>SNVD02007103.1:0-27378 GCA_013180625.2 Boswellia sacra | reverse complement strand
GTTGAAAGGAAATGAGAAGGTAAGTGTGGGGGAAAATGTTTCAGCTGTATTGCCAAGAAAAATTCCTCCGAAATGCAAAGATCCAGGTACGTTCACCATTCCATGCACTATTGGTAATACCAAGTTTGAAAGAGCTATGTTAGATTTAGGAGAATCTATTAATATCATGCCATATTCTATTTATGCTTCTTTAAATCTTGGACCTCTTGCGGAAACTGGTATTACCATTCAACTTGCTGATCGTTCTAAGGCATATCCCAAGGGAGTTGTGGAAGAGTGCTTGTGCAGGTAAATCAATTGGTCTTCCCAGCAGACTTCTATGTTCTTGAAATGGAGGATGAGACATCTCCTAATCCAACACCAATTCTTTTGGGGAGACCATTCTTGAAAACGGCTCGAACTAAGATGATGTTCATTATGGCACTTGACCATAGAGTTGATGGCAGGTGATATGTTTTAATTATTTTGAGGAAATGAGGTACTCTAATGACATTACATTCTATTTTATGCGAAGTGACGTTATTGATTATTTGCCAAAACAATGTTTTGAGTTAACTCGCAAGAATGGAGTGGATGTTGCTATTAGTGAACACATAAGGATAGAAAGTTTCAAAGAACCAAGAAAGCTGATACAAGTGTCTAAAGAAGTGGAGGAAGCTGTGACAAGCTTGGATGAGACTATAGCTATCACCACAAATAGGTATGATGTCTCGTACATTGAATTGCCTTTATCTAATGAGAAACTTCTTCCTTCTGTGATGAAAGCCAATACCTTGGGGCTTAAGTCACTTCCAGATCATTTGAATTATGGATTCTTGGGTGAGAATGATACTTTACGAGTTACAATGGAAATGGGCCTTGCACGAATACAAGAAGATAAACTCGTCCGAATACTTACAGATCAAAAAATAGCTATTGAGTGGACAATTGTTGAAATCCAAGGCCCATCCATATGCATTGACCGTATCTTGTTAAAAGAGGGATCCAAGCCCATTAGAGAAGCACAACAGAAATTGGATCCTCCCATGATGGAACCAACATCGGGCTGAGGACGTTAAACCAAGCGCTTATTGGGAGGCAACCCAATGTTTTTGAAAAAATAAAAAAAAAAGAAGAAAAGAAAAATAAAATGAGGTAATAATGATCGATTTTTGTGTCTCAAGGAGATTCCTTTCGTAGGCCATCAAATTGATCAGGTTTTATCTCTCTTTTCCATCTGTCTCATTTGTTTTTATATTTTTTACTTGTTTTTGACTTTTGTTTGCTATTGTGTTGTTATCTCTTTTATGTGTCTTTAGTTTTGTTTTTGCTCTTTTCTTTTCCTTTCTTTTGTTTAATTTGATTACTCTGTGCTTTGAGCTCATTTGTGCAGCAGCTTGTAGAAACATCCAAACGGAAGTTGAAGTCATTCGTCAAAGGTTTGAAACGTGCATATCTTGGAGAAAAACAAACCCGATCGCATTATCGGTAATATCTCTTCTTTTCACTTCTTCAATGGATGCCGATATCTTTTTGTCGAACCTTCGTAAATATTTTCCTTCACTTCCTCAAAATGCTGTGTTTAAAATTATAAAGTACGGATGACTAGACTTTGGGCGTTGATGCTCCTAAATGTGCCTGCTGATATCCGATGGCTTATCGAAGCCAAGGTGAGATTGTCCGGTGAGTCGGACATTAAACTCGCAAAATACATGCCTGGTCTAGGAAAGAGCTACTACGCCAAGAGGCGAAGAGCGAAAAGGTTACAAGTATGTTATAAATGTGCTAGATGGAATTGTAACCAGACTTGTCGTTCATTAGTTTTGCGTCCAGGAATAGAGAAGATAAACTTTCATTTATTAAGAATGGTTTGAGTAATGAGTCGCTGGATAATGTTTTGTTAACTCTCGAGTCACATTCTTGTGGACTTGTTCAGCGTGAATTGCTTAATCTATGGACACAATTTCGTGATGAATTGCAGTGTTATAGTCTAGGGAATCTGACTAAAAACGACCCTGTTTGCCAGTTTATAAGAAAACTGGATGGGAAGCAAATCCCCGACTCATAGAAGGCGTTTCAGCCGTTACTGGACGTAAAACCAGAGGAAGATGTGATCCACAATCACAACTACTTGTCTATTTGAATGTGTGTTGTTGTTGTAGAATTTTTTTTCTTGTTTCGTTTGATCTGATTATCAATGTTGTTTTTGTGTTGTTGTTGTTTGTTGATTTTGTTTGTTTTAATTTCAAGTTTTCTTTTTGACAAACCATATGACTACCCCATGACATAAGCACACGTGGGAGACAAGTGTGGAGGTTTTGTCAACCTCCGCCGAAAGTATATCTTTACTTTTCATGCTTCATGTGGGAGACAAGTGTGGCGGTTTTTTTCAAACCCCACCGAAAGTTTATCTCCATTTTTTCATGCACACGTGGGCGACAAGTGTGGAGGTTTTGTCAAACCCCACCGAAAGCATATCATTTTTTCAAATTTTGGGGCGATAAATCTGCATCGAGCAACCCCCACCGAAATTATGTCCCCATGTGTCAAATTTGAGAGTTTTACGTGTGTATATATCCATGCTGCATATTTTGAAATGTCATTTTATAACCTGTCTTGCACTTGAATCGCATAATACCTAACGTACATCATTGTCTTGCACAAGTTTAGAGCACTTTTAGAAATGGAGAAAACACCAATTCGGCGATTCCAAAATATATGCGTATTTTGTGGATCGCAATTTGGTAAAGATGGAGAGTTTACAACAGCAGCTCTTGATCTTGGTAGGACATTAGCTGCAAGGGGTATTCATTTGATTTATGGAGGGGGTAGTCTTGGGTTAATGGGGTGTGTGTCGACAGCTGCATCCCTGGGAGGGAGCAAAGTTCTCGGCATTATCCCTAAACCATTAGCTGTACGAGATATCGTAGGCAACACCATGGGGGAAGAGTTACAGGTTTCTAGTATGCATGAGCGTATTGCACATATGGTCATTAAATCTGATGCATTTATAGCTTTGCCCGGTGGTTATGGTACATTAGAGGAGATATTTCAAATCACCTCTTGGGCACAGCTAAACATCCATCGGAAACCCATTGGTTTGTTAAATGTCAATAATTTTTTTGATGGTTTGTTGTCTTTTCTTGATCAAGCAGTAGAAAAAAAACTTCATCTCACAGTCGGCGAGGCAAATCCTGGTTACAGCTTCAACTGCAGGGGAGTTAATCGACAAATTACAAGCATTCGTCTATTCGCCTGATCCAACAATAGCTCGGATAGATTGGTTTGGAGAAGGCAATAAGAGGCGTAAACTGGATTTAACGCTCCATCTGTAATCTCTATCTTCTGGTTTGCTTCATTTTCGTTTGCTTTCTCTTTATTGTGTTTATTTGAGTTGAGTTTTTTTTTCAGGTTGTTTCTTCTCACCCCAGGTAATATTTTCTAATCTTGGCTTTTAGAGTGGTGGCTTAAAAAGTTCAATTCTCTTGAAACGCATTCTGGATTTCTTTAATCCATAATGGCTGAATAAGGAGGCTAACTTCTAAACTTTTTAGACCCATTCTAACTGACTTGTTTGTGTTTGCTGATTTGTTGGACTTTATTATTTTCTGAGTAAGTTTAGTTTTATGTAATTTGAGTTGTTGTGTGTTTTTGTCTTTATCAGTTTCGATTCGAAAAAAAAAACATTGTGGAAAAACCTGAGAATGGCAGAATATGGGGTTTCCTTAACTCTTGAAACGCATTCTCTCTCAATAAATCTGTAGTTTGTTTATTTCATGTTGTTTGAAGTGTCTTGTTTCTTGTTTTGTTCTTTCATAATAAAGGTATATAGGCTGGAAACCTTAAGTCTGCGGGCTACTGGTCCTAAGGATTGTTGAAATATACAATCTTGACTCAGGTGTAACAACGCCACGTACCTCTTTTCTTGCATTTTGTGGGTCGATGATAAGATAATGATTGAATTAAGAATAACTCTTGGAAAATGATAAATGATGCATGGATCTGTGTGCTTGAAATGTTTATTGGTTTTCGCTTTGCTTTTGATTCCTTGCGCAACATTGAGCACTGAGCTATTATCACTGAGTTATTTGTTCACTTAGAGAAAGTTTATGTAATTTAAATGTTTCTTCAGATTTCAATGAATTCTGGAACTTGTTTGATGGTCACTCGAGGCGAAATCCTAAACTGTGCAACATTGGGGAAATGATTTAGGCCATCTTTGGACCGTTTGAGCCTTAATAGCCAACCTTGACAGAAATTGATCCCTAGTTACCCCTTTGAGCCTCTGTAAGCCTTTTTCTTTGTTAACTCACTAAAAGATTTCCTAACCTCAAATGAATTTGTTCCAAACAGTTTATCCCTTACCTATGAGCATGTAGATCATTCACAATTAAATTTTGAGCTATGTTCTGGTTTTGGGAAGTTAGAGGAGGTTGGGATGTGTCATGAGCAATGCAAGTGAGTTCTATTGTGTTTGAAAAAAAAAAAGAAAAAAGAAAAAAAAAGCCAATCTGTACTTATCGTCCACGTACTTACACATTGAGGACAATGTGTTGTTTAAGTGTGGGGGAGGGGAAGTGTAATAAAAAAAAAGAAAAAAAGAAAAAAAAAAAGAGAACAAAAGAAGAAGAATAAGAGATCTATACCCTTAAGTGTTCTTAAAAAGAATGAAACAACAAAGTGTGGGGGTGTAGTTTTCTTTTGTTTTCTGCAAAAAAAAAAAAAAAAGATTGAGTGTTCTAAATAAGTTTGGGGGAGTAACCTGGTGAATTGAAATGAAGTTGTGTTATAGGGTTGAGCTCTACATAGTCTTGAATGATTTATGTGTTTGTGGGTGATTTGAGCCAAATTATTATCCTTTATCATACCTTCACCCAAGCCAAACGTTACAAGCTTAATAAAGTCCTACTTGATCCTTGGTGTTGTGCATGTCTACATTAGTGGAGAGTGACTTGAAAAGCAGGCCTATGGAGTTCATTTATACACACATCTTCAATATTAAATATGATTCATTTTTATGCATAAACTCATCCGGGTTACAAGTGATTAGGTGAGAATGGCTCTACACACACACACTTGAGGAATTGAAGTGAAGCGAAACTAATCTTTGAGATAAAATTCTTGATCAAGTGCATTATTTTGAAGTTTTCCTTGGGTTATAATTAAGTACAATCTTTGAGGCCTATTTGCAAGTTGAAGCATTTGTGTGTTTTAATTTTTCTTTGATTCTGTTTCGGTTTAGTTTTGTTTCGTATCATTTTAGTTGCTCGAGGACTAGCAAAGTCTAAGTGTGGGGGAATTTGATAGGTGTCTATTTATGTATTACTTTTATATCAATTCGTCCATGTTTCTTTGCTATATTCCTTGGTATTTTTATGTTTTTGTGTGGTTTTGATGTTTGTAGGAGTTTTGGAGCAACTTGCACAAAAATGGAGTAAAACCCTTCATTTTCACCTCTGCTAGTCAGTGATCTTCTCGGATTTAATTGTATTGATATACAATGAACCCGACGACATATTATATACCGTTGGAAAGCTTCGAAGTCTATTTTCTGGAGAAATTTACGGTTTATAAATCCATTCAGTGTACCAAAAGTTCTAATCAAAACAGTGTGAGATGTATAGAAATATAATTCCACAAGTCACTGTAGCATGTATAATACGGGGCACTGTAGCAATTCACTGTAGCAG
This sequence comes from Boswellia sacra, assembly GCA_013180625.2. NCBI lineage: Eukaryota > Viridiplantae > Streptophyta > Magnoliopsida > Sapindales > Burseraceae > Boswellia > Boswellia sacra. The sequence goes on along the minus strand of SNVD02007103.1, from coordinate 21,709 downwards.
AGTATTTAAACACATTTTAGGGTTTTATTTTGATAACTTGAAGAGGGGAGAACGTGGTGGAGGCTGCAGCTCTGGAATTCTTTCATCTCTTGGAGTTCTTGAAGGAGAAAGGAAGCTTGGAAAGAGGAAGAACTACAATCCAAAGAGAATTACATCAAATTTGCTAAGTTTTTCCCTTCCCTTTCATTTTCTGGAATGTCTCCATGTTGTATTGTATTTACCACGTTCTTAAACATGTGTAACTGAATCTGAATTGGTTGAGGGTGATTTCAAAGCCCCTGATATGGTTTTTGTAAGTTGATTGTGTAAGGAATTGTTATCCAATTCTCTAATTGAAGTTGCTTGTATTCTCCCATATTTAATGCTTATGATTGCTTGCTGATTGTATTTGAGTGGCCAACTGAATATAATCTGGTTGTGATTTATTGCTAGACTAGAAATCTTGATCCGTAATTGTCTTGAATTTCTAATCATTAGTAGCAAAATTGTGATCAGAGATTACAATTGGAGAATATAACCTAAGTTAAATAATCCGAGCTTGTGTGTTTATTGCTTAGATCAACCTATCTTTCTTATCATAATGCATCCATTGAATTAAACTCAGAGAGCTTGTTCTAGGTTGTTTAATGGATAGAGATTAAATAAAGAGCTTGTTTTATTTAACAACAAAGTAAGGAAAGATTGGGGTAATAGAGCTTGTTATTATCTACGGTTGATAACTTCAATGCTGTAATTAGATGACAATTCTACAATTAATTCGCAAATCCATATCTTGTGGTAGAGAAGGATCCCTTAACCAGCTTTCTCCCATTGATTTTTCATTCAAATTTACTTTCTGTTTTGTTATTCTTTACTTGCATTCTTATTTCATTTAGTAAAGCATTCAACAAAAATCCCCCCCTGTTTAGTTTATTGTTGCTGGAAATAACAAATTCAATTAGAATCAATCCTCGTGGGAACGATATCTTACTTATCACTTTATTACTTGTGCGACTAGTATACTTGCTAGTTTCGAACGCATCATTTGCCCAATCATGTTGATGAGCGCTCACATAATGCCTCAAGTATAGCTCAAGCAAGGCATTGATGCGCTCGGTTTGCCCATCGATTTGGGGATGAAAGCTTGTTGAAAAGCTCAAGTCGGTCCCCACCATTTTGAAGAGCTCTCCCCAAAAATATCCTGTGAAGTGAGGGTCACGATCACTTATGATATTTTATGGAACACCCCATAAATTCACTATGTGCTTGAGGAATGCTCGAGCGGCTTCGTCTGCGGTACAATCCGTAGAGACGGGTATGAAGGTGGCATATTTGCTAAACCGATCAACTACCACCATTATACTTCCATACCCTTCAGATTTTGGCAAGGCTACGATGAAGTCCTTCGAGACGCTTTGCCATGGCTTTTCTGCAATAGGTAGGGGTTCAAGCAACCCCGCTGGACGTTGGTGCTCAGCCTTGTCTTGTTGGCACACAAGACAAGTCCTTACATAACCCTCCACGTCTTTCCGATTTGAGGCCAATAATAGGAATCTTGCACGAGTGCAAGGGTTCGTGCCATACCTAGGTGACCAGCCCACTTGGAATCGTGGCACTCCTTGATGATCTCCTTCCGCAAGTTCCCATATCTTGGTACGAAGAGGCGATTACCCGTTGTGAGGAGGAGGCCTTCATCATGCCAAAAACGTCGCGTCTTCCCCTCACTTGCCAATTTTAAGAGATTCTTGACTATGGGATCGTGCTCTAGGCCTTGTTTGATGCGGTCAATGAGCACACTTTGTGGATGACTTGCACTCAAAGTGGCAAGTTTCGCCTTGTGACTTAAGGCGTCGGCCACAACATTTGCTTTACCCGCTTTATACTCGAGCGAGTCTTGGAGTTGTTTCTTCAACTCTGCACATTCAGGTGGCGCCATGCTGTAGGGCGTCATGGCTAGAGACTTGGTACCGAGCTCCAACTCGATTTGGTGATCCACTTCCCGTCGTGGAGGCAGCTTCTTTGGAAGCTCTTGAGGCATCACATCCTTATAATTCTCAAGGATGGCTTGAACTTGCCTTGGCATTGGGTCTTCGGTAATGGCAACATCCTCACCATCATTTATATCTCGAATGGTGGTAAGGAAACTTGGATCCATCTTCATTCCCCGTTTGAAATATAGCGCAGATAGCATCTTGTTCTCAACCTTTACTACACGTTCCACCGTAACCATGCATGCTTGACTCCCGTCGAGGATACTAAGGGAGTTAGAGGCTGGTATGGGAAAAGCATAGACTTGGTCGAAGAACTCCATGCCTAGCACTACTTGAAAGTCGTCCATGGGGACGATGAAAAAATCAAGCTTACCGCTCCATGTGCCAAGTTGTACCGTCGTTGCCTTGGTGGGTGAGTTTACCGCCTTGATGATGCCTCTTCCATTGGTATATTTGAGGCTTAGCCATGTGGCCTCTTCCATAGAGATGAAGTTGTGCGTGGCTCCCGTATCAAGCATCGCACGTACATCCTTGCCGTTGATTGTGGCGCTCACATACATTAGACCCTTTTGAACATGGGTGGGTCTTTCAAGTGCGCCAATGGTACGGAGAGAACCCATCTCCGCTTAAGGCTCCTCATTTTGCACGCTCTCATGTTGAGCGGCTAAGGCATTGAGGGCCTTCCTCTTTGGGCAATCACGCACCCAATGAGGACCATCACAAATGAAGCAAGGACTTTTAGGCTTAGGGGCATCGGACTTACCTTTGTTAGGTGTGTCTCGCTTGTCTCCCCCGGATGGTTTACATGCACCACCTTCCCTTCGAGTATTGTCCTTCTTGGTGTTCCGCTCTCCCTCACCTTTTTCTTGGTTAGTCTTCCTCTTCTTGGATTGGGATGTGTAGTCGATGAGGGATTCGACCACGGCTATGGCATCATCAAGATTTTGCACGCCGCGCCTTTCAAGCTCAACCCTTGCCCAATTCTTGAGTCCGTCGAGGAAGTAAAAGAGAGAATCTTTCTCGGACATGTCCTCGATCTCAAGAATAATGGTGGTAAATTCCTTGATATACTCCCGAATCGTGCCGCTTTGCTTCAATCAGTGGAGGCGACCCCTTGCCTCCTTCTCGGCATTACTAGGAGAGAAGTGCTTCCAAAGTTCTCTCTTGAAATCCTCCCATGTACGAAGGGATAAGATGCCTCTGCCTGCGTCGCCATGCTTACGACGCCACCACAATTGGGCTGCATCTCGTAGGAATGTGGGTGCAATGCTGATCCTCGAAGCATCATCCTTGACACGTTTGGCTTCAAAGTATTGCTCCAAGCCAAATAGGAAGTTTTCAACTTCCGTGGCATTGCGAATGCCATTGTATGTGGCGGGAGTGGGCACGTGCATGGTGCTTAGCCCACTTGTGTAAGACGGGTTAGCACGATCACATTGATGCTTCTCCCATTCCGTGCGAGATTCCTCCACATCCGCACAAATTGCTCGCAACTCATTCTCCACAAAGGTCCGCAAGCCAATGAGCTCTCGTGTAAGGTTGTGTAGCTCTTTTTCATAGGCATTGCTGAACTCAAGGATGTTGGACTTTGTTGCTTGGGTAATCTCTCCATAATCTATCTCTAGGCCTTTGAGACGGTCGGAGAGGCCTTCAATTGCATTGTCCATCCCCGAGATAGCTTGCTCTAAGCTAGCAACACGAGGCTCTAAACACTCTGAGGGTGAAGCTTTGGACTTACCTCGTTTTTCTTGTTGGCGTGGTTGAGGTTGCTCCTCTCGTCCACGAACTTGCTCCACCATGGTCATTTCAAGGTCAGATGCCATGCTCTTGTGCTCGAACTGTGCTTTGATACCAACTGTCACGAGCTTAGAGGTTTGCGCAGCACGCTCGTACGGCACTTAGGCAACTTGACTCGAAAGTTGCTAAGTAAGCCCTGATGCTAGTCTTCTCACTCAAGGAGAAGAGAGGATCGTTGAGCCAAAGAGTCTGTAGGCAAAGAAGAGAAGAGATGGAGACAAGTATTGCTAAGCAAAAGAGCTTTGTGTTACACTAGAAAGCTTTACAATGCTTGGATGCTTTGTGAATTTGTGGATTCTGTGGATGATTTACAAATGAGCTTGGAGGGGTTTATATAGTGAACCACCTCTCAAATGAATGGCCTAGATCTAATGCATCTAAGGGTCCTAATTCACTATCTAGAATGATCTACTAGAATTTACATAAATAGATAAGTACAAAGAAATATTCCTATCTTATCCTATCTTGCTAGAGTATTTTAGAAAATGGGCTTGGGCTTGCAATCTTTCTAGAAGCTAGGCCAAGCCTTACACATAAATGGACCATTCTAGCAAGTAAATTGGGCGGGTTGTAACAATAGGCTTAGAATCAAGTAGGGATTTTCTAACACTATACTTGAATCTTATTATTTTTTTTGTTGTTTTAATTGATATGAGTTGCAATGCATGTGATTTACTATTAAATTTATGTTTGTCACTTGGATGACGAATTATTTGTGAAATTATGTGCTTATAAAGTGAAGGAGGTGTTGTTCTTAATGGAAGTTGTATTTCATGTGACTGTTCTATGTTCTTTAAGCTACTGCATTTTTTTGGATTGTGATTTATATAATTTTTCTTTTGTTTAGGAAAATAGACAAATGAAACTTTAAATTGCCACTGATGTCATTGAATTTAGATTTACAATGAAATTTTGGTGAATTTTTGAAATTGGAGGTTGAAATCTAGAAATGATACTGTTCATCTGACAAACCTGAACATTTTCACAAATGTATATCTGTTGAGACTAGGTTTGGGAAATCCCTTTTTTTTGAAAAGTAGACATATGAAGCTTTAATTCAGCACTGGTTTCACTAAATTTGGATTTGAAATGAAATTTTGGTGAATTTTTGAAAATGGAAGTCAAAATCTGGAAATTGCATTGTTCATCCGAGGGGTGTAGACATTTTTGCAAAACTATATTCACTAGATGTTAATTTTGTAAAATTAGTATTTTTACCTTATAATAGACTTCATAAGCTTTCATTTCCAAGTTGAATCACTTGAAAATCATTTTTCTACATTTTTTTGGTGATTTTTCTAATTTAAGCTTGAAATCCTGGAAATTTCACTGGTTTAGTGAGAGGTTTGGATTTTTCATAAAAATTATATTGCCTTGGGACTTATTTTAGAAAGATTACATTTTATTTTGAATCTAGACACTTGAATCTTTCATTTCCAACTGGTTTCACTTAAATTGGTTGAGTGTACAAATTATAGCAAATTTTCAAATTTAAAGACTAGCAGCTGAATTGTGCAGTGATATGAAATGAATAATATGGTTGAAGCCTGGAATTAATTTCTTGGGTTGTGGAATTTGATATCAATAGCTTTTTAAAATATGCAATTAGAAATTGTATTGAAAGGTTTATAAGTGTATGTGTTAGACCTTGGATGGGCCGTTTTGAATACAAATCCAAGGGGAATGCAGATATGAAATTCTTAGTGTTGGACCTTGGATGGGCTGTTTTGGGATATGGATCCAAGGGGAACACAAATATAAACTTGAGATGTTAGACCTTGGACAGGCCGTTTGGATACGGGTCTAAGGGAAACATTAGATGAAAATTTTTAATTGTTTAGTGAATAAGTGATACCTTGATGTATGAATGAGAATGATTGTATGACTTATTGTAATAAACTTTGTAACTGTGTAATTAAGTAACTGTTTGAATGCTTATGATTTAGTATAATGTTAGAATTTTTCCTATTGGGCTATATGCTCACCCCTTCCCTCCACAGATACATAAACAGATATTTATACTAGTGGTGTTCCAGAGCTTTCCTAGGGAGTCTGGACGTCTACATGCATGCGATGGTTTTGGGGAATATTTTGACTTAGCCTAGATCGTGATACGAAATTTTGTAATGTAATTAGCAACCTATGTACTAAGTTTAGTTATCAGTATATGTAAAAGTTTATCTTGAACAAATAGCTAGATGTTCTAATGGATTCATGTGATATGTCTAAATATATGTGTAAATTAGAAAATGATCTTAGATGAAAAAAAGGGTAGATATTAATGATGTCTTTTTATTATTTTCTTAATTAATCACCCTTAAAATCTCTAAATAAGAGATTTTAGGGCGTGACAATTTGCTTGACATTTTTGCTCACAGCTTGAATTACCATCTTCTGCTAATATTTCAAGCATAAAGGAAAACATAGCACATATACTTACCAAAGTATCAAAAAGTGGAACCCCAATGTGTGTCACCTAAATGCTTTAAAGAAGTTTCTTGATTTAACCCCCGTCCATTCTCAAGCTCACCACTATTAAGTGCTTCAAAAATGACAAGAGATTGTTTCTGTCGTAGCATATCATGACATCTACTTGATGCTCCAACAATATTCATCACAATAAAAACCGTGTCAAAGAAATCTTAAACTAGGATATGATTTTTAGCCAAAGCCATAATAGCTAATTGAAGTTGATGTGCAAAACAATGCAAAGCAATGAATATAATTAATAAGCACATTCATTCTCTCTCAAAATAAGTGTTTAAAGGCCATTAAACTCTCCTTGCATATTACCAGCCCCATCATAGCCTTGTCCACACAAACTATATGTACTCAACCCAAGCCTACAAAATGTCATCAATTGTGGCTTTTAATGAGATCGCAGTGGTGCTAGTAACATGATCAAGGCCTACAAAGCGCTCAACTACATGCTTGTTCTTATAAACATAAAGAAATATGATTGCCATTTGCTCCTTTGTTGATATGACATGGGATTCATCAATTAACGTAGAAAATAATGCATCTCCCTTTTCTTCAATAATAGCATTTATTGTTTCAATTGAGATAATACACACAATATCTTTTTGGATGTCAGGTAATATCAATTTATGATTTTTAAGAGCATTTTTCAAAGTCATATCTTTAATCTCCTCATTATGATTAGCAAGAAATTGTAAAAGCTCAAGAAAATCGCCTTGACTGCTTGAATCCTCATCTTTATCATGACCCCAAAATGGTAACCCTTATTATAAAAGAAATCGAATATAATCAATTGATGCAGTTAAACGAATTCGATAGTTACTTCAAACTTGATCAAAATATTTACTGAAAAAAATTTGCACATGTTATTTTTGTCTCAATCGTGCTTCACAATTGCTATAAGCTTGGTTGTGAACACTATAAGGTCCTCCAACATTAACCAAGAATCTTTCATTTTTCTTCCAATTTGTAAACCCATCATTAACAAAAGCACCACCTCTTGCTTGTTCAGCCATCTCCGATCTATAAAGATACAACAAAGACAAAATGTGTGATCTTTTGAAACACTATATTCTAACCAAGTGGGAAATTCATCAAACCATATGAAAACAAAACGCCAAGATATTTGTCCAAACTATCTAGAAAGAACTTTATGACCCTAGGGTTGGCAAGGGCCTTTTTGCCAACAAAAGTCTTCAAAGTTGGTCTCTAATGTTAGGATCGTAATCCAAAATTTTAGGTCGCAAACCAAGGTCCAAAGGAAGATTTGATAAATCAATCTCAATGTTCTTTTGCTTTTGCTTTGAACCATGATCATCATTTTTCTTCGAAGAGGATGAAAACTTCTTTTTGAAATACTTCTACATAACTGTTTAACATTAAGGTAGAACATCACATATATATCCAAAATTATAAGCATTAGTTAAATTAAATACTTAATTATCTATACTAAAACTAACTCATGACACAAATATTATAATTCTTTTATAATTATAAACAATCACATGCCATCAGTAAAATTTAGCCTAAACTAACCATAAAATAAATCTATTGAAAATGTTACCTATAAAAACTAAAACTAACTCATGGCAAAAATATTATAATTCTTTTATAATTGTAAATTATCCAATTTAATGAATAAAATTTAGCCTAAACTAACTATGATATAAATCTATTGAAAAAATTACATATAAAAACTCAATGGTAGGAGTTTAATTAAAGAAGTTAAATGAAAAAAAAAACTATAATTTTTTAATAATTGTGTGCTATTAAATGTGATGGATATAATTTAAACTAAACTAACTACTATATAAATGATAAAACTATTAAAAAGTTACATGCAAAAAGTCAATGAAAAGAATTCAATCAAAGAAATTAAACAAAAAAAAAACCTAGATAAACCCTTTTTTATCCATGTAATAAACAATGCTGTTGTTATATTACAATATCAATTATTTGAATCCTTATATAAAATCCTAATAATCCAATACTGATATTCATCAAATAATCTATGTAATCAAAATTCAAATACCTAATTTCTTTTTTTTTTGGGTTCTAATAATAAAAATAAGACAAAATAATATTAATATAGGCCATATCTCTATAGACAATTTGTCAACTTGTTCCACTTTTTTTTCTTTTGAGAGATGATGTAATTGAGAGAAATTTATAGTGTTTGAATAACTTTTGATGATTAAAGAGAAGTTGAAACCCCGTTTTCAACTTGTTGGAGATGAATTGTAATGGAGAAAAGATGAAAGAGAGAGTAAAGTAGTCTAAAAAAGTGTAAAGTATTTTAAAAGAAAGAGTAAAATAATTTTATGTTAGAGTACAATTTAGATTTTAGTAGAGGCTTGTGGTAAGAAATGGGAAGTAGAGAGAGAGAGAGAGAGATAAATTTTTTTTATTTTAAGTAAAAATAAAGTTTAGACTTAGTCAATATGAACATGTGGGCTTATTAAATAGGCTCTAAAGAAAATTTTGATTTCTGAGAGGGTAATAAAAAAAGAATACATATTTTTTATAGGGGCAATATGTAAGAGAAAGAGGTAGGTGGCGCAATAAGTAAACCTTAATATATAAATTTAATGGATTTTCATTCATTAGTGGTTTCATTGCCCCTTGTTCATCCTTAATGGCTTTGCCACTGAATCCATCCTTTATTTAAAATATATAAAAAAGTATACATTTTGAATATCATACAATAGTAATAATAATAAAAAATTAGCCAGAATTTAAAAGATTAGCTTTACCTTAGAGTTATCTAAATGATGAGATGAAAAAGATTTGTGCCTCCCACGACGATTGAAAGAGAGTTTTTCCTAATTTTTAAAATTAGTTTCACATTTTTCCTAAAACAAAGATAGAATCATAAAATGTTAGTTACAAGTAGTTTGCAATAAAACAATTTAAAAAATTTCGGGCAAACTTCCTTTGTTTTTTATAATATAAGCAATTTTTAAAACTATAAAATTTAGCACCTCTTAATAATCAGAACATAAATGAATTGCTTTGAATCTCTTATTCCACAACATCATCATCAAACTCTCAACTATTTTTCACTTCAAAATAGCAAGCAAAGATAAGGAAAACAAGTGAAATATATTTCAAAATGCAATTCTCAAACTCATTACTATACTATATCTCATCACATGGATAAAAAGTTGAACATAACATAAATAATTGAATATAAGAACCTATAATAAATTCAATTAATTGAGCAATCCTTAAAAAGCACAACATAAAGGGAATACTTGGAACTTGTACTTTCATAACATCATGTTAGGAATATGCCCTAAAAGTATGGATTTTTTTTTTGTAATTTGTAAACATTAATAATAAATAAAGTTGTTATTATTTATTTGTATCTAAATATGATTGTATCAATGACTAAAGGCTGCATTTCTAGTACATTGATAAAGTTCTGTGTACATGAAATGTATATGAGACATAAAACTTTATTATGACTCAAAACTAGTTCACAATTTATAAATAATAATTGAGCGCTTTGTTTGGACAAAGTTGTAGTGTTTTTTGCCTTTAATAGAGAAATTGTGAGTTTTTAACCATATGAAGTGGAGACTTTAGAATAAAGACACTAGTACATTAATGACTACATTAAATGCAGATCACGTGGAATTATAACATTTGGTGGGTGACCGAATATAAATTACCATAACCGAGCACCAAAAAAGCATTCTTACCTTAATCTTGAGTAGGTAGTGTACCCTTAGTGTACGGGCTATGGTCTTTGACTAGAATAAAAAGTGAGATCTAAAAGTAAAAGGTTAATATCTTGGCTAGTTAGGATTGTAAGATCTGTATGCTAGTAGACACTATACCATAGATATGGAATTCATGGCTCCAAAAGGATTGCAAAGTATCACCTTGAAGGTTTTACAAGGTTTTAAATAGTAAAATCTTGGTCAAATGTTTAATGAAGGATGTTCATTAAACTAAGATTTATTTTAATGAATCTTAACCCATTTAAATGGTGTAAAATTAATACCAAAGACTCAAGATAAAATTAGAGAGGTAAACTGATAGTTTATATCTAGCTCCAATTATTGGTATTCCATGAAGGGTAGTTATATAAACCTATTGCTCAATGGATAAGGCTTAAAGAAACAATTTAAATAGATTGAATTATTTAGCTTTCTGTAAAGAGTATTTAATTTTACAGTGCAACTTTGGACCTATAATGGAATAGATCAAAGTTAATGGGTGGGACCCACTACAATTATGAGATAATAGTGTACTATGTCAAATCTATTAGAATATGTAATTAAATATCTCGATAATAGGTCCCCTGAGTAGCTCATTAAAATCATATGAACAAATACTAGACTTTGAGAATTATTTATTTAATTTAATTGGGTTTATTGATTAGAAGAAAGCCTAGCTATTAAAGTAAATAAATATTTGACAAGTTATAGGCTCATTATTGAATTAATATGGTTAATTAAATAATTGGGTTAAGGACTTAATTATTACTTAATTAATTTGATTAATTAAATAATTAGTTTAATTGAGAAATAAAGACTTCCATTATGATTGGGTTAGACCTAATTAGTGTTTAAAGGTTTAAAAGCCCATTAGGGATTTAATAAGTTAAAAACCCTGGTCTAAATGAATGCTAGCGAATATCAGGCAAGGTTATCTAAAACACATTTAAGGGGAGCTAGGGTTAACGTTTTATGACATTGTGCCTCTATCTCAAAAACGTGAAAAACAGCCTGAGTCTTTGAGCAAAAATGTCAACAGCTTTGGAGGCCTGAGTAAGTGAAATTTCAACTTCCAAGTGTCTTCTAACCTTATTTCTTGTCTTTTCAGGCATTTTTCAGCAAAGAAAGATGCCCACATGTTGAGTTTTGTCGTTTTTCAGACATACTTAAGAATTGAAGTGGATTGAAAGCTGTTCAAAATTTTGAAGCCTATAGTCGCAAAGTCCTGTTATTAAGCCACTTCCGCAATGTTGATTAAGTTTAAAATCATGTTTAGGTTCCTACACATCATCAACTACGATTTTTTTTCCATTTACAATAGCAAGCAAACATAACAAAAACAAGTTAAAGAGATTCAAAAATGCAACTCTCAAACTAATATACCATATCTAACATCAAGGATAGAAAGTCATAATTAGTAATAACTAAATATAAAATATTAAGTTTTTACCTTATGCTTTGTAGTAGACCATAAATCACATAAGTATTCCTAATCTTCCTTACAAACACCAAGTGGTGGATGTGGTCTTGTTTCCTTATTTGCCCCCATCTTTTCAAATTTATTATTCAAATCATAGTAATAGTCTTTATAATGACCAATCATAAGTTCATTAAGGCAACAAACAACATGTTCTTGACTTAAATCTAAGTCAAAATTCACCTATATTATTCACAAAAAAACACATAGGGTCAACAATTACAATTTAATAAATAAAATACATGAATAACATCATTCTTTAAAATTGTTGTTAAACATACTAGAAGACAATAAAATAACTTTGAGCGATCTTTTCTTTGTACCTTTGTCCATGACAAATGATTTTGTTGAGTAGATCGTCAAACAGTTAATGACTCCCACAATCAGAGGAAAGCTTATTTGCATTATTTCCCTCTGTTTTACTAGATTCTTTTGAAATTTCCACAATTAATTTACCTATTTGGGTTACTTGTTTATCAATTCCCACAGATCGAGTATAACCACAAGTGTTGCATTATATAGGGTGTGAACCTACAAAAAATATAATTTTAAAGAGAAATAATACTTTTAAACATTTCTATGCATTAAACAAAAGCATGATTTTGACTAAAAAATCTTAAGCCAAGTTACTTGTGCTACTCAAAGGCTAAGTAGGATTTTTTGTAACCTTATTTGTAAGAGCATTTATGTTTACAAAAGAAGTGCTCATAACCTTTGCTTGTTTACATATGCCAGGAGTCATGTAAAACACATACAACATAACATCAATAATTATACATATAAATAAGCATGACAAGAGAAAAAAACACTTAAATGCAAATACAAATATGGCAAAGATCATAGTTTTAAACTTAAAATTCAATTTCAATGTAAAAACTACCATTAATCCGATTCAGCATCAATATCATCTTCAGATTGTAATAATCCTTCATTATCACTTTCATGATTTGATAGAACTTCATCATCCTTATCTTGAGTATTACATATGAAGCCATCTAAATCATCATGTCTTCGACTTGTGCTTGATCTTAAAATTTGATCATCAATTTCATCTTGTTTGACATATTTTATGTTGAACACTTTAGCTTCCAAGTCATCTTCTTCGACTAAGAAGACACAATAATCTATTCTTTCTTCTTGATGGTGTAGGTTATTTTCAGAAACTTCATTGTTGTCATTTTGTTTTTCATTCAGCTCAATTTTCTCTTGTGTATTCTGTAACCCTCTTCAATCTATTTTATCCACAAATTTCCACCTATCACCAAGTTTTGGATCATCAATAAACATTCCCTGTTATGCTTGAGATGTAAGAATAAAAGATTTTTCATCATGCCATGTTCAGATCATGTTAATAGATACAAGATGGTAATCATGGTGAATCATTTTCTTTTTTGGATTTATGTCAAACCACTTGCATTGAAATATAGTGACTTGGTTTATGGAACCATATCTTAAGTTTATGACATTTGATAATGTATCATAAAATTCAATTTCTTGATCATCATGTTCACCAGATACTAGTCTTCCATGGTTTTGAGTTGTTAATCTTTGATCTCTCTCTTCAATAACATAATGCACTTCGTCAACATCACATTAAAAAAATAACTCCATGTATATAATAAGTAACATCAATATAAGTTTTTCTTTTTTAAATTCATATTAGTAAGTTATGCGTCATTACTTACATCTTTTGTCAAACCACTCTGGAAAGCCCTTTTGTTGATCTTTGTTTAAATTTATGACACCTTCCCTTTGCAACAAATTAATATGCTTACTACATGAGAGTTGTGATGCATGCTAGGGCAATTGTGTGTAATTTACATATAAAATGAAAAACATATTGTAAATAATTTTATAAGATGACTCACTTTAAGTATGGTTGCACCTCCTCACAATTGTTTAAGACATACCAGTGAAGTTTGTCAATCTTTTGTTGAGATAACATTTTCATTTTCGTTGCTCCCAAAGGTACAACATTTTTGAAGAACGCCGATATTCCTTGATCGCATTGTTCACAGTCATTGGTTTGCACTTTTCTTACTAATATGAATTTAAGAAAAAAAAAGATTAAAAAATGTAAGATGGACATTAATAAAGCATCCATATCTGTAGCCTTCAAAAGTCAAAAGTTAAAAAGAGCAGTTAGAAAGATAGAGAATCCATGCCTTTTTGATTCACTGTAGCTAAGATACTCCAAAATCTCATAAGCCAATCCTTGTTGAACAAATTAGTGGTAATGAGCTAGCTAGACCATAATCTTTTAGCTCTTACTTACCTTATAGAACTAATTGATAGCTGATTGCTCTACAGGATCAGAATTAGCATCTTATTGATTTTATGTCAATTCAATCCCAAGATTCTTGCTATTGATTAACTTGATTATAGGTTGATTGTTTGACAACTATTTTGTAATTTTTTTTTTTTGCTCTATTGTATCAATATAAAAAGTCAATCAAATGTTAATGAAAATCATCTTTTTAAGCCCTTTAAATATTGATTTTTAATCTTCTTTATCTTAAGGTATCAGAACCATTTGTAAAAATGATCAACCTCAATAATCCAATTGTAAATCAACTTTTAGCCACCTCAAGTAAGAATTTCGCCTCTACTGTTACTTCAACCTTATAGTTCTATTAAGCTCCATTATCAAAACTATTTGTTGTGGATATCACAAGTGTTATCTGCAATCAGAGAGCATGAGTTGGAAAGTTTCCTAACAAGAACCAAACCCGATCCAAATTGATTTACAATCACTAATGATGTAACAGATAATGAGGAAAAAGTACCTAATGTTGAACCTGAAGAAAGTGTCCAAGTAATAGAAAATTTCCTAGTTACTTTGTCTTCATCAACACCTGTATCTACAAGCCAAAACCATGATGACCACATCCATCAAGAACCACAAGAAAATTTGTTACCTTTAACTGTGTCTAATACAAAGCAAAACAAACAACTTGAGCCAAAACAAACAATTTCAACCCATCACATGACCATCACATGATAACCAGATCAAAATCTGGAATTTTTAAACCAAAATATTTAACTCTCAAAATAGGACCTACAAGTGTTGAGTAAGCTTTGAGTAATTGCCACTAGAAAAATGCTATGGAGGAGGAGTATCAAGCACTTGTTAAAAATCAAACCTGGCAACTTGTGCCTTGGTCACCATATTAAAATAGTTGGAAAGAACTAGGTGTCTCGGATAAAATATAATCAAGATGGAACAATCACAATGCCTAGTTGGTAAAGGTTTTCATCAAACTCTGGGAATAGATTTCTTTGAAACCTTTAATTCCGTTGTCAAGCCATCATCAATGCATGTAATTTTAACCTTGGTTAAGACAAATGGATGGAGTATCAAACAACTTGACATCAACAACAATTTTCTTAATAGATAGCTTAATAAAGTTGTTTTTATGAATTAATTGTAGGGTTTTGCAAGCAAAGATAAGTCAACCCATGTCAGTAAATTGAGCAAAACTATTTACGGACTCTAACAAGCTCCAAGAGCTTGGTTCGAGAAACTGAGAAATTTTTTGCTACATTAGGGATTCAAAAATTCAAAGTCTGACACTTCTCTCTTCATCTTTAATCAAGCAAGTAACATAATTATTTTGCTAATCTATGTTGACGACATTCTGATCACTACAACTATCTAAAGAAGATCAATTAATAAGGTTATACAAGACTTGAATAAAAGTTTTACACTTAAAGAACTTGGTTCTCTTCATTAATTTCTTGGCATAAAAGTTCTAAATGATTCATCTAGGTTGCATTTATCATGGAAAAAATACATCCTGGATTTGTTTGAAAGGACAGGAATCGAAAAAGCAAAAAGTTGTCCTACACAAATGAGCACATGTAAAAAATTATCAAAATTCAATGGAATACCATTTGAAGATTCCATATTATACATAAGCATAATAGGTGCAATGTAATATGAAACTTTGACACAACCTAGGATTGTTTTTAGTATTAATAAGTTAAGTCAATTTCTTAAACATCCTACTCAAGTTCATTGGTAGGCCTGCAAAAGTGTGCTCAAGCATCTCTAAGGAGCTACAAATCATGGATTAATATGGAGACTAGCAAGTCAGCTAGATATTACTACCTTTGTAAATGTAGATTAGGTAAGTGATATTGATGATCGAAGGTTAGCAGGAGGTTATTGTGTATATCTTGAAAAAACTTGATCTCATGGTGCTCAAAGAAACAAAGAGTAGTGGCTAGGCTCACTAATTCCAGAGTTGTATATCAAACATAAAAAGGCTCCTGTAATTGGTGTGACAACATGGGGGCTACATAGTTGCTACCAGGGACGAAGCTAGCATATGCCCAAGAGAGGCAGTTGCCCCCTCTGGAGCCAAGAAAATTTTCAAAGACCTCGTTTATATATATTTTTTAATTAATTATAAATCGATACTTATATGTACAAATTCAAACTTTCTTTAATTTTTTAATTTTTTCTTCAAAAAATTGTGTGTGACACTCCCTTCATCATTACTCATCAATGTTTTTCTATCTCATTTAATTTTACATTTTACATATAAGCTACCTTTGAATATATTAATATGAAGTTTAGGATTTTTAATTAAATAAATTATTAATTATTCTATTTTATCATTTATTTTAAGATTTCAATTTAAAAATGATATTATAAATAGACCTTCAAAATAATATAAATATATAGCATTAAGTTTTCTTTTAAGTTTCATAACTAGCTATATATTATTTGAGTTAAATTATCTTCATATATTATAGTTCAATCTTGCCCCCTCTAACCAAATTTACTAGCTCCGTCCCTGGTTGCTACGAATCGTATATTCCATGCTAGAACAAAGCACATTGAAATAAATGTGCATTTTGTTCGGGAAAAGATAATAAAGAAAGAATTGGAAATTCGACATGTACATATAGCCGTTTGAACTATAGATATCTTTACCAAAGCTTTGAGTGTATCACGATTCATTAAGCCAAAGTCCAAGCTAAATGTCATGTCAAGATATTTATGCTTGAGGGGGAGTGTTTAACATATTGGTGATAATGAGCCAGCCGAACCATAATCTTTCAGCTCTTACTTACCTTATGCAGCTAATCAACAGCTGGTTGCTTTATAGGATTAGAATCATCATCTCATTGATTTTGTGTTAATTCAATCCTAAGATTATTGTTATTGATTAGCTTGATTATAGGTTGATTAATTAACAACTATTTGTAATTTTTCTTTTTATTCTCTACTATATCAGTAGATATAGTCAGTCAAATGTGAATGAAAAGCATCCTTTTGAGCCTCCCAAATATTGATTTTTAACCTTCTTTATTCTTAAGTGTCCTACAAACACAAATAAATAATACACCCAACGACAATTATGCATAAAAAAATTTAAAAAACAAAAGATCAAAAACAAAATGCAACCAATGATTTCCAAAAACACTGGAAGTGAATCATAAACTCTTTCTAACAATATTTATATCTCAATTGATTATAGTAATGTTTGACTAAACATTAAAGAAGCCCAAAGAGCATGTGCCTTACACCATATCAGTTGTATTGAATACTTCAAACTATCTTTCTTAGAAGCCAACTTTGAAATGTTTTTGAGTTTAGCATTTACTTCTCTTTAGCCACTATGACTTAGAAGCCACATGATCCCTTATTAGTCAGCTTTACTAGTCATAGTCCTAGAGATCAAGTGTGCTAAGAGGCAAAAGGGGCACTTTTTTTTTAAATCTAAAATTTGAATAAGCCTGAATTAAATTGAA
The DNA here is from genome assembly GCA_013180625.2 of Boswellia sacra. Lineage (NCBI taxonomy): Eukaryota > Viridiplantae > Streptophyta > Magnoliopsida > Sapindales > Burseraceae > Boswellia > Boswellia sacra. The sequence goes on along the minus strand of SNVD02007103.1, from coordinate 4,499 downwards.
ATCTGAATAGGTTTGAATTTAAAAATCTAAATGATATATTTACTTTTTTATTTTAGTACCTGAATTAAAATGTCTAAAAACTAATATTTTTACGCATATATCCCTAATTATATATATTATTTTCACTTATGATTTTATTTCATATAGTAAAAATATTTGCATACTAAAATTTATTATGAATTTAGTTTATGTAAATGTGTGTAATTGGGTAAAGAAGTCATTTATTTTTAAGAATTTGATATATAAATGACACATCCAAAAATAGAATTATCTCTCAAGTATAGAAGTGTCGAAGTAATAAACCTGACAAAACCAGGGTCGATCCACGAGGAATGGGATTTAGCGGTATAAACTAAAAGATGAGCAAATATAATATGAATGATTTAAATATCTAACAAGATAATGTTAACAAATATAAGTAAAGATGGTAGGGGGTATTACCGACCATTCAAATGTAAAACAAAAATAGAAGGTGGTAAAACCATCCATAGAAATAGGTGGTAAAACCTACCATAGCAAATAAAAGAACAAGTTTATAAATAATAAACGAGAATAAATGAAATACACTAGTAAGAGAAGCTAACATAATAACAATGAAAGCTAAGGTTAGGGGATCCGCCCTTGATATATCAAATAAGGAAAAATAACCTAATTATAGCTCAATTGGAATCCACACATCAAGGAGGTTCCAATCAGAAGATATGTCATTTAAGCCCATTTTAATTATATGAATTATATTTGTTCTTACCAATATTTATACCACTTCTTGTAAATAGGTTCAAGTATCCAATGTATCAATCACTATATGTCTACAATAAATCAAGGTTCCTAACTAGACTTGTGTCAGTAAGGAAGAACCATATGACATCTAAAAAGGATCCAAGTATTTGATCTGTCAATGATTGTTTACAATGGATGAAGACCTCCACTTTACGAGTGGTGTCAAGATTGATTAAGAAAATAAATATAAAACATATAAAATAAACAACACAAGATTATGATTTTTAAGCACATATTCAAGGGTTAGAGGATCCTTATTCTCATATCAAGGGTTTTACCCTTTCACCTTAGCAAAAGAGAATTTAGCAAAACATTATGCAAGAAAGAAAATAAATTACAAGAAGCAAATGATTTATTAATAACATTAAGAGAACAAAATGCAAGAGAAAACACAATAATAAGAAATCTCAGCCAAAGCCAAGATGCCCTAATAGGTCACAATGCACCACTATTTATAGATACATTCAAGGACAAACTTGTCAAATTACAAAGGGACAATTGTAAAATATCTTGTTGACAATTTGGATCATCAAGTGCACCAAATTTGACCATCGATTTTAGCATCGAATTATTTAGAATTTTGATCACATGGCTTCATGAAAGTTGTAGATATTTCTCTCAGCTTTCTAAAACATCTTGATTCATATGATTTGGATACGTATATCAAGAGATATTGTCAAAATACAGAGGCATTGTTAGGCTAGGCTGAAACTACAGATGAGTTCACTTTAAGCCAATTTTTAGTCTACTAAGAGCCCAAATTTCATAATGCTTGTGGAATATGATCTTGTAGATAATTTAATCATCTTTCTAACAAATCAAGATTTGTATTATTCTGATCTATAAATAGAAAGTTATGCCCATTTTACCAAACCTATAACAAAAACCAAAATTAAGATGAAGTTAATTCAAAAGATGCAAAAACTATAAATATGCTTAAGTTGAGGACTTTAATGGCACTATTAATGCAATATAATGAATTAAGCTCTTATTAAGTATAAATATTTAAGTGTTCATCACACCCCCCAACCAACTTATTGCTAGTCCCTAGCAAATAAAGCGTTATTGTTTAGAAGTGATTTATAGAATTTTACATCTAAGGTGGTCATTATTGCACTCTCCTTTATCCTATCCAAATAAACAAACTCTCAACCGAATTTTTTTCTTCTTTTTTCAAAAGACTTATGTACCCTTCAGTGAAGATATTAACAAACATTATTTTTGTGCTCAGTCGACACATGACTATGGGGCTTTTTAAAAATAAGCCATATCGGTTCTAACATTTGTTAAGGTTAACATCCTTAGGCAAGGGGCATTCATTCATCAATATATATATATTGAAACAATGCATCTTTAACCCATGTAGCGAAATATATATTAGAAAGATTAGGCTCTAATTGCATACTCGATTCTAATGAATTGACTAAACAGGTTTCCAAAGGGTCAGAAAAACTCCCTTTTTGGATGTGGTCTTTCACAATAGTTTCAATCATATTAGCCTCCTTGATTTTATCATCTTTTTCATGCAGTTGTTTGTACATATTAAAAACATTAAGTTCCAATGTCATGTTCCTGAATGATAGCTTTATGACTTCATTCCTAGAATTAATCAAAGCATTAGAGGTAGCTATAAATGGACGCCCTAAAATGACAGGAATTGAATTACATACTTGCACTGGTTGTATATCCAAGACGATAAAATCCACTAGGTAAATGAATTTATCGACTTGAACTAACACATCTTCTGCTATTCCTCTTAGCACTTTAATTGATCTATTAGCAAGCAAAAGAGTCATAGAAGTTGGTTTTAACTCACATAGATTTAGTTTCTAAAAAATCGAGTATGGAAGCAAATTCACACTAGTACCAAGATCAAGTAAAGCTTGTTCAATTTTATGGTCTCCAATAACACATGAAATTGTAGGACAACCTGGATTCTTTTATTTCACTATATTATTGTTTTGAAGAATAGCACTTACTTGCTTGGCTAGAAAGGCCTTCCTTTTCACATTCAATTTTCTTTTCCTAGTGCACAAATCTTTCAAAAATTTTGTATAAGAAGGTACCTGTTTGATCACATCTAACAAGGGAATGTTGACCTTTACCTGTTTGAAAATTTCAAAGATTTCAGAATTGTGTGTTGGCTTCTTTTGTGTAGTTAATGCTTGAGGAAATGGAGGCATAAGTGGGGATTTGGTTCCTTCTTCGCTCGGTGTTGGTTTGGTAACCTTGTCCTGACCTTTATAGATCGATTCATCTTCTTTCTCGTAAGGTTTTGGAATATGTTTTTCAACAACCTTACCATTGTGAAGTGTCATGACCGATTTAGCTTGGTCCCCATAATGGTTACTTGAACTCCTCGCAGTTGAGTTAGATTGATCTTTGGGGTTTTGTAATGTTTGAGAAGGAAAGTTCCATTTTTTTAATGTTAAATGTGGATGCAAATTTTAGAAGAGTGTCTGACAAATTTGCTAATGTTTGAGCAGTTTAACAATTGAAAGTCTCTTGCTTTATAATGAATGAATGTAATGTTTCTTGAAGGTCCTTCCTAAGAGGATAAACATATGCATGATCATGAGAATTTTGAAAATTTTGCTTTGTTTCAAAAGGGACTTATGAAGATTGTCCATGGTTGTCATTTTTCAAATAAAATTCAAATGATTTCTCCAATCTGGATTGTAGGTTTGTGAGTATGGATTGTGATTTGGCCTATTGAAGGTATTCAAGGCATTGGCTTGTTCATGGAAACATTCCCTAAAGGCAGGCAAAGTTGGGCACTCATCAGTAGGATGGTCATTATCATTACAAATGTGATAGACAATTTCTTGTAGAGAATTCAATTGACCGCTCTTTTTCATTTCTAAAGCCTCGTTTTTTCTAACTAGGGATGCATATTTGGCACTACAAGAATTTTTTGTATATTTGTCACTTAACAATTTTTTTATTTGGCAGTTTTTTTAAAAAAAGTGAGAAATTTAACCATGTCTTAAAAGTCAAACCTATCAATTCATTTTATTTGTCACTTCATATTTTTATAAAAGTTTGACAAGTATGTGAAAATGTAATTTTTTTCCTCTCAAATTTCCCTCTTTCTTTTCATTTTTTCTTTCAAATATGTGAATATAATATTTAAAATTTCAATAAATTTATCTAAATATAATTAAACAATATAATTTTATTTTTAATCTAAAATTAAAAATAATTTTTTAAAATCTTTAAATTAAAGATAACATTATTATATGTATGAAAAGAATAATTTTTTAAATATTAAATTTTAGAAAAATGAATTTTTAAATGTGGAAATTTTATGAAATAAATAAAATTATTTTTTTAATTTGAAAGTGATAAAAATCACATTATTTAATTGCTTTGATGAAAATTAAGCAATTAAAAATATCAAAAAAATTATTTTATAATAATACAACATTTTAAATATGCAAAAAATTATTATAGGTTATTTTAAAAATTAAATTAAAACATTTAGTGCTCTAAAAATTATAAAAAATTAGTTTAATGGTGTAAATGAAAACGTTTGAAATATAGGGATTGAACAGGGGGATGATTTTGATAATTTTTAATAGATATAGATTTTCTGGAATTTCATAATACTATATAAAGAAAATGAAATAACCCTAGCCGAGTCTTATTCTTCTCGCCCATCTTCTTATCCTTCTCATCACTCCAAAACCTACTATCCTATGCGACTGTCGACTCCCTAA
>SNVD02007102.1:0-26706 GCA_013180625.2 Boswellia sacra | reverse complement strand
CAAATAAAATTAAAGATGGTCGGCGGCACAACCGACCATTCAAATGTAAAACAAAAATAAGAGGTGGTAAAACCTTTCATAGCAAATGAATGAAAAAATTCATAAGCAATAAACAAGAATACCTAAAACACACAAGTAAGAGGAATGAACACAATAATAATAAAAGTTAAGGTTAGGGGAGTCCCCGTTGATAGATCAAATAAGGATAAATAACCCATTTATAACTCAATTGGAATCCACACATCAATGAGGTTTCAATCGGAAGGTATGCCATTTAAGCCCATTTTAGTTATATGAATTATATTTATTTCGTTACCAATATTTATACCACTTCTGGTAAATGGATTCAAGCAAACAATGTGTCAATCACCATATGTCTACAACAAATCAAGGTTCCTAACTCGACCTGTATCAATAAGGAAGAACCATATGACTTTTAGAAATGATCCAAGTATTTGATGCGCCAATGATTATCTACAATAGATCAAGACCTCCATTTTACGAGTGCTGTCAAGATTGATTTGGGAAATAAATATAAATCATATAAAATAAATAACAAAGTATTATGATTTTTAAGCACATATTAAAGGGTTAAAGGATCCTTATTCTCATATCAAGGGTTTTACTCTTTCACCTTAGCAAGAGAGAATTTAGCAAGGCATTATGAAAGAAAGAAAACAAATTGCAAGAAAAATAAGATTTATTAATAACATTAAGAGAACAAAACAAAAAAGAGAAAAACACAATAATAAGAGATCTCAGCCAGAGCCAAGATGCCCTAATGGGTCATAATGTATCTCTATTTATAGACACATTCGGGGGCAAACTTGTCAAATTACAAAGGGACAATTGTAAAATATCTTGTTGACAATTTGGACCATCATGTGCACCAACTTTTACCACCAATTTTGGCATCGAAATATTTAGAATTTTGATCACATATCTTCATGAAAGTTGTAGATATTTCTATCAGCTTTGTATAACATTTTGATTCATATAATTTGGATATATATATCAAGATATATGATCAAAATACAAAGGCATCGTTAGACTGGGCTGAAACTGCAAATGGGTTTACTTCAAGCCCTTTTTTGGTCTACTAAGAGCCCGAATTTAATGATGCTTGTGAAATACAATCTTGTAGGTAATTTAATCATCTTTCCAAAAAATCAAGATCTGTACCATTCTGATCTATAAATAGAAAGTTATGTCGATTTTATCGAACCTGCAATAAAAACTAAAATTAAGATGAAGCTAATTCAAAAGATGAAAAGACTACAAATATTTTTAAGTTGAGGAATTTAATGACACTATTAGTGTAATATGAAGAATTAAGCTCTTATACACTTAAGTGTTCATCACACCCCCCCAACCAGCTTATTGCTAGTCCCTAGCAATTAAAGGGCTATTATTTATAAGTGATTTATATAATTTTTAGATCTAAGGTGGTCAGTATTGCATTCTCCTTGATTTTATCGAAATAAACAAACTCTCAACGGAACTCTTTTTTTTTTTAAAACTCATGTACCCTTCAGTCAAGATATTAACAAATCTTCTTTTTGTGCTCAATTGACACATGACCATGGGTCCTTTTAGAAATGAGTCATATCGATTCTAATATTTGTCAAGGCTAGAATCCTTAGGTAGAGGGCATTCATTCCTCATCATTATATATATATATATATATATATATTGAAACAATGCATCTTTAACCGATGTAGCAAGCCTTAGGCTAATGACTCTCAGACCAATTGGCCTTAGGGCATTAGGTTTTAAGACACCCGTACAAGCTTAACTACTTGAGTTGCCAATGCTTTATTTTTTCTTAGAAACTTGTGGATAGTGCAATGTTCAATCCCCTTAAGCTTTCTCCTTAATCCATGTAGCGAGCTTTGGGCCAATAGCTCTCAAACCAGTTGGTCTTAGGGTATTAGGTGTTGAGACACCCCTCAAGCTTAGTTGCTCAAATTAAGAAGGCTACAAGACCAAACTTATCCATAATTACTTTTTTTTTTTTTTGCTTTCCCTTTCTTTCTCTTTTTTTTTTCTAACTTTTCCCTCCCTTTTGTTGTTATCCTAAATAAAACAAAAGAACTCAAATCCTAAATAAAACAAAAGAACTCAAATATTGCAATATTTCATTTTGCAACCCACAATCATGCATCAAGGCATGTGTGTATGAAGAAAGGTTCATGAATACTTGCTTAACGAGTACATGAGCAAACAATTTATTGAATGATGATGTTGTGAGAGTTCATAGATTTGAAAAATTCAAAGTGAAGTGAATAAGACAACATTGTTATAAAATTCAAGAATCAAAGCTAAATAATATCAAGTTAGCTAAAATGAGTATTCAAAAGAGCAAAATCAAAACAAAATAACAAATTAGTTAGAATGGGCTTCAAGAGTTCAAAACGGCCCCCTTTACTCTGCCATTCCTGACCTAGATTGCATCTCAAGAGGAATTGAACTCCTTACACCGCACTTTGAATCTAATTACTAACTCGTTTTTTTTTTTTTTTTGCAAGAAGAAAATATAAGACACACTTATGTCTGCTATCCTTCTCCCCCAACCAAATGAAACATTATCCTCAATGTTTAAATGTAGAGAGATAAAGTATAAGAGACATTACCTGAAGCTTTAGTCATTCAAAAGAGACAACCTAAAATATACGTAAAATAAAATGCTACAAATAAAATAAAATAAAAGATAAGAAAAATTACAAATGGAGTATTAGATCCAATTTGCACTTTTGTTGTGTCCCCCTGACCAATTAATTTGAGTTATTGCTGGGTCAGGTTCATACTCAACTGCTTGAAATTTGTTAAATAATTCATTAGTAGTAGTGGCAAAAATAAGGATCTGTCGCACTGAATGTGGGATAAAATTATGTTCTATAGTTGCATCAACAAAACATAGTAAAGGATCAAAGAAATTTTTAACATTCAACAAACCTATGGGTTTCTAATAAAGATTCAATTGGGCCCAAGAGGCAATTTGAAAAATTTCTTCAAAAATACCAAAGTCACCAAGTAAAGCAATAAAGACATCTGAATTGATAAGCATATATGCCATGCGTTCATGCATAGAGGAGACCTATAACTCCTGCCTAACTGTTTTCCAATGATGCTTTCTACAGCTAAAAGCTCTATGAATAACACCTAAAAATTGACTACCTCTTAAAAGTGCAACTGTTGACACACAACCCATTAACGTGAGGCTACCTCCCCTATAAACCACATGAATCTTTCTTTCAGCTAAAAGCCTACCAACATAATTTGGTACTTCTACAAACTTTTCACATTTTCTAGGTCGAGATCCACAGAATACACATATCTTTTGGATTTGACGTTTTAAGGTTCCCTCAATGTCTATGCAACACTCTAACTATATATGTGAAGTGAAGAACAAGAGATGACATATTTATGGAGTGTAGAAAGGTATTCGAATGATGACATCTATATAGGTAGCTCAGCTATTTGTTGAAAAGGTTTGACAATAAAGCATAGAAATTTAAAAAAAATTACAGAAATAAGATAACATAAATGCATAAGTCAAGCGAAAGATAGAGATATAAATTCAAAAGTGAAAGTTGTAAGAAATAAAAATTCAAAAGTTATAGCACAAATGCATATATACAAGTAGTTGTGACTATGGCTCACATCTTTCTCTGGTTTTACGTCCAAAAACGGCTTAAATACCTTCTATGAGTTAGGGATATGCTTCCCATCTAGTTTTCTTATAAATTGGAAAATAGTGTCATTTTGAGTTAGATTCTCGAGACTATAACGTGCATGCTCTTCTCAAAATTCTGTCCATAATTTCAAAGTTTCACGCTGTACAATTCCACAAGAATGCATCTCAATAGTCAATTGGATATTATCCAAAGGCTCCCTACTTAGTTAAGTCTTGATGAATTGTAGCTAATCCTCTCGATTATTAGACAAAAAATCCCATTGAGTGGCAACGTTGGTTACAAGTTCATCTTGCACATTTGCGACAAACTTTTCGCTCTTCGCTTTTTGGCGTAAGAGCTTTGTCCTAAACCTAGCATTTGAGAAACAAGATTATCTGAAAATTCACAAGTAAATCGAACCTTGGCTTCAATTAACCATCTTAAATCAGTAGGAATACCCTTGCGCGTCAACATCCATAGTCTTTTTGCACGAGCTTTGTAAATTTTACGCAAATCATTTTGAGGAAGAGATGGAAAACATATGTGCAAATTTGAAATAATGGTATCCATGTGAAGAAAATAAGAGTGAAAAAAATAAAATGAATGCAAGGTGAGCAACAGTTCTTAGGGAACTAAAAAACCGACTTTAAAAGTCACTGAGTACCGTATCCACCACTTGACCGATAAAACTCAATCCTTAAAAAGGATCGATTAAAGCAATAGACTCTTCATTTTGATCAAAATTTTCAAAGAATGGTTTTAACCATTGTCCATTAACTTTTAAAAGATTGTCATTCCTTGGGTTCTCAATTTCAACTGCTCCATGAGAGAAAACATTTTCAATAATAAATGGTCCAGTCCAACGAGATTGAAATTTACCAGGAAACAAATGCAATCTTGAATCATACAAAAGAACTTTTTGTGAAGTTTCAAAATATTTTCTAACAATGGATTTGTCATGAAAACCTTCATTGTTTCTTTGCAGATTTTAGAATTTTCATAAGCCTTATTCCTGATTTCTTTAAGTTCACTCAATTGGAGTTTACATAACCTACAAGCATCATCCAAATTTGTGTTAAATGATTTAATGGCCTAATAAGCTTTATACTCAATTTCCACAGGCAAGTGACAAGGTTGTCCAAAAACTAATCCATAAGGAGACATACCCAATGATGTTTTGAAAGCAGTTTGGCAGGCCCAAAGTGCATTATTAAATCTTAGAGACCAATCTTTATGGTTTGGGTTAACTATTTTTTCTAAGATCTATTTTATCTTCTTGTTAGCTAATTCAACTTGTACTTGTTCGCGGGTGATAAGGTATAGAAACTTTATGGGTTATTCCATATTTCTTCATTAGAGTTTCAAACGGTTTATTGCAAAAATATGTACCTCCATCACTAATAATGGCTCAAGGAATTCCAAATCTACACAAGATATTCTCTTTCAAGAATTTGATAACTGTTTTGGTATCACTGTTTCGACATGGACTTGCCTTGACCCATTTTGAAACATAGTATATTACGATAAGAATGTACACAAGACCAAATGATGGTGGGAAAGGTCCCATAAAATCAATACCCTAATAGTCAAAAAATTTTCAACAACAAGAATGGAATTCAAAGGCATCATATTTCGTTTTAAAATGGATCCCAATTTTTGACAATTTTCACAAGTTTTACACAATGCATATGCATGTTTAAATAAGGTAGGCCAATAAAATCCACATTGCAAAATTTTAGCAACTGTTTTTTAGATGAAAAATGTCCTCCACATGCTTTAGAATGACAAAAGTTAATGACACTACTTGCCTCATTGTCAGGTATGCATCTTCTAATTATTTGATGGGGACAATATTTGAACAAATATGGATCATCCCCATAAAAAATTTTCACCTCAGTCAAGAACTTCCTTTTGTCTTGACCACTCCAATTAGGTGGCATTTCTCCTGTTGCAAAAAAATTTATAATGTTAGCAAACCAAGGTACTACAGCAACAGAAGATAAAAATTCATCAGGAAAAGAATCATTGATAGGTGAAGTTTCAATTCATTTCAATTCATTTCAATTCATATCTCTATCGTTAATCTTGATAGATGATCTACAACGATATTTTTGGCTCCTTTCTTATCCTTTATTGTGATGTTGAATTCTTGGAGCAATAAGATCCACCATATCAATCTAGGTTTTGCGTCCTGTTTAGACATTAAATGTCTCACAACTACATGGTCAATGTAAAAAATAGTTGGAGAACCAATTAAATAAAATCGAAATTTGTTCAATGCAAACACTACTACAAGTAGTTCTTTTTCAGTTGTAGTGTAATTCATTTGCGTATCATTTAAAGTTCTACTTGCATAGTATATAACATAAGGCTTACCTTCTCTTCTTTGTCCTAAGATAGCAACAACAACATAGTCACTCACATCATACATCAATTCAAAAGGCAAGGACCAATCAGGAGATTGCATAGTTGGAGCAGTTGTTAAAAGTCCAATTAACTTATCAAAAGCATTTTGACATTATTCTTGAGTCCATTTAAAACAAGTGTCTTTTATTAAGAGTTTATAAAGAGGTTTAGATATAGCGTTGAAATTTCTTATGAACCTCCTATAAAATCTAGCATACCCTAAGAATGAACGGACCTCCTTGACTATTTTTGGTAGAGGCAAATGGGAAATCAATTCCACTTTTGCTTTATCCACTTCAATTTCCTTAGGAGACAACCATGACCTAAGAAAATCCCTGAGGTAACCATAAAATGACATTTTTCCAAATCAAAATAAGAACTTTTTCTTCACACCTTTGCAAGACTTTTTCTAAGTTTTCAAGGTAATTATCAAAGGAATTTCCAAAGACAGTTAAATCATCCATGAAAACTTCTAAATAATGCTCAACCATGTCACTGAAAATGCTTAACATTCATCTTTAAAAAGTAGCTAGAGCATTACAAAATCCAAAAGGCGTCCTTCTAAGTGCAAAAGTGTCGAAGCGGCATCTGAATGTGGTCGTTTCTTGGTCTTCAAGTGCAATGAAATTTTGATAATAGCCTGAGTATCCATCGAGAAAGCAGTAGTAGGAGTGCCCTACTACTCTTTCTAAAATTTCATCAAGGAATGGTAAAGGAAAATGGTCTTTTCTGGTGATAGCATTTAAATTTCTATAGTCAATGCACATCCTCCAACTAGATGAGACCTGAGTTGGCAATGATTCACCCTTTAAATTTTTTACTATTGTAATGCCAGATTTCTTAGGTACTACTTGTGTGGGGCTTAGCCACTTACTATCAGAAATAGGGTAGATAATTCCCACATCAAGTAGTTTAGAAACTTCAGCCCTAATGACCTCTTTCATGTGGGGATTTAATCTCCTTTGAGGTTATTGGGATGTTTTGGCATTTTCTTCTAAATGTATTCCATGCATACAAATCAAAGCGTTAATGCCTTTTATGTCTTTTAAAGTCCACCCAATTGCATTTGTATGCCTTTTAAGCACTTCTATCAACTTACCTTGCTGCTCGCTTGTGAGGGATGAAGAAATTACCATTGAATATGTCTGATTCTCCCTAAGATATGCGTATTTTAGCCCTTCAGATAAAGGCTTCAGTTCTAACTTGGGAGCTTCCTCTTTCTTGCTTTCATTCATTTGCCCCAATTATTCAAATCGTGGTTTCAAACCTTTGTTTTCCATCACCTGTGTACAATCTAGTAAAGAACATATATTAGAAAGATTAGACTCTAATTGCATACTTGATTCTAATGAATTGACTAAACAGGTCTCCAAAGGCTCAGAAAAACTCTCTTTTTTTATATGGTCTTCCACAATAGTTTCAATCATATTAGCCTCTCAATTTCATCATCTTCTTCACGAGGTTGTTTACACATTAAAAATGTTAAGTTCTAATGTCATGTTCCCGAATGATAGCTTCATGACTCCATTCTTGCAATTAATCAAAGCATTAGAGGTAGCTAAAAATGGACGCCATAAAATGACGGGAATTGAATTACATACTTCCACTGGTTGTGTGTCCAAGATGATAAAATCCAGTGGGTAAATGAATTTATTGACTTGTATTAACACATCTTCTACTACTCCTCTTAGCACTTTAATTGATCTATCAGCAAGCAAAAGAGTCATAGAAGTCGGTTTTAACTCACCCAGATTGAGTTTCAAAAACCGAATATGGAAGCAAATTTACACTAGCACCAAGATCAAGTAAAGCATGTTCAATTTTATGGTTTTCAATAATACATGAAATTGTAGGACAACCTGGATCCTTATATTTCACTGTATTATTGTTCTAAAGAATAGCACTTACTTGCTCAACTAGAAAGGCTTTCTTTTTTAAATTCAATTTTCTTTTCACAGTGCACAAATCTTTCAAAAATGTTGCATAAGAGGTACCTGTTTGATCACATCTAGCAAGGGAATGTTGACCTTTTACCTGTTTGAAAATTTCAAGGATTTCAGAATTGTGAGTTGGCTTCTTTTGGGTGGCTAATGCTTGAGGAAATGGAGGCACAGATAAGGATTTGGTTCCTTCTTTGCTAGGTGTTGGTTTGGTAACCTTTTCCTTACCCCTAGAGATGGATTTTGCTTCTTTCTCATAAGGTTTAGGAATGTGTTTTTTGACAACCTTACCATTGCGAAGGATCATGACTGATTTGGCTTGGTCCACAAAATGGTTACTTGAACTACTCGCACTTAAGTTAGATTAGTCTTTGGGGTTTTGCAATGTTTGAGAAGGAAATTTCTCTTTTTCTTAGATGCTAAATGTAGATGCAAATTTTGCAAGAGTGTCTGAGGAATTTGCTAATTTTTTAGTAGTTGGACTAATGAAGGTCTCTTGCTTTGTGATGAATGAATACAATGTTTCTTCAAGGTCCTTTCTAGGAGGAGGAACATATGCATGGTCATGAGAATTTTGAAAATTTTGATGTTTTGGAAAAAGGACTTGTGAAGGTTATGCGTGATTGTCATTTTTCCAACTAAAATTCGGATGATTTCTCCAACCAGGATTGTAGGTTTGTGAGTATGGATTGTGATTTGGCCTTTTGAAAGTGTTTAACACATTAGCTTGTTCATGGAGACATTCCCTAAAAGTAGGCAAAGTTGGGCACTGATCAGTAGGATGGTCATTAGCATTACAAATGTGACAGACAATTTCTTGTATAGAATTCAATTGAACACTCTTTTTATTTCTAAAGCCTCGACTTTTCTAGCTAGGGACGCATATTTGTCTTGAAGGTCATGGTCTTCCTTAAGGTTGTAAATGCCTCTACTGGATGTCGAGGGTGGGGCTTTGCTTGGTACCTCATACGTGCCAGCAGTGTCCCAATTTTGGGCGTCTACTAGTTGCCTATCTTAAGGTGTTAACCCTTCATAAAAGTATGTAACTATTCTCCAAGTTTCAAAACCATAGTGAGGATAGGTATTAAGTAATTCTATATACCTATCCCAACATTGTTAAAGGGTTTCTCCTTGATTTTGAATGAAAGTAGTGATTTGTCTTTTAAGATAATTTGTTCTATAGGAAGGAAAATTTTTTTTCAAAAATTGTTGTTTCATCTCATCCCATGAACTGAAGAAACTGACCTCAAATTTTGTACCCATCTGTAGCTTTAGCTTTTAAGGAAAAAAGAGAAAAATTTTAACCTAATGGTGTTTATGCTACAATTTGGGTCACTATAGGAGTTACACACCTCTTCAAAGATTTTTAAGTGTGAATATGGGTTCTCCATATCAAGGCCATGAAAAGCGGTTAAAAGTTGAATGAAACTCAGTTTGAAATTGAAATGGATTGCATCGTAAGGAGAAACTACACAAGATGGTGTACTACTCTGTACTAGATTCATGTGATCTCTGAGGGTTCTTGGTTGGTTTTGATAATTTTGTTGGGAACGATTGTCCCCTTCATCTGTGATTCTTTCCACTTGATTGTGAGCCATGTTTTCCACGAAAGATGATGTTTTCCTCACAAGTAAACCACTAGATGTGGGTGACCAACTTTTCTTGCAATTTTAAAGGAGGAAAGGAAAGAAAAAGATGAACACACAACAAAAAACAAATGAGAAAAATGAATATTTATAATTTTGTACGCTAAATTTTACATTCCCCGACAACGACATCAAAAACTTGACACATCCAAAAATAGGATTATCTCCCAAATATAGGAGTGTCGAAGTGATAAACCTAGAGAGAGCGGGGTCGATCCATGAGGAAGGGGATTTAGCGGTACAAACGAAAAGATGAGCAAATATAATATAAATGAGTCAAGATAATATTAACAAATAAAATTAAGGATGGCAGGCAATACAACCGACCATTCAAATGTAAAACAAAAATAAGGGTGGTAAAACCATTCACGAAAATAGGAGGTAAAACCTACCATAGCAAATGAAAGAAAAATTCATAAGCAACAAACAAGAATACTTAAAATACACAAGTAAGAGGAATGAACACAATAATAATGAAAGCTATAGTTAGGAGATCCGCCCTTGATATATCAAATAAGGATAAATAACTCAATTAGAATCCACACATCAAGAAGGTTCTAATCTGAAGGTATGTCATTCAAGCCCATTTTAGTTATATGAATTATATTTGTTTCGTTACTAATATTTATACCACTTCTTGTAAATGGATTCAAGTATCCAATGTGCTAATCACTATATGTCTACAACAAATTAAGGTTCCTAACTAGACTATCAGTAAGGAAGAACCATACAAAATCTAGAAAGGATCCAAGCATTTGATGTACCAAGGATTATCTACAATAGATTAAGACCTCCACTTTACGAGTGTTGTCAAGATTGATTAGGGAAATAAATATAAATCATATAAAATAAATAACAAAAGACTATGATTTTTAAGTACATATTAAAAGGTTAGAGGATCCTAATTCTCATATCAAGGGTTTCACCCTTTCACTTTAGCAAGAGAGAATTTAGCAAGACATTATGAAAGAAAGCGAACAAATTGCAAGAAAAAAAAGGTTTATTAATAACATTAAGAGAGCAAAACACAAGAGAGAAAAACACAATAATAAGAGATCCCAGCCAGAGCCAAGATGCCCTAATGGGTCACAATGCACCTTTATTTATAGATACATTCGGGGGTAAACTTGTCGAATTACAAAGTGGCAATTGTAAAATATGTTATTGACAATTTGGACCATCATGTCTACCAACTTTGATCACCAATTTCAGCATCGAAATCTTTAGAATTTTGATCACATTCTTCATGAAACTGTAGATATTTCTCTTAGCTTTCTATAACATCTTGATTCATACGATTTGAATACGTATATCAAGAAATATAGTCAAAATACAAAGGCATGGTCAGACTACACCAAAACTACAGATACGTTCATTTCAAGCCCATTTTTGGTCCCCTAAGAGCCTGAATTTCATGATGCTTATGTATACAATCTTATAGATAATTTAATCAGGTTTTCAAAAATTAAGATTTGCACCATTCTAATCTATAAATAGAAAGCTATGCCTATTTTAGCAAACTTGTAACAAAATTGAAATTAAGATGAAGCTAATTCAAAAAATGCAAAAACTACAAATATGCTTAAGTTGAGAAATTTAATGACACTATTAGTGCGATATGATGTATTAAGCTCTTATTAAACATATACATTTAAGTGTTCATCACCTAGCATTCTTCAAAAATCATAGGTTTTCTAGCATGATTCTAATCATGGGCTCTTAAGCATGATTCTAAGCATTCGCAAAGAAAGTAAACTCTAAAAGATGATTCTAATAAAAGAGGGAAAGATGCCTTACCTTGACACGCATTTTCACGTTGCAAAACAAATAAAAGATTAAACAATTCTATAAAATCTTAAACATGCTTCTAAGCATTACAATAAATTCTAAACATACTTTTTCTAAGCATAAATAAACATATACATGCTTATTCTAAAGCAAGCAAAATAAAGAAGAAATAAAGAGAGAGAAGAGAGAACTGCTCTCAGGACGTATCCTTTATAAGTTTAGAGCAATATAAAATGTCTAAAAAATATAAGACTAGAAAGGACTCCTTAGAATTCTCACAAGTGTGTCCTAGGGGGAGAAAGAGAGAATTTCTTGATGCCTTACAAAGTATGGAGAGGGGGGTTTATATAGTTGAGGGGTTAAGTTGAAAAAGGAAGGAAGAAATCAGATATCAAAGGTTGGAATCGAAATTTGCCAATTATAAGAGGAAAACCGTCGGATGGCACTCTAATATCCAATCAACTGTTAGTAGATAGTCAGGTAGCACTCTAATAGCTGACTGGCAATTGGTAGACAGTCGGTCGATTGTGGCCCACCAAACCTTCCAATTTTGCAACTTTTCAGTGCAGTCTTCCCTTGATATCATTTGTTCGATCGCACATAATTGTTGGAGTTCACCTCCGATAACGGTATATGACTCATCAATATATTCCTCGTGGATTAATTTTTGTGGTTTTTTGAAACCATGTGTCAGTTTTTGAGACTCTTGGTCGATTTTTTCTAAGTTTTGTCCCTTTGGCTTCTAAGGGCATTTCGATCTTTTCTATTGCTCAATATTCATCTCCATTTCATCATCGAGCCTCAAAAATCTAGTGTATATAGCTTGCCCCTTATTTCGGAGAAGTTTGTGAGACACAAAAATCAACAAAGTACTCTTACTTCATCTTTCCTCCTCTCATTGTGGCATCTTCGCCTTCATGTGCATTCTTTTAGACTTCTCATAATCTACTTTCCTCTTCAATCCCTAGAAAAAGTGGTGTGCCCACTCCAAGGCTGATGTACCCATTCAAAAGCTCGTGTGCCCATTCAATGGTTGATATACATCCTTCTAATGCATGTAATTCATTATTTTAATACGAACAGGTGCATCCTTATGATACACAATGTGCACCCTTCTAGTACAAATAAATACATCCTTCTGATGCATGAAGTGCATCCTTACAATGCTAAGATAAAGCACTCTTCAATGCACCTACTTCCTAGGGTTACTAACACTTTTTAGTGCACCTACTCTTAGGGCTTTAAACACTCATAAGTGCATCTACTTTCTATGGTTTTCAACACTTTCAATGTGCCTCTGCTTAGGTTTTGTGCCTATTCTAAAGGTTTAAAACACTCTTAAGCGTATCTACTTCTTAGGATTTTCAACACTCTTTAGTGTGCCTTTTCTTAGGGTTATTGCCTATTCTAAGGGCTTAAAACACTTTTAAGTGCACTTACTTCTTATGGTTTCTTCTAATACATGCCTATTGAAAAAACATCTACCATGCATTGCTTCGTGGCCTTCAGACCTTTTCATTCTTCCTACCTTTGGCTTTCTTCATTTTTTTCTATCTATTCAAACTTTGTATTAATTTTGGTTTCATGCCTACGAATACGGTTTTTATCCCGCCAGAGCGTTTGCGACCATGACACTATGTTCTTTCGAGACTTAAGGGAACACGAACGAGCCATAGGCACTTTTAGAGAAATGGAGTTGCTATCCAATTATTCAATTGGCAATGAATGGGGGCAATCCGATCTCTCATTTCAAGACCTAAACTTCCTTCATCCCTTTAAAGGAGTTCGGGAAGTTAGGTATGAGCCATTTACCTCGTACGAATCAAAATCTGGCCTCCATAGGGTATACCAAATAAAAATAGCTCATGCTATTATGTAGTCCACTTAGGGTTGTTCGTTTTATGCACACATTTCAAGTTTTATCTTTATTAATCATTTGAGGAGATATTCAACCATTGACAGTTGTATATTCATACAGAGAAAGAGGGAGGAGAATGGAGTTACATTTTCTTCAAAGATAGAGGATAGGGGAGAGGATTACTTGCTATTCAACAATAAAATAAAATCTACTTCTAAACACTTGTAAATATTACATTCATTCTATTCATAGCATTCATTGCAATTCAATATAAACATTTAATTCGAGATTCAATAAATGGTGAATTCCTGACCATCATATGTGAGTTTATTCAACGTTTATCAAGCTCTTTCAAGGGCATTCATATATTCAATCATTATTATAAGTAATGATCCCTCGCTATCATTGTGAGTCCACCATCACTTTCATGGCATCATATTTCTACATATGGTATATTCATACATATATTCATACCAATCAATTAAAATGCAAAGCCATAATTTAGAATCATGACACTTCGACCTATATTTGATAATTCTATCACGGCATTATAGCCTATTACTATTCTGGCATAATTCAATTGATAATGAAATAAAAAATGGCAATTCTAGCCTAGGCATGTCATTTCTAGCCTAATTATAGGAATTGTAGTAAATCATGGCATATTCTAGCCTAATTTCAGCATTCAAAGGGTAATTAAGATAATTCATACCTATTCTATGTTATTTCCTAACATAATTCAAAGCAATCATAAGTTTTCCTGGCATGATTCTATTCATATGCTCTTAAGCATGATTTTATACATGTGCTCCTAAGCATGACTCTAAGCATTCGTGAAGAAAATAAATTCCTAGTCATTATTCTAATGAAAAAGGAAGGCAGATTTACCTCGTCACGCATTTCCACCTCACAAAACAAAGGGTTGAACAATTCATAAAACCCCTAAACATGCTTCTAAGCATTAAAATAAAATCTAAACATGCTTATTCTGAGACAAAAAAATTAAATAATAAAAGAGGAGGGAGAAGAGAGAACTGCTCCTAGGATGTACCTTTTCTGGGTTTAAAGCAATACAAAACGCCCGAAAACTTTAAACTAGAAAAGACTCCTTAAATTCCCAAATATGTCCTCAATAGGGAGAAGAGAGGATTGTGATATGTGTTGGAAAATGAGTAGGGAGGCTGTTTATATAGAACAGGGTTGAGGTTGAAAAAGGAAGCAAGAAATAAAAAAGGAAAGTTTTAATCAAAATTTTCTAATTATATACGGATAACAACCAGCCAGCTGTTGGAAGACTATTGGTCGTCACTCTCATAGCCAGTCAGGTGTTGGCAGACAGTCAGTTAACACTCTAACTGTCAACTATTGGTAGATAATTAGCTAGCACTCTAATCGTCAGCCAGCACTTTAACAACTGGTCGACTGTTGGAAGATAGTTCGCCAGTTGTTACCCACCAGATCGTTCAATTTTGCATTTTTTCAATGTTGTCCCTTCTGACCTTCGACCATTTGATCATGTGTAACTCTTCGAGTTCAACTCTGATTTTCGATCCGTAAATTTCTATGAAAACTAGACATCTGTAACTTCATATGACTCATCACTAGATTCCTCTTGAATTAATTTCTATGATTTGTTGAATTCATGTATTAGTTTTCAAGACTATTGATTGATTCCTTCTCACCTTTCTTCCTTTAGTTTTCAAAGGCATTTTATCATGAAGCCTCAAAAATCTAGTGTCCACATCTTGCCCCCTACTTTGGAGAATTTTGTGGGACACAAAGATTGATAAAGTACTCTTGCTTCGTCCTTCTTTCTTCCATCGCAACATCTTCGCCTTCATCTTCATTCTATCAGAATTCTCATCATCTTTTTTTTTTTTCCATTCCTACAAAAAGGTGTGCCCACTCAAGAGTTAATGTTCCCACTCAAGGGCTACCATGCCCATTCAAGGATTAATATGCCCACTCGAGCGCTGATAGGCCTATTTAGGGGCTAATGTGCCCATCCAAGGGCAGACGTGCCCAATCAAGGGCTGATTTGCCTACTCAGGGATAATATGCCCACTCAAGGGCTAGAAAGCATCCATATGATGCTATGATAAAACACTTTTTAGTGCACCTACTTCTTAAAGTTTCTAACACTTTTTAGTGCACCTATTTCCTAGGGTTTGTTAACACTCTTCAGTGCGCCTATTATTTATTCTTCACTTCTTTAGATTTTACATTCATCATGCCCTTCATTGGCGAATTCTCATCATGTTGTTGTTTCTCAGATTCTCTGGGATCTTTCCATTATCCTTGCAAATTCCTGCAAAATATCATATATCTGTTGATGATTTCATATTAACTCAAAATTTTTCCCTTGTTCAATGCATTCTTCAACAAACTACTTTGTAGTTTCTAAAGGAATTCTTCAATGTGATTTCGATTGAAGATTCTATCAACTGATATTAGTCTTTTTTCCTTGTAAGTTGCGAAATTATTGCCATGGCCAGGTGCTTGTCACTGGTTCGTTCAAAAATTTCTTCGATCTTAAGGTCAATGTAGAGTTTTTCTTCTCTTTTCTTTTCTTCATTTTCTTTCTTTCTTCTTTTTTCTCTCTTGTTTTCTCCCTCCTTTTTTTCTATCACTTCTTTTTCTTTTCTTTCTGCCTCTTTCTTCTCTTTTTTCTTTCTTTCTATTTTCTTTCTCTCTTTTTCTTTCTTTCTTTCACATTTTTTCCCTTTATTAAAGGGGCAGTCGACCGATTGTTAACTAACAGTCACCCAATGATCTGACTGCCAGTCGATAGTCAACCAACAGTTGCCCGACGGTTTAACTGTCGACCGACACTTAGCCAATAGTTACCCAATGGTGAAGGGTTTATGTAAGGACCTTTCACCTTTCTCACTTCATTCGCACACCATTTCTTTGTTTTTCATATGATCACCTCTAGCTTCTCCTATGCACTCGTCTCAACTTCCTAATTCCAATAACGGGTCATCCATTCCATCTTGACTTGAATGAGAGAGATTCAATTTGGAAATCAACATTGAAGGGCCTTCCAAAAGATCAAGGGGTACCCATTGTTTACGACATGGATTCCCACACAATCAACCCGGTATGCATTCTTCTTCATTCTTCAGTCTTCCATTTTCTAAGAATGTTGTATGCATGTACTCATGTAGAGACTTCCATTTCTTGCCTTAGGACTTCTATGGGAACAAGATGTGTGGGTCATTTTCTAGAGCTATACTTCGTTCTTAGAAATTAAGAATGATGTTGTTAGAAATAGGATTGCTGCTACTGGCTTCTATGAGTTTATTACTTGTCTTTCACATGCGCCTAGATACAATGATCATCGAGAACTAGTTGCTCTATGTGAGAGGTGGATGGACACGACTTGCACTTTCCATCTTCTAGTTGGCGAGATGACTATCACGCCACTCAACATGGCTGCTTTGACTGGCCTTCTATACGGTGGGGAGGTTATACCCATTGATTCTTGCATTGTAGTCTCAAGGGATTAGCAAAATTTAGTTTGCCAGCTTTATAGATGTGGTATGAAGATCAAGAACATGATTTGGTACACTACATTGTATGAATATTAGAGGAGGAGATCAAACTTGACTTTAGTCGAGGTGGATCAATATGCACGTAGCTTCATCGTGTATCTGTTTGGTTCAACACTTTTTGCCAACATGTCAAACACTACTTTCTTGAGTCTACTTCCTGCCCTTCAGCATCTCAATCGAGTGAGGACTTTTGATTGGGGCCCTACTGCTCTTGGCCAGCTGTACTTTGGTTTAGACCGTGCTTGTTGAGGTGTTACCGTGATTACTAGTTTTGCTTTGATTCTTGAGGTAATTTCTTTCCTTTTCTACATCTTCTTGTTTTGTCTATATGAATTCCATTTCTAATTTTGTCTCGTGTATAATAGATGTGGGCCTATGAGTTAGGAATTATGCCTTCTCTACTTCCTACTTGTCACAACTTTTCTTTTCCACAGATGAAGAGGTGGGCTACATGTTATGTAGTGCTTTAGAGATCTCATGAGTTGGACTCTTTTTGTGATTACATCCACATATAACCTAGGATAAGGTAAAAGACATTTTAGTCATTATTTCATTTACATCATAATCTCACCATATTTCTATTCTTTGCAGATTCATTCTGAGTGATAAGGGTCCAAGGAGGGTTGGTTGACTGCTATAAGAGTTGTTTCCCTATTCGTCTACTATCGCATCCTTCTCCCATGTGCTGATAGCATTATGTGGTATTTAGGTGACCGCATCTGGGATTGGTTTGAAGGCCCAGAGTGTCGTCTAATCCCTTATTCTCCACCAATTCTGATGATAGATGCAGCTGGCTTGGCTATAGAGTTGAATGTATTAGATTACACGATTGGGATCACTTGAGCAAGATTGAGTTCCTAGTGAGGATAGTTTCCTATGCTGAGTGGGCTTGAGCCACAGTGCTCTAGACTCAGCCAGGTCGATCTGCTTATGAGATTCCTTATCCTCTTACTAGTGCTACTCATGGCTCTTTAGCTATACTGGTAGTTCTTCTACCTGTCGTGGGAAAAGGTCGAGGGTTTATTCTTCTAGTGCTACCACATTTGCCTCTTGTGCTGCCGCTATTGAGCATCCATGTCCACCTCCAACTCTTACAATTGTTGTACCCATTCCAACTAGTCATGTGATTGGCAACCTCCAAGCCTACCCCAGCAATGTTGTCTGCATATGGGACGCTAGCAGGCAGATCAGCAGTCACTTGAAAACTAAGGATCCAACCATGCTTGTTCCTTTCGTTCCTCATGATACTACTCTGGTAAGTCTTTTGACTATTTATTCCCCAAGTTTCATGTTATTCTTCAAATATTTGTTAGTCATAAAAAATGCAATGCAATGCAGTTACCAGTATCTTCCATGAAGCGTGTTTTCCAGATGCAAACTGCTTCTCACAGATACATCTTACATATGTCTCACCAGTATCAAGTAAATCGCTATTCTACGCTTCATGTATGCATAATTTCTATTTCAATAGATTTTCTAACTATATGATTCTTGCTTGGATTAGACAAGTCATCAGGAGAATGCTTGTTTGGAACCAGAGATCGAGCACCTTCAAATATTATTGCCTTTTCTATTGATGAGATAATGATGGTGATAAGTGAGGACTGTCAACATCAGCTTCTTTTATGTTGATTTCTTTCCTTTTCTTCATTTAGCTTCTATGTATAAACTTTTGTGTTCCAACTTTTCATGATGTATAATCACGACAATCAGTTATGTGAATAAATTTCAAAGACTTTAGTGAAAATTTCCTATCTTCAATTTCGTACACTTGTTCCTTAAACTGTGCGTATTTTGATCAATTTACGTCTGAATTTGTTCAAATCTATTCCTAGATCATTATTTATTTAATTCGAAATAAAATTACAAAATCTAGAAGTCACGTGCTCAAAACTGCTCGTCGATACGCGTCTCGAAAGTTAAAAAACGTGTGAAACAAGGAATTAGAGGGCTTTTTGCCCTAAAGGCTATCGGCCAGTAGTCCTTTGATTGCCTACCAGTGGTCTTCCCTTTTCTAGCCTTTTTGGCTTGTTTCTTGCACTATATAAGTGTTTCTCCTCTTATGCTTCTCTTTACACTTTTTAATATTTTTCTCCCTCGTTTCTCGAGTTTTCTTTTACACTCTTTGGCATTTCTTCACGCTTTTTAACCTGTCTGAGGCCTCTCTCAAGACTATTCAGCCTCTCTTGAAGCTTTTAACGGATGATGATTGGAAGCGGCTTGAGTCTAGCAGTCTCTACAATTTGAAATTCCTTTGACATGTGAAGCTTAATGTTCTTTTTCTTAAGGAATGTACGACCTTTTGGGACCCTTATGATCACATCTTCTGCTATAATAGCTAAGAGCTTTACCCCCTTTATGAGGAATTCTTTGCCATACTTGGTTGTCATTCATCTTGTTCTAAGAGTATCATTTTGCTTACTATTGAGATGCCATCGATGGTTGATCTTGCCAACTTTTTCTACTCTCTAATTTCTACCCTGGGTATTCACACCAAAGGTGGTAGAGTGACATTATCTTCCATCATGGTTTTGCTAGAAATGATGGATATGACCTCAACTGATTGGCTTTGCCTTCTTCAGTTTTGCCTTCCTACACAGTTTCTACTTGTCTTTCAGGATGGTCTTGGTGACCCTCATCTTATGACCATTATTTCTTAGATGGGCCTTGACATATGACTTCAAAAAATTATAGAAACTAATCTAGGAAGAATCTGATGATGAGTCATATACTACTACGAAGCTACAGATGTCTAGCTTTCACATAATTTTTCCAATCATAAATCGGAGTTGAACTTGAAGAGTTACGCACGATTGAACGACTGAAGGTAAAAGAGATTGCATTGAAAAAATGCAAAATTGAAGGGCTCGATAGGTGACAACCAATCGGCGGTTGTAAGATAGCCAGTTGGCTATTAGAGTGCCAATCGATAGTCAACCAATAGCAAGTCGGTGGTCTCCCAACAGCCGATCGGCTGTCCCCCTTTATTTTTGATAATTTCATAAAAATCCTTCCTTCTTTAGATTTTGTTTCCTTTTTCGATTCTAGCCCTCAACTATATAAACCCCCTTCCTCCTCAATTTCTAAGACACATCAAATTCATCTCTTCTCCCTCTTCAGGACAGACATGAGAATTCAAGGAGTCTTTTTGGGTCTAAAGTTTTTGGGTGTTTTACATTGCTCTAAACCTAGAAAAGGTACGTCCTGATAGCAGTTCTCTCTTCTCCCTCCTCTTTTCTTCTTTACTTTTCTTACTTTAGAATAAGCATGTTTAGGATTTATTTTTATGCTTAGAAGCATGTTAACGGTTTATATAAATTGTTTAACCCTTTTTTGTTTTACAAGATGGATAAGCAAGTCAAGGTAAGTCCACTTTCCCTTCCTCATTTAAAAATATGCTAGGAGTTTATTTTTCTTTGCGAATGCTTATAATCATGCTTAGAAGCACATGATTGGAATCATATTTAGGAGCACATGATAGAATCATGATTAGAAATTAAACTTATGATTTTTAAAGCATGCTAGAAAATATCATAGAATAGGTAAAAATTGTCGTGTTTACCCTTGAGAGCTTGAATTAGGCTAGAATGGCCATGCTTGATATCAATTGATTGAATTAGGCTAGAAATGTCATATTTAGGCTAGAAACGCCATGAGTCACTATAAATTGTTATAAAATATGCTAGAATAGCAATAAATAGAATTATCATTATAAGAAATATCAAATCTAGGTAGAAGTGCCATGATTTTAGTTTATGTCTTTAATTAGACTCTTCATTGATTGATATGAATAAATGTATGAATATGCCATGCTTAGAAATATAATTGAATAATTGTGCGATGCCATAAAGTGATGGTGGACTCACATTGATGGTAAGGGACCACTACTTATAATGATAATTATATGTATGAATATGCATATAGAGGCTAGATAAATACTGAACAGACTCACCTATGAAGGTAAATAATCCCTTATTTATCGAGCTTCAAATTGATTTGATTAGTTATTTGATATGCATGAATATGTTAAGTTGTGGATGAATGAATGGATATTTGAAGTGTTTAGAAGAATTTACTTTATTTATTGAAGAATAAATTGTTGTAATCCTCCTCCTGTTCCCCCATGTTTGAAAAGAAAATGTAATTCTATTATTTTCCCTCTTTCTTTGCATAAATATACAACTACCATGATTGAAAATCATCTTATTTATTTAATGAAGATAGAACTAGAAATGTGTGCATAAAATGAACCACTTAAGCAAATAGTATAACAATCTAAGGTATTTTTATTTGGTATACTCCAGTGGAGGCTATATTTTTATCCGAGCAAGGTGAGCTAACTTCTTGAACCTATCTCTGAAGGTCATGAAGCGAGGGATGAAATTGCCCCCATTCAATCCCAATTGAATAATTGGGTGGCGACTCCATTTCTCAAGATGTGCCCATGGCTTATTTGTGTTCCTTTAAGTCTCGAAAGAGGCTTTAACACAGTGACGTGATTGCAAACGCTCTGGCAGTATGCAAGCCCCATCCATAGTGCGTCTCCACTGATGATAAGAGAAATTGATTCTGATTGGGATACCAAATTCTAATACCTTATGTTGATATATTGAATCCTCGTATCACTACACTTTGCCCACAATGAGTACGAATTGCCCAAAACAGTCATGTGGCATTGGCATGAGAAGTCTTTAGCTCCAGTCGACCCTTAGATGACTCATTTTCGTGTTACTACCTTTAGCATATACCATTGACTTCATATAAAAAAAGATCAGCACAAGGGATCATCTCTCGCTTGAAGGAGCCCAGACCATTGGACCCTTGAGACTCAAGATGTAGATAAATCTAGAAATTTCCAATAGGATAAATATTCAAAACCCATGCTGAAATGCATATCCATGGATGTAAATTCGACATCCTTAAACCTCATAGAACCATGAACAAATACCACATGTTGAGTCACCCATAAGAACAAAATGAGGATATGTGCCTTAAGTTAAGGTTATCATGATCTTTAGGAGCCATGTTATGATAATCATGTAGAATCTAAAATCAACTTGAATGTTACAATGAGAAGAGAGAATCTCACATTCCCATATCCCATAATGATGACTTGGAAATGAGGCCAAAAATCCTAGGAAAAAAGACTTGACCTCATGTGTGTGAGAGAAATAAGGTTGGAAGGCTGAAAGAATGTCAATTCCCTTGTATGAGCATACATCAATTCATGCATACATGCATGCATCCACGACATTAACACTTTTGTTTTGCAGCCATCATAGCCTGGGTTACAAAAGGTGGTCGTTTGATAAGACAAGAGGAACCAATTGCTAAAAAGGCCACACCCCACAACAACAATGCTGAGATGGCTCAAGTGCGGGCTAACATCACCATTCTTCAACAAAAAAATAGCCCAACTTATAGAAACCATGTTGTTGTGCTATACCAACCATACAATGGGCCTAACTGCACAAACCAACCATCGTCCGAGGGTAATGGTGGTGATAATGGTTAGACTAGCCAAGGTAGAGATAGGGTGAAAGGCCTAGCAAACCAAGATGAGCTCGAATTAGTCAGGCAATTGGCCAAAGATATAGAGAAAGTCCAATGCCTCTTGAAGAAGAAGGAACTAAAAGGGGTAGACGACCTAAATTACATCTTACTCATTAGGGACAATGATTTGCCTTTGAAGTTTCGCATGCCAGACTTGCCCAAGTTTAATCGAGAGGGCAATCCGAAGATGCATTCGAGACAATATGCTGCTGTTATGGCCACCACTCCTTTGTCAAAAGAGTATATCTTAAAGTACTTCATGCTATCCCTAGAAGGTGATGCAGTAGTATGGTACCATGATCTCCCTAAAAGAGTTCAAGAGGATTAGGAAAAGCTATCCAAGCAGTTCGTAGAACAATATCGTTATAATACCCAACTGAAGGTAACCTTGAGGGATTTGAAGATAACTTGCCAAAAGCCTAATGAGATTTTTTCAGAGTACCTAGTCCATTGGAGGGCCAAAACTGCCAAGATGACCACAAGGCCCATGAGGAATGACCAGGTTTGTATGGTGATCAATGGTGCCCAGGCCTTCATCAATGATAGACTTGTGGGCTTTCCAATCAAAACATTTGAATACTTGTATGATTTAGGCATTCAAATAGAAGATTATAAGGTGAAATAGAAAAAGAATAATAACTATCCCAGAAGAAATCAAGGGCACCATAACAAACCAATAGGTCAGATGATGAGGATGTAGAAGAACGTCAACCAAGGAACTTTAGTCAATTGGGATGACCCCTATCTGAAGTATTTGAGAAGCTACATGCCCAATTTGTGCCGTTCCCATTAACACCAAAGCCTCCACAAAACCTACAAGTAGCCAACCACAAGCATCATGAATATTGTGATTTCCAACAACAAACTGGCCATGTCAACGACAAATGCCACCACTTTCGACATGAGATACAAGACTTGATCGACAATGGAAGAATTCCTAACCCCAGACAATGAATAATATTTTAAGAATGTTATATGAGTTGTGTATTCTTTTAATGATCATTGACAAAATCATGATACTAGCTGGAAATAGAATTTTGGTAATGCAGGAGATTTTATTGCCTACATACTTGACTCTTTTTGCTAGATGAGTTTCATTCTTGATTCTTCAACATTTCAGCACAATATCCATGAATATGGAACTTTATATCACTTAGAGAAACTTTATGTCAATAGAGCTTTATGTTGATATCTCATAAGACTCTAAAACCCGTTTGATCACCACTCGAGGTGAAATCCTAGGTTTTGCAACCTAAGGAAGTGATTTAGGTCTTCTTTTGATCGATTGAGCCTTCTGATAAGTGTCTATTTATATATCATTTTCATATCAATTCGTCCATGTTTCTTTGCTATATTCCTTGGTATTTTTATGTTTTTGTGTGGTTTTGATGTTTGTAGGAGTTTTGGAGCAACTTGCACAAAAATGGAGTAAAACCCTTCATTTTCACCTCTGCTAGTCAACCATCTTCTCGGATTTAATTGTATTGATATACAATGAACCCGATGACATATTATATACCGTTGGAAAGCTCTCAAAGTCTATTTTCTGGAGAAATTTACGGTTTATAAATCCATTCAGTGTACCAAAAGTTGTAATCAAAACAGTGTGAGAAGTATAGAAATGTAATTCCACAAATCACTGTAGCATGTATAATACGGGACACTGTAGCAGGTTACTGTAGCAGAGTATTTAAACACATTTTAGGGTTTTATTTTGATAACTTGAAGAGGGGAAAACGTGGGAGGAGGCTGCATTTCTGGATTTCTCTCATCCCTTGGAGTTCTTGAAGGAGAAAAAAGATTTTGAAAGAGGAGGAACTACAATTCCAAGAAGATTCATCTACAAAGAAGATTTTCAAAGAATTTGCTAAGTTCTTTCTTTCCTTTTCAATTCTGGATTTTCTCTGTATTGTATTTGTTATTCTGATTGAATATGTGTAACTTAATCTGAATTGGTTGAGGGTGATTTCAAAGCCCTTGATATGGATTTTGTGAGTTGATGGTGTAAGAAAGTGTTATCCAATTCTCTAATTGAAGTTGCTTGTATTTTCCCATATCTAATGCTTATGATTGCTTACTGATTGTATTTGGAATGGCTAACTGAATATAATCTGTTGTTGTCTATTGCTAGATTAGAAATCTTGATCCGTAATTGTCATGAATTTTCAATCATTAGTAGCAAAATTGTGATCAGAGATTGCAATTGGAAAATACAACCTCGGTTAAATAATCTGAACTTGTGTGATTATTGCTTAGATCAACCTATCTTTCTCATCGTAATGCTTCCATTGAATTAAACTCAGAGAGCTTGTTCTAGGTTGTTTAATGGATAGAGATTACATAAAGAGCTTGTTTTATTTAACAACAAAGTAAGGAAAGATTGGGATAACAGAGCTTGTTGTTATCTACGGTTGATAACTTCAATGCTGTAATTGGATGGCAATTCTATGTTAATTCACAAATTCATATCTTGTGGCAGAGAAAGAACCCTTAACCAAGTGTCTCTCATTGATCTTTCATTCAAATTAACTTCTGTTTTGTTATTCTTAATTTGCATTCCTATTTCATTTAGTTAATCATTCAACAAAACCCCCCCTGTTTAGTTTATCGTTGCTGGAAAATAACGAATTCAATTAAAATCAATCCTCGTGGGAACGATATCTACTTATCACTTTATTACTTGTGCGACTAGTATACTTGCTAGTTTCGAAAGCATCAAGTTTTTGGCGCCGTTGCCGGGGATTGATTTTCTAATCGATTTGTTATTTTGTTTTCATTGTTGATTCATATTTTTGTTTGTTTTTCTTTTTTCATTGTTTGTGTTTAGATGACATGGCAGTAAACTTCCATCAATTCAGTGGCGGATTTGAGCCACAACTAACATGGAGAGTAAATGAGTTAAGCACTCCGAACATTGAACAACAACTTTTTGAGTTAACTTCTCTTGTGGAAAACATGGCTGTAGGACATATGCAGAAATCTTATGCATGTGAGGTATATACTACCATGGAGCATCCAATCGACATGTATCCAACTTTGCAAGGAGATATGGAACAAGCCAATACCATGGATGGATTTCCAGGACAAACAAGGCAATGGTATGATCCCTTCTCTAACACTTACAATGCCGGATGGGAAGATCACTCTAATTTCAATTACTGGAATCATCAACCAATCGTCCCAAATGCCATACCAAATCAACTACAAGGTTTTAATCAACCTAGAGTACAGCAACCATTTCAAATGCAACCACCACCAATGCCACAACCAGCACCACAACCAGATCCAGAAAATTCAGGTATGTCACTCCAGGATATTATTAATGCACTTGTCACTAACACAATGCAATTCCAGCAGGAAACTGGGGCAAGTATCCAAAACCTGACAAATCAAATGGGATAATTGGCTACTAGTATGAGCAAATTCGAAGGCCAAGACACAGAAAAATTATCTTCTCAAATGGTGATCAATCCAAGCGAGACTGCTAGTGCGATAACTTCGCGAAGTGGAGAGCAATTAGATGTCTTACCAGGAAAATCACAAACTGATGAAGGAGATGACACCACATCCACCATGAACAAAACATTAACTTCTCAGGTAAATCCTATAACTCCTATTCCTTCATATGTTACTCCTCCACTTTTCCTAGTAGATTTGCAAAATCGAAGAAGGAGGAACAAGAACAGAAAATCCTGGAAACTTTTTTCAAAATCGAGGTAAATATACCACTTCTGGATTCTATCGAGGCAAGTACCTGGTTATACAAAATGTCTCAAGGAGTTATGCACCAGCAAGAGAAAGTTAAAAGGGAATGAGAAAGTAAGTGTGGGGGAAAATGTTTCGCTGTACTACAAAAAAAAATTCCTCCGAAATGCAAAGATCTAGGTACGTTTACCATTTCATGCACCATTGGTAAAACCAAGTTTGAAAGAGCTATGTTAGATTTAGAAGCATCTATTAATGTCATACCATATTCTATTTATGCTTCTTTAAATCTTGGACCCTTTGTAAAAACTGGTATTACCATTCAACTTGCTGATCATTTTAATGCATATCCCAAAAGAGTTGTGGAAGATGTGCTTGTGCATGTGAATCAATTGGTTTTCCCAGCAAACTTCTATGTCCTTGAAATAGAGGATGAGACATCTCCTAATCCAACTCCGATTCTTTTCGGGAGACCATTCTCGAAAACTGTTAGAACCAAGATTGATGTTCATGATGGCACTCTCATCATGGAGTTTGATCGCAAGGTGATATGTTTCAATATTTTTTGAGGCAATGAGG
>SNVD02007100.1:0-272010 GCA_013180625.2 Boswellia sacra | reverse complement strand
GGGTAGGAAAGAATTTCCTGTATGTGACACATGCCACAGAACACATAAAGAAATGTGTCATTTCAAGACTGGAGCGTGCTTCCGGTGTGGAAAAATTGGACACTTTATTGCATCATGTCCTGAAGCCAGTCAAGCTCCTATTACTCCTGGTAGAGTTCAGAATGCATCGGGTAGAGAACCACGAGCTCAAGGAAGAGTCTCTGCCCTTACCACCACTGAAGCACGGGAGGCTCCATCGGTTGTTTCTGGTATTATCTCTTTCTGGTCACAATGCTCCATGTATTGTTTTGAATTCGGGTGCCCACTCAATTCTTTTATGTCTCGTCCTTTTTGCTTCATAAAGTGGGAGGTTAAAAGCCTTTCAAATTATGGGAGGTTGACGATGTGTGTCTCTACTCCTTCGGGTGACATGTCGGATGGGCAGTTGTGTGCTAAAGAAGGGTGATATCCTGCCGATTAAAATAGATAAAAGCCAGAAGGGTTTAAGAGGCCAAATCTAAAAAAAACAAAAAAAAAAAAAAAAAATCATTTGGGGAGAATGCCGTGATTTTGATGTGATTCTGGGTATGGATTGGCTGTCTAAATATCATGCAGATGTCAAGTGTTTTGAGAAAAAAGTGGTATTCCATACTCCACTCGGATTGGAGTGCAGCTTTGTCGGGGTGGATATAGTTTCATTGCCACGGATTGTTTCAGCTTTGAAAGCCCAAAAGTTCCTCCGGAAGGGATGTATGGGTTTCTTGGCTTGTGTTATGGAGACACCGAAGGACAAAAAGAGTATTCAGAACATTCCAGTGGTAAATGAATTTACAGATGTGTTCCCAGAAGAATTACCCGGACTCCCTCCCGATCGAGAAATTGAGTTCACTATCGATCTTTTACCGGGAACCACTCCTATATCCAAAGTTCCATATCGGATATCACCAACGGAACTTAAAGAATTGAAGGAGCAGTTACAGGAGTTACTGGATAAGGGTTTCATCCGTCCAAGTGTCTCTCCTTGGGGAGCACCAGTTCTGTTTGTGAAGAAAAAGGATGGGACAATGAGATTGTGCATGGATTATCGTGAGTTGAATCGGGTGACTATAAAGAACAAGTATCCACTTCCAAGGATTGATGATCTACTCGATCAGTTACATGGGGCAAGTGTGTTTTCTAAGATTGATCTTCGATCCGAATACCATCAGTTAAAGATCAGAAAGGCAGACATTTCCAAGACTGCCTTTCGAATGAGGTATGGGCACTATGAATTCTTGGTGATGCCTTTCGGACTCACGAATGCTCCAGCTGCTTTTATGGATCTTATGAACCGTGTTTTTAAGGAATTCTTGGATAAATTCGTCCTTGTGTTCATTGATGATATTTTGGTGTATTCTAAGAATTTTGAAGAACACGAAGAGCATTTGAGAAGGGTATTGCAGTTAGTGAGAGAGAAGAAACTGTATGCCAAATTCAAGAAATGCGAGTTTTGGCTCAACCAGATTTCTTTCTTGGGTCATATTGTTTCAGGTGATGGGATCTCAGTAGACCCAAATAAAGTGGAAGCTATTGTGAAGTGGCCGAGACCGACTAATGTAACTGAATTGCGTAGCTTTCTGGGATTGGCCGGATACTATAGGAGATTTGTTGAAGGCTTTTCCAAGATAGCCTCGCCCTTAACACAGTTGACTAGGAAGAATGTAGCTTTTGTATGGTCAGAAGACTGTGAGAAAAGTTTTCAGGAACTCAAGAACCGATTAGTGACAGCTCCAGTACTGACTATCCCTTCTGGTTCAGAAGGATTTGTGATATACAGTGATGCTTCTAAGAAAGGGTTGGGTTGTGTTTTGATGCAAAATGGCAAGGTTATAGCCTATGCATCTCGACAATTGAAGGACTATGAGAAGAATTACCCTACCCATGATCTAGAACTGGCAGCAGTGGTATTTGCATTAAAGTTTTGGAGGCATTACTTATACGGAGCAAGATGTGAGATTTATACTGACCATAAGAGCCTTAAATATTTCTTCACTCAGAAGGAATTAAATATAAGGCAAAGGCGATGGCTTGAATTGGTCAAGGATTATGATTGTGTCATTAATTATCATCCTGGAAAAGCGTATGTGGTGGCGGATGCCTTGAGTAGAAAGTCTTCTGGACATATGGCTGCTTTAGTTACCACACAACGGCCAATAATGCAAGATCTGGAGAAACTTGCTATTGAGATTGTTCAGCTGAATAAATGCTTACATTTGGCTTCATTGGTCGTGCAACCCACCATTATTGAGAAGATCAAGAAGAGTCAATGTGAAGATGCCTTTTTGAAGAAGGTAAGGGAAGAAGTTCCATTGGGGAAGAGGCCAGGTTTTGTTATCTCTTCCGACGGAGTATTATACTTCGAAGGAAGATTATGTGTGCCAAATGTGATAGAGTTGAAACGAGAAATATTGAATGAAGCACATAGTTCTCCTTATTCGGTGCATCCTGGCTGTACAAAGATGTATAGGGATCTCCGAAATAACTACTGGTGGGTTGGTATGAAGAATGAAATAGCTCAATTTGTTGAACAATGCTTAGTTTGTCAATAAGTTAAAGCTGAACATCAAAGGCCATCGAGATTACTAAATCCACTATCAATACCAGAATGGAAATGGGAACACATTACTATGGATTTTGTTGTGAGTCTACCGAGGACTAGGAATGGATGCGATGCAATTTGGGTGATTGTGGACCGGTTAACAAAATCAGCACATTTTCTTCCTGTGCGCACAACCTTCACTATGGACAGATATGCCCAGCTCTATGTAGATGAGATTGTGAGACTACATGGAGTACCGGTATCTATTGTTTCAGATCGGGACCCAAGATTTACCTCCCAATTTTGGAAAAGTTTACATAAGGCTTTGGGCACTAAACTAAAGTTCAGCACGGCTTTTCATCCTCAGACAGATGGTCAGTCGGAAAGGACCATCCAGATTCTAGAAGATATGCTTAGAGCCTGTATGTTGGACTTCAATGATAGTTGGGATAGGCACTTGACTTTGGTTGAATTTGCATACAACAACAGCTATCAATCCACAATAGGAATGGCCCCTTATGAAGCCTTATATGGGAGGAAGTGTAGATCACCCATCCATTGGGATGAGGTTGGTGAAAGAAAAATACTTGGGCCCGAAATTGTACAGCAAACATGTGATATCATCCGAAAAGTGAAGGACAGAATGAATGCAGCACAGAGCAGACAGAAGAATTATGCTGATCAGCGAAGGAAGAAGTTAGAATTTGTAACAGGAGATAAAGTTTTCCTTAAAGTTGCTCCTATGAAAGGAGTGATGCGATTTGGAAAGAAAGGGAAATTGAGTCCAAGATATATTGGCCCTTATGAGATTCTGGAAAGGATTGGAGAGGCAGCATATAAACTTGCTTTACCACCTTCATTGTCTGGAGTGCATGATGTCTTTCATGTCTCCATGTTAAGGAAATATGTTTCGGATCCATCCCATGTGCTGAGTTCTGAACTTCCAGAGTTGAGAGCCGATCTTACATATGAGGAGAGACCGATCCGAATCATAGATCGCAAAGAACATGGACTTCGGAAGAGGAACATACCATTGGTGAAAGTACTTTGGGAAAATCACTCCATAGGAGAAGCAACTTGGGAAGTAGAGGAAGAAATGCGTACCAAATACCCCTCTCTATTCGAATGATTGTACTGAATTTCGGGGACGAAATACTTTTAAGGAGGGGAGAGTTGTAATATCCTAAATTTTGTAGTGTACATTATATCATGTGTTATAGTTACATTTGTATTAATGTATATGTAATGTATTTGAATTGTAATGTAATAAATGAAAGAATGAGGGGCTTAATTAAAAGAGTATTGGGTCTAATGGTTATAAAGGAGGAGAGAAGGACTAAATGAAAATTTGGCCTAATTTTATATATAAATGGGAAGAGTTCTAGAATTCTTTCATTCCGCTCCTTACATACACGTTCCAGCCCTCTACTCTCTCAGAAAATTTTCACACAAATCATCAAGGAATCAAGGGAAGAAAGGGAGAAAAAAAAAGAGGGAGAAGGTAAGAACCAATTTTCTAATTAGAATTCTTTGTATTATTGTTTATTTAATTTAAAGAAATTCCTTGTGTAGTGATGTGAGTATGAGAACTGTTATTTGTATGCTGGAATTGTATGGAGATGTGAATTTGAATGAGTTTTGAATGCATCTAAGTAAGGAGATGAAGATATAAGATAGAATTGAGAGTTTAGTTCAAATCCTGGAAATTTTGTTACACTGAACAGTACCTGTTCCGAAAATTACCAAAAATCAGGGGGACATTTTCTTGTTCTGAAATTTTTATAGATGAAAATAGACATGTCCAGGAGTGTATACAATTGGATTCACTCAAAAATTCGAAGTAGGTGATTTGGAGTGAATTTTTGAATTTCTGGTATGGTATTGCACATGTCCCCTGTCTTAGAACAGAGGAGGGGAAGACGATTTTAGTTGAAGGTCCAAATCTTCATATAATTATCTGATTTTTGGTATGCAAGTTCTTTTATGTGTCATATATGAGACTGTAAATTTTCAATGAGATTGAAGGTCTGTGTGAATTGTTATAGATTTTTAAAGTTGGCTTGTTAAAACTGGAATGTTTAGTTTCCAAAACAGGGCAGTTAGAAATAAATGGATTTGAATGGGTTAAACACCTTGAAAAGCCCTGATTTTTGGTATGGAGGTATATATATATGTTATATACCACCCTGTAAAATTTTACAGCCAATTGAGTAGGATTGCAATTCCTACAAATTTTTAAGTCTACACTGCTCAGTGAAATGAATACAATGCCAGAATTGTTGAGGTAATGAATTTGGTTATTTTTAGTGGCCAAATGATTCCAATTGGCTCTAAAAATTTTAACGAGACATGAGGTATGTGTGTAAAAGATGTCTACCTACTGGTGTGAATTTTTGGAAGTAGATAATTGTTGTTGTGAATTGTTTGTCAAAGTAAGTATGGAAATAGAGCCAAAAGGTGGGAAATATTTTACAAGTGTATGGTGACCTAAAAAGAGATTTTGTTTTATTTTTAGGTCAATCACAATCATCGAAAAGCAGCTATACGAGGTAAGTAAGCTAACTATTCTGAGGCCACAATAAATTGTGTACTGTATGTATGTAATTTTGTGAATTGTAACACTATTAAATGCTAGCAACTTGATGCTTGAATGTGAGATATTGTGACTGTTTTGGAAGCCTGATAGAGAGCTTCTTTAATGTGACTGATTGTGAATGATGAAACGTGATTGGCATGCCAAGACCTAGGAAGTTTAGCTCTCATAGCTTGAGGGGAGGTCTGGACCATGTGTTTCTCTAGATGAGATTCGGTAGCATGGGCCCGGTATCACCCGGATTATCAGACTAGCCTCGAGTTATTTCAAGTGTAGGCATATAAATGTATTTGTACTGTTCTGTACTGTTCCATGACTTGAGGGGAGGTTTGGACTATGTGTTTCTCTAGATGAGATTCGGTAGCATGGGCCCGGTATCACCCGGATTATCAGACTAGCCTTGAGCTATTATATGGGAACTGACTGTGAAATGAAAAGTCTTACCTTGATTAGAGAGCATTTTCCCCTAGGTGACTGTAATTGATACTATTGAAGCTTCCTCATTATGTGATTGTGATTGTACATGAAAAAGCGATGAGTAGAGAAATGTGAACTCACTTATGTGAGGTTGAATCGACCTATAGAGTTCTAGAAAGAAAATCGGCGCGGGAGCACAAATGTAACCGAAGTGAACTCTGGGGCATTCTTTCTTTAACGAGTTAGCTAATGCTTGTATAGTTAGAATTGGATAGTTTCATACTGGACTGAATTCTATTGTTATTGTTTATTACTGTATATTCACCTAGCTTACTTACTGAGTTTTACTCATTAAAGTTGTTGTGTGCCTCATGTGATCAGTAGATTGAGCTATGGATGGAGGACTTTTGGCATTGCTGACAGAGTTCCCTTGGCAACCAAAGACCGCTGCTCTATATTGGCATAGTCATACTGTAGATCCTCTTTTGATTTTTGAATGTATCTATATACAGTGAAATGGTGTGGTTGTGATTAGAAACTCTGTTTTGTGTGATACTAAGATCAATCTTTGAAAGAAATAACAGAGCTCATATTTAAATGACTGTATAAATGCTATAATTTGTATGTCTAGTATGAGTTGTGACAATTTGGGCTTTTGATTGTTCCTCAACTTTGTGTATGATTGGGTCATGTTGCTTTAGGTTTAAGAATCTCTTCATTTTAATTTACAGATTGAGAGTTATGTCCATTTTACTAAACCTACACAAAGATTTCCATTAATCACAATTTAAGGACAATACTTTATTTCAAGATAAAGACTTAAAAAAATGCAAAAGAAATAAAACAGATGTCAAATAGGCATAAGCAAAATAATTATGCTAAAATATTATAAAAAGTTTTACAATATTGACCAAATAACATTAATTATTTATTATTAAGAGTGTATTTTCATGTGTTTATCACAATCCCCGACCAGCTTATTGCTAGTCTTTAGCAATTCAAGTGTAAATGAAATATTAAGAATTACTTAAGCATTTCAAACAAAAAGGTTAGTTCAAGATCAAAGTTGCTATAAAGGTTATTTCAATTATAACTTCCAAAATTTTGCGTGTGTGAACCAAGCCAAAACCTTCATACCACAGACCACAACACATATAGCCTTGAATATTAATTCATGTAAAAGCCTCAACTTCATATCCTCGCAAATAAATAACTTTTTAAAAAGGCTAGGGTTTTTCTCATGGAGTTAGAAAACAGATAAGCACTCAAGAAAAAGTCATATTTAAGAACAGGCAAACAAACTAACATTGGACCACAGATAGGAAAATCAACTATTTAGAATTCAACCATTCTTGCCACATGGTAGCTTCGGGACATCATTCATTTTGTGCGAACAAAATAAATAAAGCTTGGTGAGAAAGACTGCTTCCTAAAAACTACTGTCTTCTAAAATTGAATGAAGACATTATTGAACTGAATTGACTCTCTTTTTTGTTTTATATTTTTATTTGTGTGTGTGTGTATGTGTGTGTGTGTGTGTGTGTGTGTGTGTGTGTGTGTGTGTATATATATATAAAATTGAAACTATGAAAAACTAAGGAAGCATTACGAAATTTCTCACCAATTTTTTTATAGGGATTGAAATTTCATGTTGAATAGTCCTTTAGCTAAACAACCAAATCATTCCTCAATCCGAATAATGACATTCTAAACAAAAATTTAACCAATTCAAAGGATCAATGAAAGTTCGTAAGCTGTTTTCTCAACCTCTCCACCCATTCACAAAAGATGTGTGAGATTAAAAAAAAAAAGACTTAAACATGGGAATTCTCTTGGCTATATATGTTGAATCATCCATCTTACTACAAGGCTTATCATTGTGCTCAAAATAATTTCGGAAGTCATTCTTTGATAACCTAAATAGAAAATGTGACTCAAACCAAACAATTTTGAAACAATACCTAGACAGAAAAACATACCCATTTACACAAGAATTACTGAGAACACATGCAACAAACAACTGTGCATGAAATACAACTCAAAAATAAAAAATCAAACCGGTTAGAATGCGTCTCAAAAGGTCAAAAATTTACTCCCCACTCTGCCATTCTTGATCTAATAGATCTGGAATGCATCTCCAGAGATAATAAACTCTTTACTCTGCTATTCTTGATCTAATAATCTGGAATGCGTCTTAAGAGTTAATGAACTCTTTACTCTACCATTCTCAAACTAATAGATTTGTTGGTTGGTTTTGTTAACAATTTTTTTTTTTAAATACAATGCAAAACACAACATATGTCTACTATCCACCCCAACCAGATTGAAACATTGTTCTCAATGTTTAAATATAGAATGAGAGAATATAAAAGACATCACCTGAAGCTTCAGTTATTTAAAAGAACAAATCTAAAAGACACTTAACCAAAAATAAAATGATGTGAACAAAACCAAAAGTAAGAAAAGTTACAAACGGAGTGTTAGATCCAATTTGCGCTTATTATTCATTCCCACTGACCAGTAAATTTGAGATGTTGTAGGGTTAGGTTCATAAACAAATGCTTTTAATTTACCAATTAGTTCATCAGCAGTTAAGGCAGAAATAAGGATCCGTCATGCAGATTGTGAGATAAAACTTTATTCCACAGCTTGATTAACAAAACAAAATAAACAATCAAAGAAATTAATATTCAACAAACCTATGGGTTTCTAATAGATATTTAGCTGGGCCCAAGAGGCAATTTGAAAGATTTCTTCTAACGTTACAAAATCTCCTCGTAAAGCAATAAAGGCATCTACATTGTTAATCATATAAATTATGCATTTGTGCATAGATGAGACCCGTAATTCCTCCCTAGCTATTCTCCCAGTGATATTGGCTAAAGCTCTAAGGATAATACCTAAAACTTGACTTCCTCCTATGTATGCAATTATTGACACACAACCTATTAACCCAAGGCTACCTCCCCCATAAACCAAATGAAGTTTTCTCTCAGCTAGAACCCTACCAAGATTGTGAGTTACTTCTACAGACACTATACTTTTACCAAGTTGAGATCCGCAAAATACACACATATTTCAGAATCGACGAGCTGAGGTTCCCTCCATTTTGATACAACTCACTAATTATGTATATGCAAATGAAGAACATGAGATGTATTTATGGAGTGCAAAAAGGTATTACAATAATGACATCTATATAGGTAGCTTGGCAGTTTGTCTGAAAAATATTGAAAATAAAAATAAATAAGATAAAATAAAAATAGGAATTCAAAAATAACGGCTAGCATGCATATGTATAGGTAGTTGTGATTATGGCTTACATCTTCCTCTGGTTTTACATCCAGTAATGGCTAAAACGCCTTCCATGAGTTGGAGATATGCTTCTCATCCAATTTTCTTATAAATTGGCAAACAGGGTCATTTCGAGTCAAATTTTTAAGACTATAGTGTTTCTACTCTTCTCGAAATTGTGTCCATAATTTTAAAATTTCACAGTGCACAATTCCACAAGGATGCATCTCAAGAGTTAACAAAATATTATCTAGAAACTCTTTTCTTAGTCCATCCTTGATGAACTAAATCTTATCTTCTCGATTTATGGACACAGACCCTAAAGAGCGACATCGCTTGTTACAGGTCAATCGTGCACATTTGTGACAAACTTATAATCTATTTGCTCTCTGCTTTTTCACATTAGAGCTTTTACCTAAACCAGGCATAAAGGAAACAAAGGCATTTGGACACTCACCCGATAATCAAACCTTGACTTCTATTAACCATCATAGATCAATGGGTAAACCTGTGAGCATTAGCAATTTTAGTCTCTCAAACCATGCTTTGTAAATTTTTAGTAATGCATTTGCAGGAAGAAAAGAAAAATGTTTTACGAAGGTTTGAAAGAATCATATCCATTTTCAAAGAGAAAAGATGAATGCATGATTTTTATTTGGGTAACAGTTTTTAAGGAACTAGAAAACTGACTTTAATTGTCACCAAGTACCGTATCCGCCACTTGACCGGGAAATAAAATAAAAAACACATAGAAGAAAATAAAAGCAAAAACAAAAAACAAAGTCAAGAATATTGTACAGATAGGTAAAAGCAAAGATAAAATAAAGATATAGTACAGACAGATAATAAAAGCAGAAATAAAGTCAAGATATGGTACAAACAAATAATAAAAGCAAAACAGACAAATAATAAAAGCAAAAACAAAGTCAAGAAATAGTATAGATAGATAGAACCCGATTAATTATGATAGACAGGAGCTGTAAGAGAGATCTCCTCAAGCCACATAGATTGACTTTCCCTTTCCATATAGTTTTTCAACCACTACTCATTAACTTTGAAAATTCGCCCATCGGTGGGGTCCTCAATCTCAAACACTACATTAGGAAAAACATGCTTTACCATAAACGGGCTAGTCCATCCAGATCTCAACTTTTCAGGGTGTAAACGCAATCGAGAATCCTAAAGATAAACCTGTTGATTTAGCTCAAAGTGTTTCCTCAAGATTTGTTTGTCATGAGCCGCTTTCATCTTAGCTTTGAAGATCCTGGAGTTTTCATAGGCCTCATTCTGTAATTCTTCTATTTCTGATAATTGTAACTTTCTTTGGAGACCTGCAACACTCAAATCAAAGTTAAGGGCTTTAACAACCCAATAAGCTTTATGTTCTAGCTCAACAAGTAAATGACAAGCTTTCCTACAAACAGGTCTTTATGGAGACATTTCGAGGATAGTTTTGTAAGCAGTGCGATATGCCCATAAGGCATCAAAAAGCTGTAGAGACCAGTCTTTGCAATTCATTTTAACAGTCTTTTCCAAAATCTGCATGACCTCCATATTTGTGAGCTCAGCTTGTCCATTTGTCTACGGATGGTATGCAGTGGAGATCTTATGAAGAACACCATACCTGCTCATCAAAGCTTCAAAAGAACGGTTATAGAAATGTGTCCCTTGGTCACTGATGATGACACATGGCATATCACCTAGACAACACGTTTTCTTTTAAGAACTTTACCACAGTTATGTTATCATTAGTACGACAAGCCACAACCTCCATCCATTTGGACACATAACCAATAGGTAGAAGAATGTAAAGATAACCAATAGTTATAGGAAAACATCCCATAAAGCTAATACCCCAACAGTCGAATATCTTAATAACAAGAATAGGGTTATAAGGCATCATATGATGGCGAGATAAAGCACCTAACTTTTGATATCTTTTACACAAACCGCAAAAATTGTTAGTATCTTTGAACAAAGTGGGCCACTAGAGTCCACACTGTAAAATTTTTGCAGCAGTAATTTTTATAGAGAAATGACCACTACAAGCAGCACTATGGTAAAAGTTTAAGACACAACTTCCCTGTCAGGAATGCAACGCCTCATAATTTGGTCAGGGTAGTATTTGAAATGATAAGGATCATCCCAACAAAAATTATGCACCTTAACCAAGAACTTATGCTTATCTTGTGCACTCCAGTTAGATAAAACTTCTCTACAAACCAAGTAATTTACAATATGTGCATACCAAGGTACTTGGCTTATAGTGAAAAGATTTTGATCAGGGAAATAATCTTGAATGGGTTGTAAATTAGTGGAATCATGGAACTCGAGACAAGATAAATGATTTGCTACAACATTTTTGACACCTTCTTGTCTTTAATGGTTAGATCAAATTCCCACAAAAGAAGAATCCATCTAATTAGACGGGCTTTAGCATCTTTCTTAAAGAAAAGGTACTTGATAGCTACATGGTCAGTAAACACAGTAATAGATGAGCTAATCAAATAAGAAGGTAATTTGTCCAAGGAAAAAACAACAGCTAATAGTTCCTTTCCAGTAGTTGAATAATTCATTTGAGTATCATTCAAGGTCCTACCAGCATAATAAACAACATGGGGTTTCCCTTTCCTTTGTTGACCAAGGACTGCTCCTATAGTATAGTTATTGGCGTCACACATAATCTCAAATGGAAGGTTCCAATCAGGTGACTACATGAGAGGAGCGATAGTGAGTTTGACAATTAGTGTTTGAAATGTTTTCTTACACGCTTGAGTCCACACAAATTCAGCATCTTTTAATATGAGGTCACACAATACTCTAGATATAGCAAAAAAAAATTTGTATGAACCTCCTATAAAAACCAGCATGTCCTAGAAAAGTTCAGACATCTTTTACCATCTTGGGTGTAGGTAATTTAAAGGTCAACTCGATTTTAGCCTTAGCAACCTCTATTCCTCTTTCTGAGATAATATGCCCCAAGATAATACCAGAAAATACCATGAAATGACATTTTTTCCAATTAAGCACAAGTCGTTTTTCTTCACACCTAGTCAAAATAACTTTTAAGTTAAGTAGACATGAATCAAAAGAGTTATCGAAAACAGTCAAATCATCCATAAAAAGCTCCATGCCTTTTTTAACCATGTGAGAGAAAATAATAAGCATGCGAAATTGAAAAGTAGTTGGTGCATTACATAATCCAAATGGCATCCTACAAACATAAGTACCAAAAGGGCATGTGAAGGTAGCCTTATCCAAATCCTCTATATAGCTATCTCTATCTAGTAATATCTTAAGTACCTATCAAGAAATCAATAAAAAGGACGGCCAGCTACACGTTCCAAGATTTGGTCAATAAAAGACAATGGAAAGTAGTCTTTTCAAGTGGATGTATTTAATTTTCTATAATCAATACACATCTGCCATCCAGTTACTGCCTTAGTTGGAATAAACACTCCCTTATCATTTTGAATCACAATGACTCCAAATTTCTTAGGCACTACCTGTGTTAGACTGACCTATTGACTATCAATTATTGGATAGATTATATCTATATCTAATAGAAGAAGATGA
Source organism: Boswellia sacra (assembly GCA_013180625.2). Taxonomy (NCBI): domain Eukaryota; kingdom Viridiplantae; phylum Streptophyta; class Magnoliopsida; order Sapindales; family Burseraceae; genus Boswellia; species Boswellia sacra. The sequence continues at coordinate 259,573 of SNVD02007100.1, read as the reverse complement.
TGATGAATTGTCTCAACATAGTAAAAGTCTAGAACCACATCACAAGTTTGGCAATATTTTACAAAGTTAGTTATTGATGGAGTACCAAAAACACGTTGTAACCATTGCGCCACAAAATTAGTTGTTAGGGCATCGGATGGCACCTCCCATTTAAATAAGTATTTGAAGAGATGTCATCGAGCTAATCAACTAGCCATGGAACAAAGCATTTTGAAATTCCAAAAATAAAGTGATGGAACTCTTACAAACTTGATATGCCACGATAAAGATGCTTTTGATAAAGATGTTTGTAGGGCTCTAGATTGTTTTGCATAAACTTTCATTGCAGTTTATTGAGTATGAGGGCTTTATGGAATTGATGAATTATGCCCAACGTTTGTTTGGTACCATGAGTAGAAACACATTGAAGAGTGAAATATTCAAGTTGTTTGAAAGTGAGAAAGGGAAGACAATGGAATTATTGGAAAACATACAAGGAAGGATAGCTATAACAACTGACATATGGACTTCTAGCAACCAAAAGAAAGGATATATGGTTATAATAGCCCATTTCCTTGATAATTCATGGAAACTTCGTGATTGGATTTTGAGGTATGTTCAAAGTTGCAATTTTATCTTATTTTATTAATTTGTTTATATTAAATATAGTTTCTCATAATTTTATGTTTATAATTGTTAGGTTTGTATATGTGCCAGCCCCACATACAACAGAATGTCTTAGAAAGGTGTTGGTTGATTGCTTGTACGATTGGAATTTGGAAAGGAAATTATCTACTTTAACTATAGATAATTGTTCTATCAATGATGGTATGATAAAGCAAGTACTTGATAAATTGGGTGATAGGCATTTGATGTTGTGTGGGAAACTTTTTTACGTGCAGTGTTGTTCTCATATATTGAACCTAATAATTAAAGATGGGTTAGAAGTGATTGGAAATGGCACTGAGAAGGTTAGGGATAGTGTTGCTTTTTGGACATCTACACCTAAGAGAATGAAAAAGTTTGAGGAGAAAATATACAGATTTGCTTAAGGAAGAGGAGCGGGTAGCAGCAAAACTTGTGTGTGATCATTTAGAAAAGTTCTATAGGTTGACTGAAATATTTTCTAGAACAAATTATCCCACAACAAACAAGTTTTTTCCAAAAATTGGTGAGTTAAGATTACCTTTGAGCTCTTGGCTTACATCTCCTTCTAAAAAGATTTAGGAAATGGCTAATGCAATGTGACACATCCGAAAAAGGATTGTCTCCCAAGTATAGGAGTGTCGAAGTAATAAACCCGGTAAGACCGAGGTCGATCCACGAGGAAGGAGATTTAAGCGTTACAAATTATAAACTAAACAAATGTGATATGGATGATTCAAAGAGGTGACATGATAATATCAACAAGTATGTAAGATGGTAGGTGGTATTACCGACCATTCAAATATAAAACAAAAAGCAAGAGGAGGTAAAACCATCCATGGAAATAGGTGGTATAACCAACCATAGTAAATTAAAGAACAATTTCATAAGGTGGTAGAACCTACCATAGTAAATAAAATAAAAAGTTCATAAACAATAGAATAATTAAAATACAAGAGGAATTAACACAATAACAATGAAGGCTAAGGTTAGGGGATCCGCCCTTGATATTTTAAATAAGGATAATTAACCCATTTTAGTTATATGAATTATATTTGTTTCATTACCAATATTTATACCACTTCTTGTAAATGGGTTCAAGCATCCAATGTGCCAATCATCATATGTCTACAACAAATCAAGGTTCCTAACTAGATTCGTGTCGGTAAGGAAGAACCATACATCATCTAGAAAGGATCCAAGCATTTGATGTGCCAAGGATTGTCGACAATGGATCAAGACCTCCACTTTACGAGTGGTGTCAAGATTGATTAAGAAATTAAATATAAATCATATTAAATAAACATTATAAGATTAAGATTATTAAGCACATATTAAGGGTTAGAGAATCCTTATTCTCATATCAAGGGTTTCACCCTTTCACCTTAGCAAAAGAGAAATTAGAAGAACATTATAATAGAAAGAAAATAAAATGCAAGAAAAAGGAAATTCATTAATAACATAAACACACAAAACACAATACAAGATCCTAGCCAAAGCCAAAATGTTCCAGCCAGGCCAAGATGCCCTAATGGGTCACAAGGCACCTCTATTTATAGATACATCCAGGGGCAAACTTGTCAAATTACAAGGGCATAATTGTCAAATATTAGTTGTAAATATCTTTGACAATTGGGATCATTAGGCACCGACTTTGACCATCAATTTTGACATTTAAATGTTGAGAATTTTAATCACATGTCTTCATGAAAGTTGTAGATATTTCTCTCAGCTTTCTAGAACATATTGATTTGCACAATTTGGATACGTATTTTGAGAGATACGGTCCAAATACTGAGGCCTGGTCAGACTGGGCCGAGACTGTAGATGGGTTCATTTCAAGCCCAATTTTGGTCCACTAAGAGCCCGAATTTGATGATGCTTGTGAAATGCAATCTTGTAGACAATTGAATCAGGCTTTCCAAAACATTAAGAATTGCACCATTCTGATCTATAAATAGAGAGTTATGCCCATTTTACCGAACCTATAACAAAACCAAAATTAAGAGGAATTAATTCTAAAGATGCAAATGCTACAAATATGCTTAAGTTGAGGAATTTAATGACACTATTAATGCAATATGATGAACTAAACTCTTATTAAACATGCATATTTAAGTGTTCATCACAATAATTGAAAAGTTTTAAAAATATTAGAATGTTATCCATGGAGTGTTAGTTGTGGCTGTGGTTTTAGATCCTAGATGTAAAATGGTAATGGTGGAGTTTATATACGAGAAGATTTATGGAGATGGTGCTTTTGAGCATATTGAGGAAGTACATACTCTTTGTGAAGACTTGGTGATAGATTATCAATGTAGACTTGGTTTGGGTAATGAGCCTAGGGAATTTGTTGCAAATTTACTAGATCCAGGAGGTGTTACAGGAGACGATGCATCAAGTGTGTTTGATATTGAATATGAAAAATTTAAAGAAAGTACTAATATAGGATTGCAAAGGAAGTCTGAGCTTGATATTTATTTAGAGGATGATGTAGTTAGTGGTCCTAACTTTGATGTTTTGCTTTGGTGGAAGATGGATAAAAGTAAGTTTCCTATATTGTCCACTATTGTTAGAGATGTTTTGGCTATCCTAGTATCCACAACTCCATCTAAATCTGCTTTTAGCACAAGTGGTAGAGTTTTGAGTTCACATCACAGTAGACTTCTTCCTAACACATTGGAGGCATTAATGTGTATCCAAAATTGGTTATGGCTAAAAACGCGAGGTATAAGTTTCAATATACTATGTTTTTTTATTGATTATTATTACTTTTATTTCATTTCCTTATTTAGTTATTAATTTGGTTATTATATGTTTCTAGGTATAATTCCTCAAGAAGAGATGTTGGAGAGGAAACATTGGATAATAAAAGAGGAAGTTCAATGACATCTTTATAAGGTTGTTTCATTGGAGTGCTAAATGTAGGAAGTTGATCTTGTGTGCTATTAACTTGTTGGTTTAGTTTTGTTAAAGTGTTTACAGTATTTTTATTTACTTGTTACTATGTTGGTATTGGTATGTTTTTATTGTTGTGAGTGTGTTTACTTTGATGTGTTTAGTATTGTTGTAGCCATGTACTTGTTGATTTTGTTTGTTGGTAACTTGGTATTGTTTGTTGAATTATTGTTGAATGGAATGATGGTTTTTTAATTGGTGGTTGTTGTGCATACGTATGATTTTAGTTTGAAGATATATTGTCTTTATGATTGTTAAAAAATGGTCTTAGTTGTATACTTGTATATGATATGATGGGAAATTGAGAATGGGGTTATTTACAAAATGTGAATTTTACAAGGGTGGGGCAAGTTTGGATCTGCTCATTTATTTTTTACCCTGCCTCGCCGGGGCAATGGGGTGGGGCAGGGCTGGGTACTAGCTACCCTGGACCCACCCCGCCCCATTGTCAACCATAATGGTGCTTTCTTGTGATGGTGCATAGATCCTTGATAACTTTGGCATAAGTCAGAACCTTTAATTACATGTAATAAGGGAAGAATAAGCTTAACTTCTTTCAACTGTTCTAGAATCTCACCTTGAATTTTTGAGTTTTTCCTATTAGATTGGAGAGCTTCGCGAAAAGGCACCTGGATCAACAATTTCTTTTCAAGTTCTTTCTCAATAATGCCCTCATTTTGTGGGGGAACATCTTCATTATTTATGGTTGTGTTGATTGGTAATATAGGCTCATTCAAAGTCTTACCACTCCAAGCAGTGATGGCATTTACCTCTTTGACATTTTGTGTGTCAGATGTAGAGGCTCGTGCCATATGTTGCCCCTTTGGATTAGATTGAGGTTGAGATGGAAACTTAACTCACTCGTGTATGGTCAAAGCACTGGTTAGCTTAGTGATTAACTTTTGATCTCCTTATTCTCTTTTATCACCTGTGCAATAACTGTTCAAATTTTTTATTATCTTATTTTATGCCTCCATAAATGCTTTTAAGGTGTCTTCTAAGGAGTTCCTAACTTGTGGTGCATTATATTGAGGTGCTTGATAAGACTTGGGTGGTTGTTGTTCATGTTTCCATTGGTTGTTATTTCATGGGTTAGATTTCCAACTGAAGTCTAGGTGGTTTCTCTAGCCAGGGTTATAGATTTCAAAATAAGGTGAATAAGGCTTTTTGTATATCCTTAAGGCGTTACATTGTTCCTCATACATCTCTCATCTCACTATAAGTTGGGTAATCCTGAACTAGGTGTTCCACCCCTCCACAGACAAAGCATGCATATTGTGATTCAACCTTAGCAACCAGGTGGGTGACCTTCCTATCTTTGGTTTTCAAGGCCTCTAATTTCCAGTTAAGACTTCTATTGGGCTTTAAGATTGTCCTCTTCCCTAAGATGGTAAATTCCACTAGTTCATGACCTCTGTGTGCTATCCATAGTGCTAGGTCCATGTGTGGCATAGTGTTGGGCCCATATGTGGGCTTTTTTAGCTAAGTCTTTGAGAAATTCTATGGCTTCCTCAGTGTCTTTGTGAAGGAACTCCGCATTACACATCATCTCAACAAATTGGCGCTCTCTAATTATGAGTCCCCCATAGAAGCAACTAACCAAGTGCCAATTTTCATACCCATGGCGAGGACACATGTTCAACGACTCTTTAAACCTCTCCTGGGCTTGGTAAAAGGTTTCACTATCTGTTTGGGAGAAAGAGAAAATTTGTCTTTTCAGGTCGTTAGTCTTATGTTGTGGGAAATATTTGTTAAAAAACACTTGGGTCATTTCTGTCCAAGTTTCTATAGATCTCGACCTTAAAGAGTATAGCCAACTCTTTGCTTTGTCTTTTAGAGAGAAAGGAAAAAAGTTTAACCTAACAAAATCTATGGCATTGGCTAACTATGAAAGGTGTCCACTACTTCTTCAAATTTTCTAACATGCACATAAGGGTTTTTACCATCTAAACCATGGAAAGTGGGTAAAAGATGTATTATCCCAGGATGAAAATCTAGCTTTGGTGTGTTGAGTGAAAATATGATACATGATGTTATGGCTGTGCGGGTAAGATGCAAGTAATCTTTTAGAGTTTTAACAAGGTTATCCTCGTGTTGGCTCATTATATTGGAACTAGAAGATGAAAATGAACTAAGAATTGGTTTCTCTTCAGTTACAAAATCTGGTTGTGCTTCTAATTCTGATTTATTCATAAATCTCCCTCGTTTGTCTCCAGGTTGCTTCACACATCCTAACAGTTTGTCTCTTTTTTTTTTACTCCCCCCTTTTTTTACACAAGAAAATTCTCAAATAAAGTCAAAAAGAAAAAAGATAAAAAGTTTAGAAAAAAAATAAATAAAACAAACTAGGTGGCAAAGCCAACCTTTCACATGTAAAACAAAAATATTAAAAGACTATAATTGAAAAAGTTAGAAGTTAGGAACCAAAAAGAAAAACTAGATAAGTAAAAATAAAGTTAAGTGCAAGAAAATTAAAAAAGTTAGATGCATAAAAATAAATGTTATATGCATAAAAATTAAAGTTCTGCAAGAAAATTAAAAAAAAGTTAGATGCATAAAAATAAATATTAGATGTGTAAAAATTAAATTAGCTATGAAAGAAAAAAAAGGTTAGTACAAGAATAATTAAGGCAACAAAATATTAAAAGATAAAAAAAATAATGAAAAAGAAGAGAATAATAATTAGAGTTAGGCAAAATTAGGAAGATTTAAGAAAAATTATGTCAACAATTAAACAACAAGGTGAGGCAAAAGAAAAGAAAGTAAGAAATAAATTTTCACAAAGGGAAAGAAATTATAAATACTAACCTTTGTTTATTATGCCTTCCCGGCAACGGCGCCAAATTTAGTTTACGCTCAAAATATATAGTGGCTATTGCAATATAGGTTGAGGTGTCGATCCCACAAGAAAGCTTTTGATAAAAAAGTTGTTAGTAGAACAAAAATACTAAAAATATAAAAAAAAAAAAAGATATAAAATTTAACTTTGAAGTGATTGGTTATAGAGAGACTACAATGCATAACAATCGGAAGAAATCAATCATAATTAAGAGATGCGGCATCGAGAATCACTTATATGTTTTGTAAATCTAATCTCCACTTTAATTCAACAATTATAACTCAATTAAAAGTTTCACATCCCAAACAATCAATCAAAAAATATGTATCATATGTATAATAGATAAACACATGTATTGATGTGCATAAACTCTTTACAAGCAATATTCATCAACAATATTCATCCTTACAAGTTATCCAAGATCGACAATATATCAATTAACAATATTGTAGTAAAAGACTAACTCATAAAATGAAATTATCAGTAAGAATTATAATTCAACACGAATCACATAAAGAAAGCATGACTTAATTTATATGAAATTAAGGATTAAATTTTGGATTAAAGAGAAGTCACAAGATGAGAAAGTGTTTAATACAAATGCAAACTTACAAACTTACAAACTTTATAGCCCTTGAGGAGGAATCAAAGTAGAGAAATAGATAAACAACACATACAAGTTCATCTCTAGCCTTTTGAAGAATTCTAGCCTAACTTACAAACCGTTCTCACCATTTCTAGAGAGAAAATACAAGAGAGAATTGTAAGATACAATGACACAATGGAATCGAAAGGATTGTCTTCTCTTATTCAGCTCCTTAAGGTGTCCTTATATAAGTGATTAAATGGAACTATTCTAGTGTGAACCAATCTTCCACATTTTCGGCCACCAATCCTTCCACTAACTTGCAATAGATTTTTGGCTATCAAAATGATTGAATTAGGCTTTATGGAAAACACTAAAGTTATAGCTTTTTGTCTTATCTTTCCATAGCCACTAGATTCATGCAATTTGGACAAGGCTTATATGAGATATGGTCAAAATACCGAAGATGGGTCGGGCTGAGTAGCAACTGTAGTTCAGCTTTGTTGTGTCTCAATTTCGGCCCATCAAATGTTGGATTTGGGCTTTTGATTGTTCTTCAACTTTATGTATGATGGGGTCATATTGTTTCAAATTCAAGAATCTTTTCATTTTGATTTATAGATTTAGAGTTATATCTATTTTACTAAACTTGTGCAAAGATTTTTATTAATCATAATTTAAGTACAACACTTTATTTCAAAACAAATACTAAAAAAATGCAAAATAAATTAAATAAATGTCAAATAGGCATAAGCAAAATAATTATGCTAAAATATCATAAAATGTTTTACAATATTGATCAAATAGTATTAATTATTTATGTTTAAGAGTGTATTTTTATGCGTTTATCAAAGTTCTTTCCCCTTTAAGAATTATCTCCAATAAATAATAATAAAATTAGCATTAGATAAATCAAACAGATAATTTAACAAATGAAGAGATAAATAATAGGAAAAAATACCTTGGGGATAAAGAATTTGATTAGGATAAAAGCTTTTATAAATAAGTAATTTGATAATCAACTAATTATTAATTAATCAACAATTATCTAAATAAACAGTGCATCTCCAATGTTCATAAACATGCACATGGAGAGTGTCGGTAAACAATTGTACATGAGCAGTATCTAATCGCAATAACACAAAACATTGTTCTCGAATAGTAAACATGATCAATAGAACGAAATAAAAATAAATATTAAAATAAATAACGGAATTAGGGCTGCTTGGGCTTTGTGACAATTTCACGTGTCCTTAGAACTTGATGGCATGTTTGGTAAGCAGTATAGCATGGCATTGAACAGCATTGTATTAACTTTGTATACTATTGGCACTGTTTTGCCAAAAGCGAATCTGCCTCCCACCTCGTGTTAAGTTTGCATACGAGAAGAAAGAATGTGATTTTGCGTCAAGCAACTCCGAATGCTTAAAATAAATTTTAAGTGTATGATAATTAATTAAAATTTACTTTTTAAGAATTTATAAAAAAATGTGAATATCTATTAATTAAATAATTTATTTAATTAAGATTTTAAATTATTTAAATTAATTTAGTAATTGCATTTGAATTTATCTTTATTCACAATTTTGTACAGTCCAATACTTTTACCATGTCAATAATATGTAGTTTGTTTAAAGTTAATTGTTAGTCTCAATTTATGAATTTTTATTTTTAATTAAAATTTATATGATATTGTTTGTAAATTATTTTAATTTAGTTTACAAAAACTAATTTAATTCAATTCAGTCTTTTATTAAACACAATATTATTCAATATTTATCTAATGCGATGATAAATTAAGCATAACATAGAGTTTACTTAGTCCCATGTAATATATTTCAATACAATACTATTTAATATAGTGATAGTTATTCAATACTATAAGATGCACCAAACAATACTATACGATATACCAAACGCATCTTAAATGTCTCAACCTTAGAGACACCTCAATCCTTGTAAGGGTTCTATGGGTAACTTGGGTTCACCGAGCTTCATAAGAGAGCATTATAGTATTAAAGTTTTCTAAATGCTATTTAATTAGTAAAATACCATTAAACTAGTGAATTGAATCCCATGATATATAGCATTGAATCAGATAATTCAATCAGTAGTATTTGTACTTCAGCTCCTAAATACCATAACAACCTAAATCAAGAAATAACTAGTTTTTAATTATAGATGAAAGTCAAATCAGACCCTGAATCTATAACGTCATTGCATCGTTACAATGAAGACAGTCATATCCATGCCGCCATTGCATGATTGATTTGGTTCGGGTTGGTTTTTAACCCTTTAGCTTGGCTGGCTCCAAAACATGCATCAAAAGTAATTCCATTCTTTTTAACAACTAAACAATTAAACCAGACATTTTTTTCCTTAAAGATGCGAAACCACTCACATTGCCTACCATCGTATACTAGCACAATCACCACCACCAACCATCCCCGTCCAGTTAACCACTCTCAACACTACCACAATCAAAAGGCTCTAAGGAATTGGAGTCGAATTGGGATTTGGGTTTAGGGAGAAACGAAAGAATACAAGAGTGAAGAGAAAATAGATAAGAGATTTTTTTTATTTATTTAACTTTGATAGATGTTTCCGTCAATATTTTTCATCAGATGACTATAATGCCCTCAATATGTCTTGACATGTGAACTTTGAACTAACAACTATCATAATAGGGGGGTCGGTGTACTATTGGAACAGCAAAAGTGACAATGTATTATCGCAATCTAGTGGGTTGTCAATGAAATTTTTCAATTTGGCGAGTGTAAACAAGCGTGGGGCTATTCGCACTTAAAATAAAGCTCTTTATATCTATTATTTCATTAAAAACAATTATTATTAAAATATCCATCGATAAAATTATAAATAAAGATATGATAATTATTTAAATAATATTAATCTCTCGATTAATATATTTTCAATCCTAATTCTTGTGTGGTTTTACTTAAAATTGCTTGATTAATGGGATTGTACAAAGGTGATTGTTATCTCATTTAAACTACGAATCCTATTTTTTTTCTCCGCAATATTTGAAACTATGTTAATGACTTGAGGTTTTAATAGTTGTATTTTGGAGTTAAGTTCTTCTATTGCACTGTAGTCAAAGGTTTTTTTTTTTTTTGTAACCGAGGTGTCCGAGTCAGCTTACATGCACCACAACTAATCCTCCGGGGAGACTAGCGTGACCACAACCCACTGTCACGATCTCCCGCTTACCTCATGGGAAAAGGCCATTATGAAGAGTCGAACCCAGGACTTCTCTGTTGGCCTTACCAACTCCCTCCTCGGCCGCTCTTGCCACTTGAACCAACCCATTGTGGGGACTGTAATCAAAGGTTATTGAAGAAGAAGAATGAAGCCTTGCCTTTTGACACAAACATCAAGCTTAACAATAACCATGGCAACTACAACATTTTAATAAAGAAATTATTTGAAATAATAGTAGAAAACAACAATCAAATCCCTAAAGATATCAAGTCCATTATTAAAAGCATAAGTAAATCTAAAAATTTGGAAATAGGGGAGTTCTCGATAATATATCAAATTATTTAGGTTAATTACAGAAATTTGCAATTAAAATAATAATAAGAAAATGTAGAATATTTCTTAAGGGTTTTTTTTGGGAATGTCAAAGGGTGTGGAGAGTATGACGACTCTTGTTTTCTTTCATGCTCTCAAAACCGAAATTCATGTGTTAAGAACAGGGGTCTAATGGATAATGGACAACTACAGTTGATTTTAAGTGACCAAAACTGACTGTAGGGGGTAGGGGTGGGCACTTTTACCCTACCCGATCGGGTTTACCCGACCCGAATCGGGTTTGTTTGGGTACTTAAACAAAAAAAACCTGATCTCGGGTATAAAATGCAAACCCGACAAACATTAGGTATTGATCGTACATTTTACATAAAAGTCGACCCGACTCGACAAATGTACATTTTTATGAATTTATTTTTTTCATTTTTGTTGTTACTTTTAATTTACATTATAACTACAAAAAAATAAAAAAATCTCAAAGATAACTTGTTCTAGACTTTTAGAGATATAATAATACCTAAATATTTATAAAATTTTAATTATAAAAAAATAAAATAAAGAAAATGGAATTCAAATTGCTTTTTTGGGCTAAAGCCCGACCCGACCCAAGTAAATTCGGCTAGTATCGGGTCCAACACATTTTCTACCCGATATCGGGTAGGTTTTTCTTTATCCGAACCCGATTCGGGTAAATGTGATCGGGTCTAAACCCGACCCGACCCGACAAATGCCCACCCCTAGTAGGGGGTCTAAAAGTTTATGGAACTTGGCACAGTTACTAATTTTTTACTAAACCTCAGAGGGGTCCCAAATTCCCTACATTAAAATGATCCTGTATATTTTTAATAATTTATTTCATAGTATTAAAATACTATTAAAAAATTATGCTGTTAGTTTATTTATTTTATAAATTATGTCGAAAACTTAAAATAAAAATATGGAAGAAAAATTTTAAAAGAGAATATGTAAATGATAATAAAATAAATAAAATATAATAAATGGCTTCATAAATTAGGAAACAGTTAAATTTAGATAAAAGGCTATTTATAGACTTAAAATTTAAAGAAAACTTTCACACACGTCTACGATCAAATTAATGTGAAACACAAAATATGATATATTTTAAGTATTAATCTTTACAACATAGTTTTTAATAGCATTTAAATAATTTATTTCTAATTCTATGAAATTAATTATGATAAATATTTTATAGTAGTAGCAGACTTAAATAGGGACCCAGGGGGGCCTGGGCCCCTTCTAAAGTTTGAAAAATTCATCTTGGTCCTCTTATTTTATATAGTGACTCTTATACCCTTTTCTTAAAAAACTTAATTAATTTCAAATTTTACATTATCTTTTCATTTTCTTAATTCTTTCATGTATAAAAACCTTTCATCTATACAACAATATAAGTTTATATATTAATATAGTTAATTGTTACTTTTTTTATTCAATTATAGAATTCTGGATTTTTTAAATTCTTATTTATTTAGTTTGGCACAAATTATATGTTTCTCTTTATGTTTTCTTTTATATTATTAAAAAATTAATTAATTGCTACTAGAAGAGCATAAATTTGAAAATCTTGATGAACGATAATAACTAAATCTTTTTATAATTTTTAATACAATTAAATATCATTAAAAAATTATGTGTGAGAGACTTTTATTTTATTTCATTTGTTTGTAGTCTTTTTCAACCGAAAAAGATATATTACAAAATAATCTTCTTTGAACAATTACAAATAGAAATTTTGAAAGAAATTTTACTTGTTTGTTGACAGCAAGTTCAAAAAAAATTAATACTCTTTGTAAATTATAATTTTGAACACTTATAATTCTAATGTCCTCCTATCTAGATATAATTTTATTATTTTTTAATAGATTCTCCTACCTTAAGTTTTATCAAGTAAATTATAAATATTCAAATATCTAAAGTGTCCCCTCTCTCATAAATTCCTAGGTTCGCCACTGTTTTATAGCATGTGAAACAAAAATGTATGGGATATATTTTAAGTGATTAATCTCTAATTAGTTAATTAGATTCAACATTAGTTATTTTAATTACCTTGATAATTATGTCATGATTTTATATTATCATGAATAAATTTGGGATTGATTACTTGTCAACCATCCAACCTGGAATTCTAATTAACATCACGCTAAAGCCTAAAGGCTATTCCTTAATGTACTAGTGTTTTGTTGTATCATCGAGGTATATTCGCAAACCTAAGTGCATTACATAATTGGTGAAGACAAATAATTTTTTGAGGAAAGCGACATTTATGTAACACGCCTTGAAGTAGACCAATTTCTTTCTTTCTTTTCTCTACACAAATCTTACTTTTGTACAAATATTTCCATACTCAACAAAAATTCGTGACTTATTTTTCCCCTACGCTTAAAAGAAGTATTTAAGAGTTTAAGTGATCTTGCCTTTACAACAAAGAGATAATGCATAATCATATATACATGAGCGACTATTGGGAAATCAAAATTGGTTTAGTAAATGTTGAGAAAGTTTAGGGTGTGTTTGTTTTTGTTTTTTGAGTTTTTTTTTTAATTTAGTAAGAATATATGGCTGGTTTTAAATCTTTTTTTAGTTTTAGTAATAATATATGGTTGATATTAATTTAAATATATTGATAAATGTGCATTTTCATAAAACGGATTTATAAAAAAGAAAACAAACACACCTTTAGCTATCAACATAATAGATTAGCATTTCAGATTGGATTCTAAATCCTTTATAGTTGGTAATTAGAGCTAAACTAAATTTTCCAATGTCAGTGGTGGATGTATTAGAAGGCAAGACTCAGCTATAGCAGATGGGATAGCTTCTAAATTCCCTAATGTATATAAGTGTAAATATCAAAGATAGAAATTGTGTAAACAATAAATGATTAGAAGTTTTTCTTTTTTTCTTCATTATATCAGGCATTTCACTCTAGATATCCATAAAAAATAAAACCTAATTATTTGTTAAAAAAAACCTTCATACCCTTTTTTATAAAACTCTAAATGTTAAGACCATGTTGCATCATTGCCATGTGTCAACTTATGTGGCATGTTGAGTTAGCTATTTTGGAGAAAAACAAGAAAACTAGAAACTATTTACTATATTGATTATTTCCTGTTTAATTGTCTTCAGTTAGGGAAGTCGTGACTGACTTTATTTCCACAACGGATTTTTAAATTAGGAAAGTTGTTTATTTAACTGAACTTTGGGAAACATTTATTATCCTATTTTTACATTGAATTTTCTAAAGTTATATTGCTTTCCTAGAATTCAATCTATGTAGGTTTTAGAGAGAATTTGATGAATCCTTATGCAATAATGAGAAGCTGGACATGCTATATAAAGGGAAGATATACTGAAGTCCAACTGACTTTGGCAAGCTATTATCGAGAGTTATTTAATTAGCTTGTGTTTATGTCTAGTCTTCAAGAGTGATTGCAGAATAGTCAATTTGGCTTGAGTAATTCAATAAGAGAAATTGTAATATGTTAAAAAGGGTCTTAACAGAGGGTCGTGAAGTGCAACAAGGATTAAAAAGTTAGTTCACTAGAGTTAAAGTTCTTGGAGGGAATTACAAAGAAAGGTAAGTGACTGAGAGAGGGGTTCTCTACTACTGTAAATCCAAGTAGTTTGTAAGCCTGGATGAATTAATGAATTGCAACTTGGATGCTTGTGGATGTAAAATGGTTTATAGTCAAACCATATAAAAGTTGTTGTGCATCTTTTACTTTCTTGTTGGTTACGTTTTATTTAACTGCATGCGTGTGAATTTGACGTAACTGCATCTACAACTTCTAAACTTATAGTTGGTATTAGAGCAAAGCACTAGAGTACTTGCATAGTTTTTTTTCCCTTGAAGCTATGGATTTCTCAGGAATGGAGGTTTGGTCAATCATCCACCACTACTTGATAAAGAAAACTATGGCTATTGGACGGCTAAGATGAAGTTTTTCTTGAAGTCCCTAGATGAAAGAGTCTGGAGATCAGTTGTTTATGGTCGAAGTCCACCTACTTAAGTTAACAGTGATGGAGAAACAAAAGAGAAACCTGAGGCAGAGTGGAATAAGCAAGATCTTGAATAAGCTCATTAGAGCCCCAAAGCCATCAATGCCCTCTTCAATGTTGCCAACTTACATTCATTCAGTCTCATATCTTCATGTACCACTACCAAAGATGTTTTGGAAAAGCTTGAAAACAAAAATGAAGGTATTGCTTCCATCAAAAGAACTAAGATTATGATGCTTGCTACTCAGTTTGAAAATATGACAATGCATAAAAATGAAACTGTTTCTGAATTTTATTCAAGATCATATGATGTAATAAGTAACTCAACCCTTCTTGGGAAAAGGTATGAAAATTCTCAAATTGTTGGAAAGATCCTTGCATCTTTGCTAGAAAAATTTTAGGCTAAGGTAACAATAATATTAGATATAAAGAATCTTGATGAGCTAAGGACTGATAAGTTGCTGGGCTCTCTTCAAACTTTTGAGCTGAGTATCAAGCCAAAGAAGAAGAATAAATCAATTGCATTAAATGCCTCCTCTTTAAAGATAGAAATTGATGAAGCTGGGTTGAAAAGTCAAGATGAAGATCAACTAGCCTACATGATCAAAAATTGCATCAAGTTTCTAAAAAGAATTTCAAAAAGAAGAATCAAGGCAAAAGTTAGAAATAAGTAAAGTCTACTTCAGATTTTGAGAAATTCAATAAAGAACCAAAAAAGAAAAACCAAGTTCAATGCTATAAATGTTTTGGTTTTGATCATATTAAATCAAAATGTGCAAACTTAGAAAAGAAGGGCAAGGGACTCAAAGCAACCTAGAGTGATAGTGACACTAGTTGCAACTCTGAAGACAAAGAGCAACAGAATGGTTTTATCGCATTTGTAGTATTAGCATCTGATAAAGGAAAGGCAATTGTGTCTAAAACTAATGACACAGTTCAAATAGAAGCAAAGGCAGTTGACGAAGATGACAATGAGAATACCTTTGATCTAAACTACTATGAAGAGTTACAGAAGCCTACAATGATCTTCACCATGCATGGGAGACTGAAATGGCAAAGAATAAAGAGCTAGAAAAGAAAATTGAAAAGTTTGAGCAAGAGATTAAGATTGTGACTTGTGCAAAAGTCTACTTGGGGCGAGAGTTACTAAACTTGAATCTACCATTGAGAATCTGAATCAAGAATTGGTTGAGAAAACTTAATGCTTGAAAGAACATGAAGCAACCATTCAAAGTCTCAACAAAGGGTCCAAGAAGCTTGATGATAGTTTAACTCAATGGAGAATTGGCTCAAGCAAATATGGATTAGGGTATGAAGATCACATTAAAACCTTAACTTCAAAAACAGTCTTTGTTAGAGCATCAAGCAACAAGTCAAATTCAAGTCCAAAAGGTACAAATTCATCTTCAAAGATAGGTACGAAAGGTAAAAGCATTTCTCCTCAAAGCTCTAAAAACTCTTATCACATCTCATTTTGTGAAATCTAACTCAGATCAGGCTATGAAATTTGTTCCTATTTGCTTTTTCTGTGGCTAAGAGGTCATATTAGGCCTATGTGTTACAAATTAAATAATTTGTTGAATCAGAATGAAAAATAGTACAGGCAATCAACTAAAACACAACAGGAATAGGTCAAGAAATAGGTTACTAGATGTAATGTTGTACTAATTGTTCTTAATGCTTCTACCAATAACTCTTGGTACTTTGATAGTGGTTGTTCAAGACATATAACAAGTAACAAAGAATTTCTAAAAAATTTTAGAAGTTGCAATCATGGCTCAATCACCTTTGGAGACGATGCAAAGAGTAAGATGGTAGGTGAAAGGACTTTATGTGTTAATGGCTTACTTGAATTTGATGATTTTATTTATTGATGGTCTGAAAGATAATTTGTTGAGCATTAGTCAAATTTTTGGTGATAAATATACCGTTGAATTCACACAAAATAAATGTAAAGTGCTTGATTCTAAAAAGAAATGCATTCTAAAAGGAAGTAGGTCAAATGATAATTGTTATTGCTAACCAAACTGAAGTGCATTGCATGCTAAGATGACTAACATTGAACTGTGGCATCAAAAACTAGGACACATGAACTACAAAGACTTAGTTAAGTTAACTAAGACTGGTGCAGTTAGAGATATGCCTAGATTTAAGCAAAAACCTGAATGTAGTTTATGGTCCATGTCAAAAAGGTAAGCAAATAAAGAGTTGACATGGTTCTAATTCATATCTTACCACTTAAAAGATCTTTGAATTATTACACATGGATCTCATAGGTCTAATGCAAATTCAAAGCATTTCGGGCAAAAGGTATATGTTTGTGTGTGTTGATGACCATTCTTGATATACTTGGGTTGATTTTGCTAAAGAGAAATTTGATGTTTTTAAAGTGTTTAGAAACCTTTGTGTCAGGTTAGAAACTGCGCAGAATAGAAATATTGGAAGGATAGTCAAAATTAGAAGTGACCATGGCATGGAATTTGAGAATGAGAGCTATGCAGACTTTTGTAAACTCTATGGCATTGCTTATGAGTTATCTACACCAAAGACTCCAAAACAAAATGAAGTGGTTGAGAAGAAGAGTAGAACTTTATAGGAAATGGCAAGGGTAATGCTAAACAACAAGAAGCTCAGAAAAAGACTGTGGCAGAGGCTTTAAACACTACTTGTTATATCATCAATAGGGTGTTTTTAAAGCCTGGAACAAGTCAAACCCCTTAAGAGCTACTGAAAGGAAGAAAACTTAACCTTAAATACTTCCATGTGTTTGGTTGCAGGTGTTACATACTCAAAAATAGAGAGCAACTTGGCAAATTTGATCAGAAGAGTGATGATAGAGTGTTTATAGACTATTCATTAAATAGCAAGGCCTATACGGTATACAATTTGAGAACTAAAACCATTATGGAGTTTGCTAATTTTATTTTTTTTATGATCTTATTGATTTTGTAGAATTTTCACAAGAAGAGATCATAGAAAGTCTTTCAAAGTCTGCCAATGGAACAAGTTTAGAAATTACCAAAACAGTCAGTTCTAGTCACATCTGAAGAAACCAGCAAAGTCAAGACAGATAGAGCTATGGTATCTAACAATGTTGATTTAAGCAAAGAGGATTTAAGAGATGATTCCAACAATAAAAATCCCTCAACCTTGATTTAAAAGGCACATCCTATTATCTCTATCATTGTAAGTCCTGAAAGAGGTATGAAAACAAGAAGTAAGTTGAAAAATCAGTTAAGTTGTTATAAGTCTCTCACTGAACCTAAAAATGTCAATGAAGCTCTTAAAGATGCTTGGATTCAAGCAATGCAAGAAGAGCTTAGTCAATTTGAAAGGAATGATGTTTAGATATTAGTTCATAGACCTAAAAACTCTAATGTGATAGGAACTAAATGGATCTTTAGAAACGAGAGTGATGAAAATGGTCAAGTGGTTAGAAACAAAGCTAGGCTAGTTGCATAGGGCTGCATTCAAATTGACAGAATTGATTTTGATGAGACTTTTACACCTATAGCTAAGCTAGAATCAATTAGATTGTCACTAGCTATCGTTTACTCAACTTTAAGCTTTATCAAATGGATGTTAAAACAGCCTTTTTGAATGGCATCCTTAATAAAGAAGCTTTTGTTGAGCAACCAAAGGGTTTTGTGGATCCAAAAAATCCAACCCATTTATATAAATTGAAAAAGGCATTATATAGGTTGAAACAAGCTCTAAAAGCTTGGTGTAAAAGGTTAACAACCTTTCTTCTTGCTAAGGCATATACTAGAGGTAGTAATGATAAAACTTTGTTCATAAAACATGCTTCTAGTGATATCATTGTGGCTTAAATTTATGTAGATGACATGCTTCTAGTGATATCATTATGGCTTAAATTCATGTAGATGACATTATGTTTGGTTCTCCTTAAGAGAACGAAACTAATGAGTTTATTGAGCTTATACAGGGTGAATTTGAGATGAATATGGTAGGTGAACTTACGATCTTTCTAGGTCTCCAAGGTAAGTAACTTGATGATGGAATTTTTATTTCTCAAACTAAGTATGCTAAAAACTTAGTAAAGAAGTTTGAAATGGACAAAGCTAAACCAATGAGAACTCTTATTGCTACTAATCTCAAATTATCAAGAGACAATATGCAGGTAATGATGTGGATCTAAGTTTGTACATAAGCATAATTGGAACTCTCTTGTACCTCACAACTATCAGACTTGATATCAACTTTAGTGTTGGTCTTTGTGCCCGTTTCCAATCATGTTTGAAAGAACAATACCTTGGTATAGTCAAAAGAATAATCAATTATGCAACACATCCAAAAATAGGATTATCTCCCAAGTATAGGAGTGTCGAAGTAATAAATCCGACAAGACGGGGGTCGATCCATGAGGAAGGGGATTTAGCAGTACAAACTATAGAATGAGAGAATAAGATATGAGTAATGTAAATAAATGACAAGATAATGTTAACAAATATAAGTAAAGATGGCGAGGGTATTATCGACCATTCAAATGTAAAACAAAAACAAAAGGTGGTAAAACCATCTATGGAAATAGGTGGTAAAACCTACCATAGCAAATGAAGGAATAATTTAATAAGCAATAAACAAGAATACTTAAAATACATAAGTAAGAGAAATTGACACAATAATAATGGAAGCTAAGGTTAGGGGATCCACCTTTGATATATCTAATAAGGATAAATAACTCAGTTATAACTTAATTGGGATCCACACATCAAGGAGGTTTCAATCGAAATGTATGTCATTTAAGCCCATTTTAGTTATATGAATAATATTTGTTTCATTACCAATATTTATATCACTTCTTATAAATGGGTTCAAGCATCCAATGTGTCGATCACCATATGTCTACAACTAATCAAGTTCCTAACTAGACTTGTGTTAGTTGTTAGCCCTAAGGCTACATGATAATTTTGATGATAACAATACACATTGATTAATTGAGATTTACTAACATGTTTATTTATGTGCAAGAGTAAGATCATTGAAATAATTTTAAAATCAAGAAGAGGCTTATTAAAATGAAGTGTGGAAGCTAAGGAGAAGACTACATGTTAAAGGCACCAAAGTTTAAGAACAAGGTTTGATTCAAGGAATGTGACACATGAGCAATGTTCAATCAATTGTTCATATATTTCTCTATAAATGTCCAAATGACGTGATTCTTGAGCCTTTGGAAAGTTTACTCAATTTATAACATTTCATATGTTTTAATGAAATTCAAATTTCAAGTGCAAGGTTGTCCAAATCATCATGCAAGTTGAAAGACAAATGGAAGAAGCTGACATGAGCACCGAATACTCCTTTGGACATATCTTGAGCTAGAAAAATCAAAATGACTTGATTCTTGCGGCATTAGAAAGATGACTTAATGGGGCACATTTAATATGTTTTGAAGAAATTCAAATTTCAAATGGAAGACCGACATAATTGACATGCAATTCGGTGGACTGACACAGAGAAGAAAAATCAACTCACATAAGCACCGAATGGTGTTTTGGCCATATCTTAAGATAGAGATATCCAATTGCTTGATTCTTAATGTTTTGGAAAGCTTATTCAAATATGAAGATCTTTTATGTTTTGAAGAAATTCAAATTTCAAATGGAAGGCTGACAGAATTATCATTCAAGTCAGTGGATAGACACATGGAAGAAAAATCAAGTCACTTGAGCACCGAATGGTGTTTTGGTCATATCTTGAGCTACAAATATCCAAATGACTTGGTTCTTGATGTGTTGGAAAGATTATTAAAATGTGCAGATCTTTTATGTTTTATAGATTTTCAAATTTCAAATGGAACATTGACAAAAATGGCAGACAAGATTGCAGTTTTTATGGTGGGCAGAAAATTTGGAGATGGTGTCTTCACTTGATTAAGTTCATCTCATTTGCCTATAAAAGGAGCCATTCTCCCATGCATTCAATGAGAGCAAGAGAAGCATTTATCAAGCAAAAAGCAAGAGAAATATCAAGTCTAGAGAGCTTTTATATTATTTATCTACTCTTTGAAGAGAGTTATATTTTTGTTGTAAAAATTATCTTTGTTCTTGTATTGTGGTGAGAGTGAGATATTATTGTAAAGGATAATAGTTATCCTTGAGAGAACTCTTGTTGTGTGTTATCAAGAGTTGAAGGGAGTTGCCTTGGTGAGGTTGTTCATCAAGAAGAACTCTTGGTGTGGTGTTATCAAGGGTTGAAGAAAGTTGCCTTGGTGAGGTTGTTCATCAAGAAGAACTCTGGGTGTGGTGTTATCAAGGGTTGAAGGAAGTTGCCTTGGTGAGGTTGTTCATCAAGAAGAACTCTTGGTGTGGTGTTATAAAGAGTTGGAAGAAAAAGTCTTGGTGAGGTTGTTCATCAAGCAAGTTGTAAAGATTTCTACAACTTAGTGGAAAGCTTAGCTCGTGGAGCTAAGAGTCCGTGGACGTAGGCAAGGTTTGCCGAACCACGTACATCGAGTTTGCACTCTCTCTATCCCTATACTCTTTACATTTACTTGGACTTGTAATTGTTCATTATTATTATTCTCTTGATTACATATTTGATAACTTCTAATTTCATCTTCTTCACCTTCATTCTCAAAGAAAGAGTAAACTAATTTTGATCTTTCAAGAAAAGTTTTACAAATCCGTTTTGATAAATAAAAACCCAATTCACCCCCCCTCTTGGGTTGCCATACCTGGGTCAACATTAGTAAGGAAGAATCATATGATATCTAGAAAGGAACCAAGCATTTGATGTGCTAAAGATTATCTACAATAGGAAAAGACCTCCACTTTACGAGTGGTGTCAAGATTGATTAAGAAAATAAATATAAAACTCATAAAATAAATAATGAAAGATTATGATTATCAAGCACATATCAAAGAGTTAGCAAATCCTTAGTCTCATATCAAGGGTTTCACCCTTTCACCTTAGCATGAGAGAATTCAGCAAGACATTATGCAAGAAAGAAAATAAATTGCAAAAAGAAAATGATTTGTTAATAACATTAAGAGAATAAAACACAAGAGAGAAAACATAATAGTAAGAGATCCCAGCCAAAGGCAAGATGCCCTAAAGGGTCACAATGCACCTCTATTTATAGATACATTCAAGGGTAAACTTGTCAAATTATAAAGGGACAATTGTAAAATATCTTGTTAACAATTTGGATCATCATGGGCATTAACTTTGACCACCGATTTCGATACTGAATTATTTAGAATTTTGATCATATGTCTTCATTAAAGTTGTATATATTGCTCTTTGTTAACCCAGGTATGGCAACCCAAGAGGAGGGGTGAATTGGGTTTTTATTTATCAAAACGGATTTAGAAAACTTTTCTTGAAAATCAAAATTATTTAACTCTTTCTTTAAGAATAAAAGTGAAGAAGATGAAAATAGAATGCACTCAAGAGAATAGAAATGAAGAACAATCACAAGTGCAAGTTAATGTAAAGAGATAGGGATAGAGAGAGTGCAAACTCAATTTACGTGGTTCGGCAAACCTTGCCTACGTCAACGGGCTCCTAGCTCCACGAGCTAAGTTTTCCACTAAGTTGTAGAAATCCTTACAACTTGCTTGATGAACAACCTCACCAAGACTTTTTCCTTCAACTCTTGATAACACCACACCAAGAGTTCTTCTTGATGAACAACCTCACCAAGGCAACTTCCTTCAACTCTTGATAACACCACACCAAGAGTACTTCTTGATGAACAACCTCACCAAGGCAACTTCCTTCAACCCTTGATAACACCACACCAAGAGTTCTTCTTGATGAACAACCTCACCAAGGCAACTTCCTTCAACTCTTGATAACACCACAACAAGAGTTCTCTCAAGAATAACTATTATCCTTTACAATAATATCTCACTCTCACCACAATACAAAAACAAAGATAATTTTTACAACAAAAGTATAACTCTCTTCAAAGAGTAGATAAATAATATAAAAGCTTTCTAGACTTGATATTTCTCTTGCTTTTTGCTTGATAAAATGCTTCTCTTGCACTTCTTGTCTTGCTGAATGCATGGAAGAAGGGCTCCTTTTATAGGCAAATGAGATGAACTTGAACAAGTGAAGACACCAACTCCAAATTTTCTGCCCACCATAAAAACCGTAATTTTGTCTGCCATTGTTGTCAATGTTCCGCTTGAAATTTGAAAATCTATAAAACATAAAAGATCTGCATATTTGAATAAGCTTTCCAACTCATCAAGAATCAAGTTATTTGGATATCTGTAGCTCAAGATATGGCCAAAATACTATTTGGTGCTCATGTGACTTGATTTTTCTTTCTTGTGTCAGTCCACCAAATTGAATGATAATTCTGTCAGCCTTTCGTTTGAAATTTGAATTTCTTCAAACATAAAAGATTTGCATATTTGAATAAGCTTTCAAAAACATTAATAATCAAAGCATTTGGATATCTCTATCTTAAGATATGGCCAAAACACCATTCGGTGCTCATGTGAGTTGATTTTTCTTCTCTATGTCAGTACACCAAATTGCATGTCAATTATGTTAGCCTTTCATTTGAAATTTGAATTTCTTCAAAACATATGAAATGTTATTCATTAAGTTATCTTTCCAATGCCATAATAATCAAGTCATTTTGATTTTTCTAGCTCAAGATATGTCCAAAGGAGTATTCGGTGCTCATGTCAACTGCTTCCATTTGTCTTTCAACTTGCATGATGATTTGGACAACCTTGCACTTGAAATTTGAATTTCATTAAAACAAATGAAATGTTATAAATTGAGTAAGATTTCCAAAGGCTCAATAATAACATCATTTGGATATTTGTAGAGATATATATGACTAATTGATTGAATATTGCTCATGTGTCACATTCCTTGAGTTAATCCTTGTTCTTAAACTTTGGTGCCTTTAACATGTAGTCTTCTCCTTAGCTTCAACACTTCATTTTAATAAGCCTCTTCTTGATTTTAAAATTATTTCAATGATCTTACTCTTGCACATAAATAAACATGTTAGTAAATCTCAATTAATCAATGTGTATTGTTATCATCAAAATTATCATGTAGCCTTAGGGCTAACAATATCCCCCTTTTTGATGATGACAAACCATTGATTGCTTTCAAATAATATCTAAAATAAAGAATGAAAATAAAATCAAGAATAAACAAAAAAATGGCACTTGTTATGAATATAAGCAATCTAACGATTTCTCCCCCTTTTGTTATCATCAAAAAAATTTAATCAAATTAACTACTCCCCCTAAATATATTCTCCCCCTTAACATATGCTACCATTCAAAGATTATCATATTAAAGCAAAATTAAGACATATCCAACATGCCTAATTCTCTTCTAATTATGCTGAATCTATCTTGACTAAATGGTTTAGTAAATATATCGGCTAATTGTTTATCGGTGGAAATAAATTCTAAAGAAATATTACCTTTTTGCACATGATCTCTAATAAAATGATGTCTAATCTCTATATGCTTAGTCCTAGAGTGTTGTATTGGATTTTTTTGAAATGTTGATGGCACTTGTATTGTCACATTTGATGGGAATATGATCAAATACCACACCATAATCTTTTAAAATTTGTTTCATCCAAAGAGATTGTGCACAACAACTTCCTATTGCAATATACTCGGCTTCTGCGGTTGATAAGGCAACAGAATTTTGTTTTCTACTAAACCATGAGACTAATGCATGTCCCTAGAAAAAATGGCAAGAGCCCTAGTGCTCTTTCTATCAGAAGCTTCCGACAAAGTCGCCATCAAAATTAACTAATTAAATCCAAATTAATCCCACTTAGGATACCAAAGACCTAGATTTATGGTTCCAAGAAGATATCTAAATATCCTTTTGACATCTTTAAGTGAGATTCCTTGACAGGGGACGATTGAATCTAGCACACATACACAAACAACCATAAATATCAGTCTACTAGCAGTTAAATACAAAAGAGAGCCAATCATACCTCGATACTTTGTTACCTCAACATCTTTTCCATTCTCATCTTTGTCAAGCTTGGTTAATGTACCCATAGGTGTGTTATATGTCCTTGAATTATCCATGCTAAACTTCTTGAGAAGATCTCTTGTGTATTTAGCTTGATTAATGAAGATCCCATCTATTGATTGCTTGATTTGAAGTCCAAGGAAGAATTTTAATTCTCCCATTAAGCTCATTTCAAATTCTTGTTGCATGCACTTGGAAAATTCCTCACACATAGAGACATTAGTAGCACCAAATATAATATCATCGACATAGATTTGAACAATTAATAAATCATTATTTTTTGGTTTAACAAAAAGAGTAGTATCAACTTTTTTCATTTCGAAACCATTATCAATGAGAAATTTGCTCAATCTATCATACCATGCTCTTGGTGCTTGTTTCAAGCCATAAAGTGCTTTTTTGAGTTTGAAAACATGGTTTGGAAAATCATGATTTTGAAAACCAAGAGGTTGCTCTACATATACTTCCTCCATAATGTAACCATTTAAAAATGCCCTTTTGACATCCATTTGATATAATGTAAAATTTTTATAACATGCAAATGTACACAACATTCTAATTGATTCTAATCTAGCAACCGGTCAAAGGTTTCCTCATAATCAATACCTTCTTCTTGATTGTATCCTTGAGCAACAAGTCTAGCTTTGTTTCTAATAATGGTGCCATTTTCATCTACTTTATTTCTACAAATCCATTTAGTGCCTATAATAGAATGATTTTTGGGTCTAGGGACTAATTCCCAAACTTGATTTCTTTCAAATTGGTTCAATTCTTCTTGCATAGCCAAAATCCAACTTTCGTCATTTTCGGCTTCTTTAAAAGATTTTGGTTCAAATTGAGAGACAAAAGCAAAATGATTACAAAAAGTTCTTAAAAGAATATCTAGTTTTCATACCTTGTGATAGTTCACCAATAATGAGATCTTTAGGGTGGAGCTTTTGCATCCTCCATTTCCTTTGGTAATTCTGGAAGAATCATTTATTCCTTAAGCTTTTCTTGTCTGTGAAGTTGTAATTCATCTTGGCTGTTTCATTAAGCTGATTACTTGAGTTGCCTTTCACCTCAAAAAATCATCAATTCAAATCTTTGAAGAAATAACATTAGTCTCCATCAATGTAACATTGGCATAGATTCTTCACATAGTAAGAGTTCTTTTTGTTAAAACTCTATATGCTTTTACTATGGTTTGGAGTAGCCAACAAAAAAAATTCCACATCGGCTTTTGCATCAAATTTTCCAAGTTATCCTTGGTTGTTTTAATAAAACATTTACATCCAAAAACTTTTTAAAAAAATCCAATGTGTGGTTTTCTTCCTTTCCAAAGTTCATAAGGAGTTTTCTTCATTAAAGCTCTAATATGGACTCTATTGATTATAAAGCATGCGGTATTAACGGCTTCGGCCCAAAAATATTTTTGCAAATTATTTTCAAGCAACATGGTCCTAGCCATTTCTTGGATAGTCCTATTTTTCCTCTCAACAACACCATTTTGTTGTGGAGTTCTAGGTGAGAAAAAATTATGTTCAAAACCATTTTCATCACAAAGTTTTTCAAATGCAACATTGTCTACTTCACCACCGTGATCACTCCTAATGGACATAATAGAATACCCTTTTTGATTTTGGACTTTTTTTGCAAATTTTGAAAAAGCTTGTATGGCCTCATTTTTAGTTTTCAAGAATAATACCCAAGTGAATCTTGAATAATCATCCACAATAACAAAAACATAATACTTTCCACCAAGGCTTTGAGTTCTTGATGGTCCAAATAAATCAAAATGAAGTAATTGTAGATGTTTATTTGTTGAAATAAATTTCTTTTGTTTAAAAGAAGTTCTCACTTGTTTTCCAAATGGACAAGCATCACAAAATCTATTCCTTTTCAAAATTTTATTTTTGGAAGACCATCAACTAACAGTCATTTTTTACGAAATTTTTGTTTGAGTGTGTCCATGCTAGCATGACCCACAAATCAAACACCTAGCCATAACCAAACATCAGATAACAATGAAACAATTTTTTACATGATCATCAATATCAATTGTATAAATATTACCACATCTATTACCAACAAATAATGTCTTATTGTTACTAACATCCTTAATCACACATCTATTAGGCTCAAAAGTAATAAAATATCCCTTATCACACAATTGCCTAATGCTAATCAAATCATGTCTTAAACCATGAACAAGCAAAACATCTTTAATAATAGGTCGAAGAAGGCCCCGCTACCAACTACTCACACATCGTCCCCCCAGATTACACTGCCTTTGGCTATTATCACGAATCTTCATGATTAATCTTGAGAACTTGGAGGCATCTCCGGTCATATGCCTTGAGCATCCACTATCTAAGTACCACTTGTGGTTGCCACTCCTTTGTCTCTACAATCAACATTCAAGGAGTAACTTTTTGGTACCCAAAAGTTCTTGGGTTCTTGGGGGTTAGTTATGGTACTTTTTGGAACCCATATTTGTTTCAACTTAGGATTTCTCTTAATATAGCAAGAATGCACTTTGTGTCCTTTTCTTCCACAATAAGTACATGAATGATTAGGATTATTTCTAGAAGATGCATGAACAAAATAGTTTTGAGTTTTATGAGTTTTATATCCTAACCCTCTTTTATCGAAAACACACCTTTGGTTTTGTAACATAGAATTCAAATTTTTTGTGCTTTTTGTAAAACTATCAACAATATTTCTTAAGTCATTATTTTCTTTTTCAAAATAGCATTTTGTTTCTCCAATTTATCAAAATCCTTTTGTTTTAAAATGTCATTTTCAGTTTTTAATAAATGTATTTGACTTTCCAAACTTTCAAAATCTTTTTGCTTTAAAATTTCATTTTCATTTTCTAAAGCTTCATTTATTTCTACCAACTCTTCTAATTGAGATAACATGATTTTTGACTTCTTTTTGAAAGCATTGATTTTTGAATTTTGCTTATCAACTTGCACATGTAAATTTTGGAATGCTTCAAGTAATTCATCATATGAAATTTTAGGCACAGATATTGTTTGCCACTTCGCAATCTTCTCTCTTACGGTGGAGCTAGCTTCACTATCATCCCAATTTGTGGCTTTCATTGCTTTGGATTTCTTGTTTTGACTCTTGAAGTAAGGACAATCCATCTTTACATGTCCCGGTTTCTTGCACTCATAGCAAATGACTGATCATTTTTCTTATCTTGCTTTGAGCTTTGCCTTTTGTACTCCCTTCTAGAATTCTTCTTGAATCCTTGGTTTCTTCTAATCATCCTTTTTAGCTTTCTTTTGATGAATGCAAGATCTTCATCATCTCCGTCATCGTCGGACTCATCATCTTCTTTTGTTGAAGATTTGAAAGCGATATTTTTCTTTTTCTTTAAATCTTCTTCATTCTCCTTCAAGGTGATTTCATGAGTCATGAGAGAACCCATAAGTTTTTCTAATGGTAGTTTGGTGAGGTCCTTTACTTCTTGAATTGCCGTCACCTTTGGCTCCCAAGATTTTGGTAGACACCTAAGAATCTTTCTCACCATTTCAACATTAGAATAAGATTTACCAAGAGATTTCAAACTATTAATAATATCCGTAAATCTAGTAAACATTTCAGAAATTGATTTATACGATTTCATCTTAAAAAGCTCATAACTATGAACTAGCATACTAATTTTGGATTCTTTAACTTGACTAGTTTCTTCATGAGTTACTTCTAGTGTGTGCCATATTTCTTGTGCCGTAGAACAAGTAGATATTCTATTAAACTCATTTCTATCTAGAGCACAATACAACACATTCATAGCTTTAGCATTCAAACTCAATTTCTTTTTATCATCTTCACTAAACTTTTTAGGTTCTTTAAGCATGCATCCCCCATTTTCAATTTTGGTAGGAACAAAAGGTCCTTCCAAAATAATAGACCACACATCATAATCAAAAGATTTCAAGAAAATACTCATTCTAGTTTTCCAATAAGAGTAATCACTTCCAGTAAAAAATGAAGGTCTAGAGATAGAAAGTCCCTCAACATATGAAGTTGAATTAAAAGTTGCCATAGCTCAAAAATCGATTAAGATTTAAAAAATTGAGCAACCTTGCTCTGATACCACTTGTGGACCCAGGTATGGCAACCCAAGAGGGGGGGTGAATTGGGTTTTTATTTATAAAAACGGATTTAGAAAACTTTTCTTGAAAGATCAAAATTAGTTTACTCTTTCTTTGAGAATAAAGGTGAAGAAGATGAAAGTAGAATGCAATCAAGAGAATAGCAATAATGAACAATCACAAGTGCAAGTAAATGTAAAGAGGAAAGGGATAGAGAGAGTGCAAACTCAATTTATATGGTTTGGCAAACCTTGCCTACGTCCACGGGCTCCTAGCTCCACGAGCTAAGCTTTCCACTAAGTTGTAGAAAATCTTTACAACTTGCTTGATGAACAACCTCACCAAGACTTTTTCTTTCAACTCTTGATAACACCACACCAAGAGTTCTTCTTGATGAACAACCTCACCAAGGAAACTTTCTTCAACTCCTGATAACACCACACCAAGAGTTCTTCTTGATGAACAACCTCACCAAGGCATCTTTCTTCAAACCTTGATAACACCACACCAAGAGTTCTTCTTGATGAACAACCTCACTAAGGCAACTTCCTTCAACTCTTGATAACACACAATAAGAGTTCTCTCAAGGATAACTATTATCCTTTGCAATAATATCTCACTCTCACCACAATACAAAAACAAAGATAATTTTTACAACAAAAGCATAACTCTCTTCAAAGAGTAGATAAATAATATAAAAGCTCTCTAGACTTGATATTTCTCTTGCTTTTTGCTTGAGAAAATGCTTCTCTTGCACTCCTTAAATGCATGGGAGAAGGGCTCCTTTTATAGGCAAATGGGATGAACTTAATCAAGTGAAGACACCAACTCCAAATTTTCTACCCACCATAAAAACTGAAATTTTGTCTGCCATTTTTGTCAATGTTTCGTTTGAAATTTGAAAATATATAAAACATAAAAGATCTTCATATTTGAATAAGCTTTCCAACTCATAGAATCAAGTCATTTGGATATCTGTAGCTCAAGATATGGCCAAAACACTATTTGGTACTCATGTGACTTGATTTTTCTTTCTTGTGTCAGTCCACCAAATTGAATGATAATTCTGTCAGCCTTCCGTTTGAAATTTGAATTTATTCAAAACATAAAAGATCTGAATATTTGAATAAGCTTTCCAAAATATTAAGAATCAAAGCATTTGGATATCTCTATCTTAGGATATGGCCAAAACACCATTCGGTGCTCATGTAAGTTGATTTTTCTTCTCTGTGTCAGTCCACCGAATTGCATATCAATTATGTCATCCTTCCATTTGAAATTTGAATTTCTTCAAAACATATGAAATGTTCTTCATTAAGTCGTCTTTCTAATTCCATAAGAATCAAGTCATTTTGATTTTTCTAGCTCAAGATATATCCAAAGAAGTATTTGGTGCTCATGTCAGCTGCTTCCATTTGTCTTTCAACTTGCATGATGATTTGGACAACCTTGCACTTGAAATTTGAATTTCATTAAAACATATGAAATGTTATAAATTGAGTAAGCTTTCCAAAGGCTTAAGAATCACATCATTTGGATATTTTTAGGGATATATATGACTAATTGATTGAACATTGCTCATGTGTCACATTCCTTGAGTCAATCCTTGTTCTTAAACTTTGGTGCCTTTAACATGTAGTATTCTCCTTAGCTTCAACACTTCATTTTAATAAGCCTCTTCTTGATTTTACAATTATTTCAATGATATTACTCTTGCACATAAATAAACATGTTAGTAAATCACAATGAATCAATGTGTATTGTTATCATCAAAATTATCATGTAGCCTTAGAGCTAACACTCTTAACTTTCTAGAAATCTTGATTCATATGATTTATATACGTATATCACGAGATATGAGCAAAATACGGAGGCATGGTCAGGCTATAGGCTGAAGCTATAGATGGGCTCCCTTGAAGCCCATTTTTGGTCCACTAAAAGCTCGAATTTCATGATGCTTGAGAAATACAATCTTGTAGATGATTTAATTAGATTTCTAACAAATCAAGATTTGCACCGTTATGATCTATAAATAGAAATTTATGCCCATTTTACTGAATCTGTAACAAAAACTAAAATTAAGATGAAGCTAATTCAAAGATGCAAAGACTATAAATATGCTTAAGTTGATGAATTTTATAACACTACTAGTGCAAAATAATGGATTAAGCTCTTATTAATCACACACATTTAAGTGTTCATCACACCCTCCAACCAATTTATAGCTAGTCCCTAGCAATTAAAGCGTTATTATTCAGTAGTGATTTATAGAATTTTACATCCAAGATGGTTATTATTGCACTTTCCTTGATTCTATCCAAATAAACAAACTCTCAACGATTTTTTTTTTTAAAACTCATGTACCATTTAATCAAGATATTAACAAACCTTTTTTTTTGCTCAGTCGATACATGACTATGAGGATTTTAAGAAAGAAGCCATATCGGTTCTAATATTTGTTAAGGCTAACATTCATAGGTAAGGGGCTTCATTGTCATCATTTTTTTTTTTGAAACAATGCATCTTTAGCTCATGTAGCGAGCCTTAAGCTAATCACTCCCAGACTAGTTGGCCTTAGGGCATTAAGTGTTAAGACAACCCTATAAGCTTAACGACTTAGGTTGCGAATGCTTTATTTTTGTTTAGAAAAGTGTGGACAGTGTAATGTTCAATCCCTTTAAGTTTTCTCCTTAATCCATGTAACGAGCTTTGGGCCAACAGCTCCTAAACCAGTTGGTCTTAGGGTTTTAGGTGTTGAGGCACCCCTTGGACTTAATTACTCAAATTAAGGAGGCTATGAGACCAAACTTCTCCACAATTTCTTTTTTTTTTTTTGCTTTCACTTTTTTTCTCTTTTTTTTTTTTCACTTTCCCCTTCCTTTTGTTGTTATCCTAAACAAAACAAAATAAGTCAAATATTGCAACATTTCATTTTACAACCCACAATCATGCATCAAGGTATGTGTGTGTGTGAAGAAAGGTTCAAGAATACTTGCTTAATGAGTATATGATCAAATAATTTATTAAATGATAAGGTTGTGAGAGTTCATAGATTTGAATAATTCAAAGTGAAGTGAATAAGACATTCTCGTTATAAAATTTAAAAATCAAAACTAACTAATATCAAGTTAGCTAAAATAAGTCTTCAAAAGTGCAAAATTGAAACAAAATGAGAAATTAGTTATGGGCTTCAAGAGTTCAAAATGGCCGTTTTTACTCTGTCATTCCTGATTCAGAATGCGTCTCAAGAGGAATTGAACTCCTTACACACCCACTCTGAATCCAATTACTTACTCGCTTTTTTTTTTAAATTGCAAGAAGAAAATATAAGACACACTTATGTCCACTGTCCTTCCCCCCAACCAAATAAGACATTGTCCTAAATATTTAAATGTAGAGAGATAAAGAATAGGAGACATTACCTGAAGCTTCAGTTATTTAAAAGAGAAGACCTAAAAGACACGTAAAATAAAATGCTACAAATAAAAGATAAGAAAAATTACAAACGGAGCGTCAGATCCAATTTGCACTTTTTGTTTTGTCCCTCTGACCAATTAATTTGAGTTATTGCTGGGTCAGGTTCATACTTGACTGCTTGCAATTTGTCAAATAATTCATTAGTAGTAGTCACGCCGAATGTGGGATATAATTATGTTCTGCAGTCGCATCAATAAAATGCATCAAAGGATCAAAGAAATTTTTAACATTCAACAAACCTATGGGTTTTTTATAGAGATTCAGTTGGGCCCAAAAGGCAATTTGAAAATTTCTTCGAAAGTACCAAGAGCTACCTGGTAAAGTAATAAAGCCATCCGAATTGATAAGCATATATGCCATGCGCTCATGCGTAGAGGAGACTTGTTATTCCTACCTAACTATTTTTTCAATTATGCTTTCTACAGCCAAAGCTTTAGGAATAACACCTAAAACTTGACTGTCTCCTAAGAGTGCAGCTTTTGACACACAACCTATTAACCCTGAAGTTACCTCCCGCATAAACCACATGAATAGTTCTTTCAGCTAATAGCCTACCAAGATAATTTGCTACTGCTATAAACTCTTCACTTTTTCTAGTTTGAGATCCACAGAATATGCATATCTTTTGGATTCGACATTTTGAGGTTCCCTCCATGTCTATGTAACTTTCTAACTATATGTGTGAAGTGAAGAACAAGAGATGTCATATTTATGGAGTGCAAAAAGGTATTCTAATGATGACATCTATATAAGTAGCTCGACTGTTTGTTGAAAAAGTTTAACAATAAAGCATAGAAATTCAAAAAAAAAATATACAAATAAGGCAACATAAATGCATAAGTTAACCAAAAGATATAAATTAAAAAATGACAGCTATAAGCATAAAAATTCAAAAATGATAGCACACATGCATATGTACAGGTGGATATGACTGTGGCTCACATCTCCCTTTGGTTTTACATTTAGAATTAGCTTAAACACCTTCTATGAGTTGGAGATATGCTTCCATCCTATTTTCTTATAAATTGGCAAATATAGTTGTTTTGAGTGAGATTCCCGAGACTATAACGTGCCTGCTCTTCTCAAAATTGTACCTATAATTTCAAAATTTCACGCTACATAATTCCACAAGAATGCATTTCAAGAGTCAATTGGATATTATCCAAAGACTCCTTATTCAGTTAATTCTTGATGAATTGTAGCTTATCCTCTCGATTGTTAGACAAAACTCCCAAGAAGTGGCAACACTGGTTACAAGTCTATTTTGCACATTTGCGACAAACTTGTAACCTTTTTACTCCTTGCTTTTTGGCATAAGAGCTTTTTTCCAGACCTGGCATGTGAGAAACAAGATCATCTGAAAATTCACAAGAAAATCAGACCTTGGCTTCAATTAACCATCTTAAATTAGGAGGAATACCCTTGTGCTTTAACATCCTTAGTCTTCCTACACGAGCTTTGTAAATTTTAAGCAAATCATTTTGAGGAAGAGGGGGAAAATGTCTATGCAGATTCGAGAGAATGTTATCCATGTCAGGAGGATGAGAGAAAAGAAAAGAAAATGAATGCAAGGTGAGCAATAATTTTTAGTGAACTGAAAAACCGACTTTAAAAGTCACGGACTATCATATCCGCCACTTGACCGAGAAAAATCAATCCTTAAAAAGGATCGATTAAAGCAATGTATTCTTCATTTTGATCAAAATTTTCAAAGAATGGTTTTAACCGTTGTCCATTAACTTTAAAAACATTACCATTCTTTGGGTTCTCAATTTCAACTACTCCATGAGAGAAAATATTTTTAATAATGAAAGGCCCAATCTAACAAGACCGAAGTTTACCAGGAAACAAATGCAATCATGAATTATATAAAAGAACTTTTTATGGAGGTTCAAAAGATTTTCTACCAATGAATTTGTCATGAAAAACCTTCATTTTTTCTTTGTAGATTTTAGAATTTTCATAAGCCCCATTCCTGATTTCTTCAAGTTCACTTAGTTGGAGTTTATATAACTTGCAAGAATTATTCAAATTTGTGTTAAATGTTTTAGTGCCCAATAAGCTTTATGCTCAATTTCCACAGGCAAGTGACAAAGTTTTCCATAAACTAATCTATAAGGAAACATAGCCAATGTTTTTTTGAAAGCAATTAGGTAAACCCAAAGTGAATCATTAAGTCTTAGAGACCAACCTTTACGGTTTAGGCTAACCGCTTTTTTTAAGATCTGTTTTATCTCCCTATCAGCTAATTCAACTTGTCCACTTGTTTGCAAGTGATAAGGTGTAGAAACTTTATGGGTTATTCCATATTTCTTCATTAGAGTTTCAAATGGTTTGTTACAAAGATGTGTACCCCCATCACTAATAATGATCGAGGAACTCCAAATCTACACAAGATATTCTCTTTCAAGAATTTGATAACTGTTTTGTGATTATTGTTTTGACATGGAATTGTCTCGACCCATTTTGAAACATAGTCTACTGCAACAAGAATGTACACAAAACCAAATGATGGTGAAAAAGATCCCATAAAATCAATACCCCAACAGTCAAAGATTTTAACAACAAGAATAGTATTCAAAGGGATCATGTTTCGTTTTGAAATGGATCCCAGTTTTGGACAATTTTCACAAGTTTTGCAAAATGTATGTGAATCTTTAAATAAGGTGGGTCAATAAAATCTACATTGCAAGATTTTAGTAGCTATTTTTTTAGATGAAAAGTATCCTCCATATGCTTCAGAGTGACAAAAATTAATGACACTACTTACCTCATTATCAGGTATGCATCTTCTAATTATTTGGTTCGGATAATATTTGAACGAATATGGATCATCCTAATAAAAATTTTTTACCTCGGTCAAAAACTTCCTCTTGTCTTGAGCACTCCAATAAGGTGGCATTTCTCCTGTTGTAAGAAAATTTACAATGTTAGCAAACCAAGGTACTGTAGCAACGGAGAATAAAAATTCATCAAAAAAATAGTCATTGATAGGTAAAGTTTCAATTGATGTCTCTGTCGTTAACCTTGATAGATGATCCGCAATGACATTTTCGGCTCCTTTCTTATCCTTTACTGTGAGGTTCAATTCTTGGAGAAATAAGATCCACCGTATCAATCTAGATTTTGCAGCTTGTTTAGACATTAAATATCTCATAACTACATGGTTAGTGTAAACAATCATTGAAGAACCAATTAAATAAGATCGAAATTTGTTTAAAGCAAATACTATTACAAGTAATTCTTTTTCACTTGTTATATAATTCATTTGTGCATCATTTAAAGTCCTACTTGCATAGCATATCACATAAGGCTTACCTTCTTTTCTTTGTCCTAAGACAGCACCAACAACAAAGTCACTCGTATCACAAATCAATTCAAAAGGCAAGGACCAATCAGGAGATTGCATAATTAGAGTAGTTGTTAAAACTCCAATTAACCTATCAAAAGCATTTTGACATTCTTAAGTCCATTCAAAAAAAGTGTCTTTTATTAAGAGGTTATAAAGAGGCTTCGATATAGCACTGAAATTTTGTATGAACCTTCTATAAAATCCAGCATGCCCTAAGAATGAACGAATCACCTTGACTGTTTAGGGTGGGGGCAAATGTGAAATCAATTCCACTTTTGCTTTATCCACTTCAATTCCCTTAGAAAATACCATATGACCTAAGACAATCCCTGACGTAACTATATAATGACATTTTTCCCAGTTCAAAATAAGACCTTTTCTTCACACCTTTTTAGGACTTTTTCTAAGTTTTCAAGATAATTATCAAAAAAATTTCCAAAGATAGTTAAATTATCCATGAAAACTTCTAAACAATGCTCAACTATGTCACTGAAAATGCTTAACATGCATCTTTGAAAAGTCTCTGGGGCATTACAAAGTCCAAAAGGCACCTTCTAAATGCAAAAGTGTCGAAGAGGCACGTGAATGTGGTCTTTTCTTGATCTTCAAGTGCAATAGGAATTTGATAATAGCCTGAGTATCTATCGAGAAAGCAGTAGTAGGAGTGCCCTGCTACTCCTTCTAAAATTTGGTCAAGGAATGATAAGGTAAAATGGTCTTTTCTTATGACAGCATTTAACCTTCTATAGTCAATAGAAATCCTCCAATTGGATGAGATTCGAGCTGGTAATAATTCACCCTTCTCATTTTTTACTACTATAATGCTAGATTTCTTAGGTACTACTTGTGAGAGGCTTACCTACTTGCTATCCAAAATAGGGTAGATAATTTCTACATCAAGTAGTTTAAGAACTTCAGCCCTAATGTCCTTTCTCATTTATGGATTTAATCTTCTTTGAGGTTGGTATATTTTGGCATTTTCTTCCAAATGTACTCTATGTGTACAAATCAAAGGGTTAATGCCTTTTATGTCTTTTAAAGTCCACCCAATTGCATTTTTATGCCTTTTAAGCATTTCTGTCAACTTACCTTGTTGCTCGCTTGTGAGGGATGAAGAAATTACCACTGGAGATGTCTGATTCTCTCCAAAATATGCGTATTTTAGTCCTTCAGGTAAGGGCTTCAGTTCTAACTTGGGAGCTTCCTCTTCGTTACTTTCATTTATTTGCCCCAATTTTTAGAATCGTGGTTTTTAGCCTTTTTTCATCGCTTGTGCACAATCCAGTAAAGAACATATATTATAAGGATCAAGCTCTAGTTGCATACTCGATTCTAATGAATTGACTAAACAGGTTTCCAAAGGGTCAGAAAACTCCCTTTTTGGATGTTTCAATCATATTAGCTTCCTTAATTTCATCATCTTCCTCATGCGATTGTTTGCACATATTAAAAATGTTAAGTTCCAATGTCATGTTCTCAAATGATAGCTTAATGACTCTATTCTTGTAATTAATCAAAGCATTAGAGGTAGCTAGATATGGATGCCCTAAAATGACAGGAATTAAATTACATACTTCTACTGGTTGTGTATCCAAGACAATAAAATCCACTAGGTAAATTAATTTATCGACTTGAGCTAACACATTTTCTACTACTCCTCTTGACACTTTAAATGATCTATCAGCAAGTAAAAGAGTCACAGAAGTCGGTTTTAACTCATCTAGATTGAGTTTCTGCAAAATCAAGTATCGAAGCAAATTTACACTAGCACCACGATCAAGTAAAGCTTGTTCAATTTTATTATCTCCAATAATACATGAAATTATAGGACATCCTCGATCCTTATATTTCATTGTATTATTATTTTAAAGAATAGCACTTACTTGCTCGGTTAGAAAGGCCTTCTTTTTCACATTCAATTTTCTTTCCACAGTGCACAAATCTTTCAAAAATTTTGCATAAGAAGGTACATGTTTGATCACATCTAGCAAGGAAATATTGACCTTCACCTGTTTGAAAATTTAAAAAATTTCAGAATTGTGGTTTGGCTTCTTTTGAGTGGCTAATGCTTGAGGAAATGGAGGTACAGGTGGGGATTTGGTTTCTTCCTCACTAAGTATTGGTTTGGTAACCTCTTCCTGACCTTTGAAGATTGATTTGTCTTCTTTCTCGTAAGGTTTAGGAATACGTTTTTCAACAACCTTACTATTGCAAAAGGTCATGACTGATTTGGCTTGGTCCACATAATGGCTATTTGAACTACCAAAACTTGAGTTAGATTGATCTTTGGGGTTTTGTAACGTTTGAGACGAAAATTTCCCTTTTTCTTGAATGCTAAGTACAGATGAAAATTTTGCAAGAGTGTCTGACAAATTTGCTAATGGTTGAGCAGTTTGACTATTGAAAGTCTTTGCTTTATAATAAATTAATGCAATGTATCTTCAAGGTCTTTCCTAAGAGGAGGAACATATGCATGATCATGAGAATTTTGAAAATTTTACTGTGTTTGAAAAGGGACTTGTAAAGATTGCGCATGATTGTCATTTTTTCAACTAAAATTTGGATGATTTCTCTAACCAAGATTGTAGGTTTGTGAGTATGGATTGTGATTTGACCTTTTGAAAGTGTTTAAGGCATTGGCTTGTTCGTGGAGACATTTCCTAAAAGCAAGTTGGGCAATCATCGGTAGGATGGTCATTACATTACAAATGTGACAGACAATTTCTTGAACAGAATTCAATTGACCACTTTTTTTTTCATTTCTAAAGCATCGACTTTTCTAGCTAGGGATCATATTTGGCTTGAAGTTATGGTCTTCCCTAAGGTTATATATGCTTCTATTAGATGTCAAGGGTGGGGCTTTGCTTGGTACGTTATAGATGCCAGCAGTGTCCCAATTTTAGGCTTTGTCTGTTAATGAATCTAGGTAATCAATTATTTCCTCAGGGTCTTTATCTCCAAATTGTCCGTTATACATTAGCTCTACTAGTTGCCTGTCTTGAGGTGTTAACCCTTCATAAAAGTGTGCAACTATTCTCCAAGTTTCAAAACCATGGTGAGGACAGGTATTAAGTAATTCTTATACCTATCCTAACAATGGTAAAGGGTTTCTCCTTATTTTTTGAGTAAAAGTAGGAATTTGTCTTTTAAAAGAATTTGTTCTATGGGTAGGAATTTTTTTTTTCAAAAATTGTTGTTTCATCCCAACCCATGAACTGATGGAACTTGATCTTAAATTTTGTAGCCATTTTCTAGCTTTATCTTTTAAAGAAAAAGGAAAAAGCTTTAATCTAATAGTGTTTATGCTACAATTTGGGTCATTGTAGGAGTTGCACACCTCTTCAAAGATTTTAAGTGTGAATATGGGTTCTCCTTATCAATGCCATGAAAGGTGAATAAAAGTCGAACGAAACTCGGTTTGAA
This sequence comes from Boswellia sacra, assembly GCA_013180625.2. Lineage (NCBI taxonomy): Eukaryota > Viridiplantae > Streptophyta > Magnoliopsida > Sapindales > Burseraceae > Boswellia > Boswellia sacra. Next base: position 220,649 of record SNVD02007100.1, on the reverse strand, counting down.
ATTAAAATGGATTGCATTGGGAGGAGAAACTACTCACGATGGTGCACTAGTCCTTACTGGATTCATGTAATCTCTAAGGGTTCTTGGTTGGTTTTGGTCATTTTGTTGGGAACGATTATCCCCTTCATCTGTAAACCTTTCCACTTGATTGTCAGCCATGTTTTCTAGGGAAGATGATGTTTTTCTAATAAGTCTACCACTAGATGTTTGTGACCAAATTTTCATGCAAATTTGAAAGAGGAAAGAAAAGAAAAGATGAACACACGGCAATAAAAAAATTAAGATCTAAAATGAGAAAAAGAAATACTTACAATTTTGCACGCCAAGTTTACCTTCCCTGGCAACGGTGCCAAAAACTTGACACATCCAAAAATAGGACTATCTCCCAAGTATAAGAGTGTCGAAGTAATAAATCCGACAAGACCGTGGTCAATCTATGGGGAAGGGGATTTAGCATTACAAACTATAGAATAAGAGAATAAGATATGAATAATGTAAATAAATGACAAGATAATGTTAGCAAATATAAGTAAATACGGTAAGCGGTACTACCAACCATTCAAATGTAGAACAAAAATAAAAGGTGGTAAACCTACCATAGCAAATGAAGGAACAATTTCATAAGTATTAAACAAGTATACTTAAAATACACAAGTAAGAGAAATTGACACAATAATCATGAAAGTTAAGGTTAGGGGATCCGCCCTTGATATATCAAATAAGGATAAATAACCCAATTATAACTTAATTGGAATTCACACATCAAGGAGGTTCCAATCGGAATGTATGTCATTTAAGCCCATTTTAGTTATATAAATTATATTTGTTTCATAACCAATATTTGTACCACTTCTTATAAATGGGTTCAAGCATCCAATGTGCCAATCACCATATGTCTACAACAAATCAAGGTTCCTAACTAGACTTATGTTGGTAAGAAAGAACCATACAACGTCTAGAAAGGAGCCAAGTATTTGATGTACTAAGGATTGTCTACAGTGGATCAAGACCTCCACTTTACGAGTGATGTCAAATTGATTAAGAAAATAAATATAAAACATATAAAAATAAATAATGAAAGATTATGATTATTAAGAACATATCAAAGGGTTAGAAAATCTTTAGTCTCATATCAAGGGTTTCAATCTTTCACCTTAGTATGAGAGAATTTAGCAAGACATTATGCAAGAAAGAAAATAAATTGCAAAAAGAAAATGATTTATTAATAAAATTAAGAGAACAAAACATAATAGAGAAAACACAATAACAAAAGATCTCAACCAGAGCCAAGATGCCTTAATGGGCCACAATGCACCTCTATTTATAGATACGTTTAGGGGCAAACTTGTCAAATTACAAAGGGATAATTGTAAAATATCTTGTTGATAATTGGGATCATCATGTGCACAATTTTGATCTTCATGAAAGTTGGAGATATTTCTCTCAGCTCATACGATTTGGTTACTTATATCAAGAGATATGGTCAAAATTCGGAGGCATGGTCAGGCTAGGCTAAATTTGTAGATAGGTTCACTTCAAGGCTTTATGATGCTTGTGAAATACAATCTTATAGATGATTAAATCAGCTTTCCAACAAATCAAGATTTGCACCATTCTGATCTATAAATAGAAAGTTATGCCCATTTTACTGAACCTGCAATAAAAACTGAAATTAAGATAAAGCTAATTCAAAAGATGCGAAGAATACAAACATACTTAAGTTGAGGAATTTTATGACACTATTAGTAAAAAATAATGGATTAAGCTCTTATTAATTGTACACATTTAAGTGTTCCATCAGTATGTTCATAGGACAATATATTTTGGAATTTAGTTTTCTAAAGACACAAATTCATGTCTTGCAGGGTGTAGTGATGTTGATTAGGCTGGGAATGTAGATGATAGAAAGAGTACAATAGGAGGTTATTTTTATCTTCGAAATAATTTTGTTTCTTAGCATAGCAAGAAACATAACTCAATCTCTTTGTCAACTGCAGAGGCTGAGTATATTACTGCTGGTAGCTGTTGCACATAGCTTTTATGGATGAAACAAATGTTAGTTAACTATAGTGTTGATCAAGAATCCATGATAATATTTTGTGATATCATGAACACTTAAATGTTTATGTTTAATAAGAGCTTAATTCATCATATGATACTAATTATGCCATTAAATTTCTTAACTTAAGCATATTTGTCATTTTTGCATCTTTTGATTTAGTTTTATCTTAATTTTGATTTTTTATGTTGGTTTGATAAGATGGGTATAACTTTCTATTTCTAGATCAGAATGATCCAATTCTTGACTTGATGGAAAGCTGATTAAATTGTCTACAAAATTATATTTCACAAGAATCATGAAATTCAAGCGTCTAGTAGACCAAAAAGGGCCTTGAAGCAAACCCGTTTGTGGTCTCAACCTAGCCTAACCATCTCTCTGTATTTTGATTGTAACTCTTGAAATATGTATCCAAATCGTATGATTTAAAGTATTCTAGAAATCTGAGAGAAATATATACAACTTTCATGAAGACATGTGATCAAAATTAGGAATATTTTGATGTCGAAATCAATGGTCAAAGGCGGTGCATATCATGATATTGTCAACAAGATATTTTGTAATTATCCCTTTAAAATTCGATAATTTTTTCCTCAAATGTATCTATAAATAGAAGTGTGTTGTGACCTAAAAGAGCATCTTGGCTCTTGGCTGAGTTCTCTTATTATTGTGTTCCTCTCTTGTTCTCTCTTTGTAATTGTTCTTTTAATGTTATGAGTAGTTCTTTTCTTCTTGCAATTTATTTTCTCTCCTAGATTATGTCTCACTATTCTTCACATGCTAAGGTAATCGGGTGAAACCTTTAATATGAGAATAAGAATTCTCTAACCCTATAATATATGCTTAAAGATTATATTCTTGTGTTGTTTGCTTTATATGTTTATATTTACTTTCTTAATCAATTTTAACACCACTCGTAAAGTGGAGGTCTTGATCTATTGTAGATAATCCTTGGCAAATCAAATGTTTGATCCTTTATAGACATCACATGGTTCTTCCTTATCAACAAAAGTCTAGTTAGGAACCTTGATTTATTGTAGATATATGGTGATTAGCACATTGGATGCTAGAATCCCATTTACAAGAATGACATAAATATTGGTAACATGGTGAATATAATTCATAAAACAAAGTGGGCTTAATTGATATAATTTCTAATTGGAAGCTTCTTGATGTGTGGATTCCAATTGAGTCATAAAAGGAGTTAGTTTATCTTTATTTCATGTATCAAGGGTGAATCCCCTAACCTTAGCTTTCATTGCCACTAAGTTAATTTCTGTTACTTGCATATTCCAATTATTCTTGTTTGTTGCTTATGAAATTATTCTTTCATTTGCTATGATAGTTTTACCGCCTATTTCCATGGTTAGTTACTGCCTATTTCCATGGTTAGTTTTACCGCCTATTTCCATGGTTAGTTTTACTGCCTCTTATTTTGTATTACATTTGGTTTTTTACCACCTTCCATTTTTTTTATTGTTAATATCTTCTTTTTATTTATTTGAATTATTCATATCATATTTGCTTAGCCTTGCTTTGTACCAACAAATTCGCTTCCTTGTGGATAGACTCCGATCGTTCTGGGTTTATTACTTCAACATTTGTATACTTGGGAGGCAATTTTATTTTTAGATGTATCAACTTTTTGGCAATATTGCCGGGGAAGGTAAAATTTAGCGTGCAAAGTTGGAAGTATTTTCTTTTCTCATTTTAGATCTTCATTTTTCTTATTGTTTGTTCATTTTTTCTTCTCCCTTTTTTAAAATTACATAAAAATTTGGTAACGCATATCTAATGGTAGACTTGTTAGGAAATCATCATCCTCCCTAAAAAATATGGCCTACAGTCAAGTTGAGAAACTCATGGATAAAGAGGACAATCGTTCCCAACAAAATGAGCAAAACCAACCAAGAACCCTTAGAGACTACATGAATCTGATGAGAACTAGTATACCATCTTGTTTAGTTTTTCCTCCTGATGCAATCCATTTCAACTTCAAACTAGGTTTCATTAAACTTTTACCCACCCTTCATGGCCTTAATACGGAGAACCCATATGCGCATTTAAAAGACTTTGTAGAAGTTTGTAACACCTATAGTGATCCAAATTGTAGCATAAACATCATTAGATTAAAGCTTTTTTTTTCCTTTTTCTTTAAAAGATAAAGGTAAAACATGGTTACAAAATCTGAGGTCAAGTTCAATTAGTTCATGGGATGAGATGCAACAATAATTTTTGAAAAAAAAATTTCCTTTCCAATAAGACAAATTCTCTTAAAATGTCACCACTTTCACTCAAAAACAAGGAGAGACTTTTTACCAATGCTAGGATAGGTATAAAGAATTATTTAATACCTGTCCCTCCCATGGTTTTGCAATTTGGAGATTAGTTTTAAATTTCTATGTAGGGTTCACACCTCAAGATAGGCAATTAAAAGAACTAATATGTAACGGACAATTTGGAGATAAAGACCCAGATGAAGCAATGGACTATCTGGACTTACTATTAAAGAAAGCCTAAAATTGGGACACTGCTAGCACCTATGAGGTACCAAGCAAAACCCACCCTCAAAATCTAGTAGAGATATTCATAACCTTAGGGAAGGCCATGATCTCCAACCTAAATATACATCTCTAGTTAGAAAAGTCGAGGTTTACAAATGAAAAATAGTGGTCAATTGAAGTTTGTTCAATAAATTGTATGCCATATTTGTAATGCTAATGATCATTCTACCAATGATTGTCCAACTTTTCTTGCCTTTAGGGAATGTCTCCATGAACAAGCAAATACCTTAAACACTTTTCAAAGGCCAAATCACAATCCATACTTACAAACCAATAATCCTAATTGGAGAAATCATCTGAATTTGGGTTGGAAGAATGACAATCATGCACCAAATTCACAAGTGCCTTTTCAAATACATCAAAATTTTCAAAATTCTCATGATCATGCACCTTATGTTCCTTCTTCTAGGAAGGATCTTGAAGAAACATTTCATTCATTCATTGTGAAACAAGAGACATTTAATAGTCAAACTGCTTAAACATTAGCAAATTTGACGGAAACTCTTACAAAATTTGCATCTACATTTAGTATCCATGAAAAAGGAAAATTTTCATCTAAAACATTGCAAAACCCCAAAGATCAATCTAATTCAAGTGCAAGTAGTTCAAATGGCCATTATGTGGACCAAGTCAAATTAGTTATGACCCTTCGTAATAGGAAGGTTGTTGAAAAACACAATTCTAAACTTTATGAGAAAGAGGATAAATCGATCTTTAAGGGTAAGGAAAGGATGAGCCCACTAACATCTAGTAAAGAAGAGACCAAATCCCCACCTGTGCCTTGATTTTCTCAAGCATTAGCCACTCATAAAAAGCCAAACCACAAATCTGAAATTTTTGAAATTTTCAAATGGGTAAAGATCAATATTCCCTTGCTAGATGTGATTAAACAGTTACCTTCTTATACCAAAATTTTGAAAGATTTGTGCATTATGAAAAGAAAATTGAATGTGAAAGAGAAAGCCTTTCTAACTGAACAAGTAAGCGCTATTCTTTAAAACAATAATACCATAAAATATAATGATCCTGGCTAAAATTTCATGTATTATTGGAGATCACAAAATTGAACAAGCTTTACTTGATCTTGGTGCTAGTGTAAACTTGCTCCTATATTCAGTTTTTCAAAAACTCAATCTTGGTGAGTTTAAAACCAATTTCTGTGATTTTTTTGCTTGCTGATAGATCAATTAAAGTGCCAAGAGGAATAGTAGAAGATGTGTTAGTTCAAGTTGATAAATTCATATATCCTAGGGATTTTATCATCTTGGATACAAAACCAATAGAAGTATGTAATTCTATTCCTATCATTTCACGCGTCCATTTTTAGCAACTTCTAATGTTTTGATTAATTACAAGAATGGAGTCATGAAGTTGTCATTCGAAAACATGACAATGAAGCTTAATGTTTTCAATATGTGTAAGAAATCACATGAAGAAGAAGATGAAAATGTGGAAGCTAATATGATCAAAACTATTGTGGAGGACCATATCCAAAAAAGAAGTTTTTCTGACCCTTCATAAACCTATTTAGTCAATTTATTTCAATCAAGTATGCAACTAGAGCCTGGTCTTTCTAATATATGTTACTTACTAGATTATGCACAAGTGATGGAGAATAAAGGCTCGAATCCACGATTCAAAGAATTGGGACAATTAAACAAGGAACAAGAAGCACCCAAGTTATAACTGAAGCCTTTGCCTAAAGAACTAAATTATGCATATCTTGGGGAAAAGCAAACCTATCCAGTGATAATTCATCCCTCACAAGTGAGTAACAAGGTGAGTTGATAGAAGCACTTAAGAGGCATAAAAATTCAATTGCGTAGACTTTAAAAGGCATAAAAGGCATTAACCCTTTGATATGTACATATAGAATACATTTAGAAGAAAATACCAAAACATCCCAACAACCTCAAAGAAGACTAAATCCACATATAAAAGAGGTCATTAGGGTTGAAGTTCTTAAACTATTTGATGTGGAAATTATCTACACTATTTCGAATAGTTAGGGTAAGCCCCACATATTAGTACCTAAGAAATCTGGCATTACAATAGTAAAAAATGAGAAGGATGAATAATGGCCAACTCGAGTCTCATCTAGTTAGAGGATGTGTGTTGACTATAGAAAATTAAATGATGTCACTAGAAAACATCATTTTCCTTTACCATTCCTTGACCAAATTTTAGAAAGAGTAGCAAGGCATTCCTACTACTGCTTCCTTGATGGCTACTCAGGCTATTACCAAATTCCCATTGCACTTGAAGACCAAGAAAAGATAACTTTCACACACCCTTTCGGTAGTTTTACATTTAGAAGGATGCCTTTTGGACCTTGTAATGCTCCAGCTACTTTTTAAAGATGTATGCTAAGCATTTTTAATGACACGGTTGAGCATTGTTTGGAAGTTTTCATGGATGATTTAACTGTTTTCAAAAATTCTTTTAATAATTTTCTTGAAAACTTAAAATTCTTAAAAATGTATGAAGAAAAATGTATAATTTTGAATTGAAAAAATGTCATTATATGGTCACCTCTGGGATTGTTTTAGGACATATGGTGTCTTCCAAGGGAATTGAAGTGGATAACGCAAAAAGTGAAATTAATTTCCTATTTGCCCCCACCAAGAGTAGTCAAACAAATCTGTTTATTCTTAGGGCATGCTGGATTTTATAGGAGGTTTATAAGAAATTTCAATTCTATATCTAAACCTATTTGTAATCTCTTAATAAAAGACACTTCTTTTGAATAGATTCAAAATGTCAAAAAGCTTTTGATAAGTTAATTGGACTTTTAACATCTGCTCTAATTATGTAATCCCCTCATTGGTCCTTGCCTTTTGAATTGAAGTGTGATGCTAGCGATAATGCTATTAGTGTTGTCTTAGTACAAAGAAGAGAAGGTAAGCCTGAGGTGATATACTACACAAGTAGAACTTTAAATGATGCACAAATGAATTACACTATAACTGAAAAAGAGCTACTTACAGTAGTATTTACATTAGACAAATTTTAATCTTATTTAATTAGTTCCCTAACTGTTGTTTATGCTGGCCATGCTGCTGTGACATATTTAATGTCCAAACAGGATGCAAAACCCAGATTGATATGGTGGATCTTGTTGCTCCAAGAATTCAATATCATAATAAAGGATAAGAAAAAAGCTAAAAATGTCACTGCAGGTCATCTGTCAAGATTGACGATAGAGACATCATTTAAAACCTCACATATCAATGACTCTTTTCCCAATGAATTTTTATTCTCTATTGCTTGGGTTTGCTAACATTGTAAATTTTCTTACAATAGGGAAAATGACACCTCACTGGAGTGTCGAAGACAAAAAGAAGTTTTTGACCGAGCTGAAAAATTTTTATTGGGATGATCCATAACTATTGAAATATTGTTATGATAAAATAATTAGAAGATGCATACCGGACAATGAAGCAAGTAGTGTTATTAATTTTTGTCATTCTAAAGCATGTGGAGGACACATCTCATCAAGAAAAACAGTTGTAAAAATCTTTCAATATGGATTTTATTGGCCCACCTTATTTAAAGATGCAGATGCATTTTGCAAAACTTATGATAATTGTCAAAAACTTGGATTTATTTCAAAACAAAACATGATGCCTTTGAATCTCAATCTTATAGTTGAAATTTTTAAATGCTAGGGTATTGATTTCATGAGACCTTTTCCATCATCATTTGGTTTGTTTACATTTCCGTCACAGTAGATTATGGCTCAAAATGGGTTAAGGCAATTCCATTTTGGAATAATGATCACAAAATAGTTTCAAATTCTTGAAAGAGAATATATAGCGTCGATTTGGAATTCCTCGAGTCATATTAGTGAAACAGGGAACACATTTTTGTAACAAACCATTTGAAGCTTTAACGAAGAAATATGGAATCACCCATAAGGTTTCTATCCTTTTTCATCCACAAACAAGCTGATAATTGTCTATTTATATATCATTTTCATATCAATTCGTCCATGTTTCTTTGCTATATTCCTTGGTATTTTTATGTTTTTGTGTGGTTTTGATGTTTGTAGGAGTTTTGGAGCAACTTGCACAAAAATGGAGTAAAACCCTTCATTTTCACCTCTGCTAGTCAACCATCTTCTCGGATTTAATTGTATTGATATACAATGAACCCGATGACATATCATATACCGTTGAAAAGCTCTCGAAGTCTACTTTTTGGAGAAATTTACGGTTTATGAATCCATTCAGTGTACCGAAAGTTGTAATCAAAACAGTGTGAGAAGTGTAGAAATGTAATTCCACACATCACTGTAGCATGTATAATACGGGACACTGTAGCACGTTACTGTAGCAGAGTATTTAAACACATTTTAGGGTTTTATTTTCATAACTGGAAGGGGGGAAAACGTGGGAGGAGGCTGCATTTCTGGATTTCTCTCATCCCTTGGAGTTCTTGAAGGAGAAAGAAGATTTTGAAAGAGGAGGAACTACAATTCCAAGAAGATTCATCTACAAAGAAGATTTTCAAAGAATTTGCTAAGTTCTTTCTTTCCTTTTCAATTCTGGAATTTCTCTGTATTGTATTTGTTATTCTGATTGAATATGTGTAACTAAATCTGAATTGGTTGAGGGTGATTTCAAAGCCCTTGATATGGATTTTGTGAGTTGATTGTGTAAGAAATTGTTATCCAATTCTCTAATTGAAGTTGCTTGTATTTTCCCATATCTAATGCTTATGATTGCTTACTGATTGTATTTGGAATGGCCAACTGAATATAATTGTTGTTGTCTATTGCTAGATTAGAAATCTTGATCCGTAATTGTCATGAATTTCCAATCATTAGTAGCAAAATTGTGATCAGAGATTGCAATTGGAAAATACAACCTAGGTTAAATAATCCGAACTTGTGTGATTATTGCTTAGATCAACCTATCTTTCTCATCGTAATGCTTCTATTGAATTAAACTTAGAGAGCTTGTTCTAGGTTGTTTAAGGGATAGAGATTAAATAAAGAGCTTGTTTTATTTAACAACAAAGTAAGGAAAGATTGGGATAACAGAGCTTGTTGTTATCTACGGTTGATAACTTCAATGCTGTAATTGGATTACAATTCTATGTTAATTCACAACTTCATATCTTGTGGCAGAGAATGAACTCTTAACCAAGTGTCTCTCATTGATTTTTCACTCCATTTAACTTTGCTTTGTGTTATTCTTCATTTGCTTTCGTATTAAGTTTAGTTAATCAATCAACAAAACCCCCCCTGTTTAGTTTATTATTGCTGGAAAATAACAAATTCATTTAGAATCAATCCTCGTGGGAACGATATCTTACTTATCACTTTATTACTTGTGCGACTAGTATACTTGCTAGTTTCGAACGCATCAAGTTTTTGGCGCCGTTGCCGGGGATTGATTTTCTAATCAATTTGTTATTCTGTTTTTACTACTGATTCTTGATTGTTATTTCCTGATTGTTTGTGTTTAGGCTTTTATGTCCGAGGGAGAAGCGGATCAACGACTTAAGAGAATTAAGGAGTTTCTCCAATCCTCGAATTAAGGCTAAATCGGTCAATTTCAACTCCACCTCCAGAATTTGACCTTGCACGACATACTTCCCTCCCATCTTCTTGCAGTTCAATCAAATCTGAATCGGAAGCAATGGCGATGGAAAACGATCAGACTCTTAAGGAGTTAGCGGCTCCAATTATTGATCAACAACTGCTATGCATAAGCACCAATTTTGAGATAGATTTTGAACTTAAATCTGGACTGATTCATCTCTTGCCTATATTTCATGGTTTTGCAGGAGAGGATCCGAACAAACACCTCAAAGAATTTCATGTGGTATGCTCAAGTATGAAGCCAACTGGCGTTTCTGAAGAGCAATTTAAATTGAGAGCTTTCCCATTCTCATTAGCAGATTCGGCAAAAGATTGGTTATACTACCTACCACCAGGTACCATTACCACTTGGAATGAGATGAGTAAACTCTTTTTGGAGAAATACTTTCCAGCTTCAAAAGTTACAAATATTAGAAAAGATATTAGTGGCATTCGACAACACAATGGAGAATCACTTCATGAATATTGGGAGAGATTTAAGAGGTTATGTGCTAGCTGTCCAAACACCAAATTAGTGATGGACTCCTAATTCAATATTTCTATGAGGGTCTCCTACCCATGGAAAGGAGTATCATTGATGCTGCTAGTGGTGGAGCACTAGTTAATAAAACACCGAACGTGGCAAGACGTTTGATTAGTGACATGGCAGCGAACTCCCAACAATTCAGCAGTCAATTTGAGCCACAACTACCAAAAAGAGTAAATGAGGTAAGTACTTCAAACATTGAACAACAACTTTGTGAACTTACCTCTCTTGTAAAAAAAATGGCTGTAGGACATATGCAGCAATCTTATGCATGTGGGGTATGTTCTGCCATGGACCATCCAACCGACATGTGTCCAACTTTGCAAGAAGGAGATACAGAACAAGCCAATGCCATGGGTGGATTTCCAGGACAACCAAGGCAAAGGTATGACCCTTTCTCCAATACTTACAATGCTGGATGGAGAGATCACCCTAATTTAAGATATGCGAATCGTCAACCAATTGTCCCAAATGCCATACCAAATCGACCACCAGGTTTCAATCAACCAAGGGTGCAGCAACCATTTCAAGCACAACCACCACCAACACCACAACCAGCACCGTAACCAGCTCCACAAAATTCAGGTACGTCTCTCGAGGATATTGTTAAAGCACTTGCCACTAACACAATGCAATTTCAGCAGGAAACTAGGGCAAGTATCCAAAACCTGGAAAGTCAAATAGGACAATTGGCCACTAACATGAGCAAATTTGAGAGTCAAAGCTCAGGAAAATTACCATCTCAGCCAGTGATCAATCCAAGAGAGAATGCTAGTGCTGTAACTTTGAGAAGTGGAAAGCAATTAGAGATTCCACCAAAGAAATCACAAATTGATGAAGGGGATGATACCACTTCTACCATGAACAAAACATCCACTTCTAAGGTAAATCCTAAAACTTCCATTCATTCATATGTTACCCCTCCACCTTTTCCCAGCAGATTTGCAAAATCAAAGAAGGAGGAACAAGAACAAGAAATCCTGGAAACTTTTCGCAAGATCGAGGTAAACATACCACTTCTGGATGCTATCAAGCAAGTGCCTCGTTATGCAAAATTTCTCAAAGAGTTATGCACCAACAAGAAGAAGTTGAAAGGAAATGAGAAGGTAAGTGTGGGGGAAAATGTTTCAGCTGTATTGCAAAGAAAAATTCCTCCGAAATGCAAAGATCCAGGTACGTTCACCATTCCATGCACCAGTGGCAATACCAATTTTGAAAGAGCTATGTTAGATTTAGGAGCATCAATTAATGTCATTCCCTATTCTATTTATGCTTCCTTGAATCTTGGACCCCTTGCGAAAACTGGTATTGTAATTCAACTTGCTGATCGTTCTAATGCATATCCCAAGGGAGTTGTGGAAGATGTGCTTGTGCAGGTGAATCAATTGATTTTTCCAGCAGACTTTTATGTTTTGGAAATGGAGGATGAGACGTCTCCCAATCCAACACCAATTCTTTTAGGGAGGCCATTCTTGAAAACTGCCTGAACCAAGATTGATGTTCATGATGGCACTCTCACCATGGAATTTGATGGCGAGGTGATTCGCTTCAATATTTTTGAGGTAATGAGATACCCTACTGACTTACATTCTGTCTTTGCAGTTGATGTCATTGATTCTTTAGCACAACAATTTTTTGAGTTAACTCGCAAAGATGAATTTGAAGTAGCCATTAGTGAACATATAAGGACAGAAAGTTTCAAAGAACCAGGAAAGTTGATACATGTGTCTAAAGAAGTGGAGGAAGCTGTGGCAAGCTTGGATGAGACTATAACTATCACCACACACAGGTATGATGTTTCGTACATTGAATTGCCTTTATCTAATGAGAAAATTCTTCCTTCTGTGATGAAAGCCCCTACCTTGGAGCTTAAGCCTCTTCCAGAACATTTGAAGTATGTATTCTTGGGTGAGAAGGATACTTTGCCAGTCATAATAGCCAAGGGCCTTACACCATTACAAGAGGAGAAACTCATTCGAGTACTTCGAGATCACAAAATAGCCATTGGGTGGACAATTGCTGACATCAAAGGTATTAGCCCAGCCATATGCATGCACCGTATCTTATTAGAAGAAGGATCCAAGCCCACTCGAGAAGCACAGCGGAGGTTGAATCCTCCAATGATGGAAGTTGTCAAGAAAGAAATCCTGAAATTGTTAGATGTGGGTGTGATTTATCCAATTTCGGATAGCAAGTGGGTGAGTCCAGTCCAAGTCGTTCCAAAGAAATCTGGTGTTACGGTGGTTAAAAATGACAATAATGAGCTAGTTCCCACTCGTATCCAAACCGGGTGGCGAGTTTGTATTGATTATCGAAAGCTCAATTCTGCAACTCGCAAGGATCACTTTCCTTTGCCATTCATTGATCAAATGCTGGAGAGATTAGCAGGTCATTCTTATTATTGTTTTCTTGATGGCTATTCAGGATATAATCAGATTGTCATTGCCCCTGAGGATCAAGAGAAAACTACATTCACATGCCCATTCGGTACATTTGCCTATCGACGCATGCCATTCGGTCTTTGCAATGCCCTGCCACTTTCCAAAGGTGTATGGTAAGTATTTTCTCTGATTATGTTGAGAACATCATTGAGGTATTTATGGATGACTTTAGTGTTTTTGGTGATTCTTTTGATAAATGTCTTGATAACCTTACACTTATACTTCAAAGATGTATGGAAACTAACCTTGTTCTAAATTGGAAAAAATGTCATTTTATGGTAGATCAGGGTATAGTTTTGGGACATGTTATTTCTGCTAAGGGTATAGAAGTTGATAAATCCAAGATAGATCTTATATGTTCCTTACCCCTTCCCACAAGTGTACGGGATATTCGTTCGTTTCTCGGTCATGCATGTTTCTATCGTCGATTCATCAAAGATTTCTCGAAGATAGCATTGCCTCTATGCAGATTATTGCAGAATGATGTGGCTTTTGAATTTGATGAAAAATGCAAAGAGGCATTTGAGAAACTGAAGGAACTCTTGACTTCAGCTCCAATAATCCAATCTCCAAATTGGAATCATCCATTCGAGATCATGTATGATGCGAGTGATTATGCTGTGGGCCCATTTTGGGTCAACGAATTGGCAAAATTCCACATGCCATTTATTACGCATCTCAGACTTTAAATGATGCTCAACTTAATTATTCTACCACTGAGAAAGAGCTGCTAGCGGTTATTTTTGCTTTAGAAAAGTTTCGATCTTATTTGATTGGTACTAAAGTAACCGTTTATTCTGATCATGCAGCTTTGAGGTACTTGCTCACAAAGAAAGATGCAAAACCAAGGCTTATCAGGTGGATACTCCTTTTACAGGAATTTGACTTGGAGATCAAAGATAAGAAGGGAAGTGAAAACTTAGTTGCAGACCATCTCAGTCGCATTGTCCATGACGAGGATGTACTGCCATTACAAGAAAGTTTTCCGGATGAACAATTGCTGTCTCTACATGTAGCAGCCCCTTGGTATGCAGATATTGTTAATTACTTAGTTACCAAGAAGCTACCACATGACTTGACTCGAGCTCAAAGAGACAAGATCAAAAACATTGCCTAATATTACATATGGGATGATCCATACTTATGGAAGCATTGTTCTGATCAAGTGATAAGAAGGTGTGTTTCTGAATCTGAATTAAATTCAATTTTGACCTTCTGTCATTCTTATGCATGTGGCGGTCACTTTGGACCAAAAAGAACAGCCCTGAAAGTTCTTGATTGTGGATTCTACTAGCCATCATTGTTCAAAGATGCATATCTATTTTGCAAAGCTTGTGACCGTTGTCAAAGGACGGGTAATTTAAGTGCCAAAAATCAAATGCCACAAACCCTTATACTTGTTGTTGAGATTTTTGATGTGTGGGGTATTGATTTTATGGGTCCTTTTCCTTCATCTTTTGATAATGTTTACATTATACTTGCTGTGGATTATGTTTCTAAATGGGTGGAAGCAAAAGCTACGAGAACTAATGATTCTAAAGTTGTTGAAGATTTTGTGAAATCTAACATTTTTGCGAGATTTGGAACACCAAGAGCCATGATAAGCGATAGAGGGCCACACTTCTGCAACAGATCATTTGAAGCCTTGCTCAAGAAATACAACATCACTCACAAGGTGTCTACGGCATATCATCCACACACTAGTGGTCAAGTTGAAGTTTCAAATCGGAAAGTCAAGTCCATTCTCGAGAAGACAGTGAATCCGAGTAGAAAAGATTGGAGCCTACGATTGAATGATGCACTTTGGGCATATCGGACTACTTATAAGACACCTATTTGTATGTCTCCATACAGGTTAGTCTATGGTAAGCCATGTCACCTTCCGGTAGAGCTCGAACACAAAGCATGGTGGGAAGTAAAGATTTGTAACATGGAGATGGATGCTGCTGGTGAACAAAGGAAGCTTCAATTGCAAGAATTGGAAGAACTTAGAAATGATGCCTATGAGAATTCCAGAATTAACAAGGAGAGAACTAAGGCATTTCATGATAAAATGATCTCCAGGAAGAATTTTGAAATGGGACAGAGAGTTCTTTTATTTCATTCCCGCCTCAAGTTATTTCCAGGTAAATTACGATCTCGATGGGTTGGACCTTTCGTTATTACTGATGTCTTTCCTCATGGTGCAGTGGAAATCAAGAGCTTAAAAACGGACAAAGTATTCAAGGTGAATGGGCACAGGTTAAAGCCTTACTATGAGAATTCAGTGATGCAGGACATCGATGAGGTACCTCTCTATGAGCCAACTTATCTTGATGGGTGATGGCAGGTAAGGTCAGGCTGAGGACGTTAAACTAAGCGCTTATTGGGAGGTAACCCAATGTTTTTGACAAATAAATAAAAAGAGAAGAAGAAAAGGAGGTAGTAATGATCAATTTTTATATCTCGAGGTGATTCCTCTCGTGGGCTTTATCCGTCACAATTGATTAGGTTTTATCTCTCTTTGCCATCTGTCTCATTTATTTTTTTGTTTGCTTTTGACTTTTGTTTACTATTGTGTTTTTATTTCTTTTATGTGTCTCAATTCTGTTTTGTTTTGTTTTGTTTTCTCTTTTTGCGTTTAATTTGATTATTCCGTGCTTTGAGTTCATTTGTGCAACAGCTTGAGAAAACATCCAAACGGGAGTTGAAGCCATTGCTCGAAGGTTTAAAACGTGCATATCTGGGAGAAGAACAAACTCAATCGCATTATCGGTAACATCTCTCCCTTTCTCCTCTTCGATGGATGCCAATATCTTTCTGTCGAACCTTCATAAATATTTCCCTTCACTTCCTCAAAATGCTGTGTTTAAAATTTATAAAGTACGGATGACTAGACTTTGGGCATTGATGCTCCTAAATGTGCCTGCGGAGATCCGATGGCTTATCGAAGCCAAGGTAAGATTGTCCGGTGAGCCGGACATTAATCTCGCAAAATACATGCCTGGTCTAGTAAAGAGCTACTACTCCAAGAGGCGAAGAGCGAAAAGGTTACAAGTATGTTATAAATGTGCTAGATGGAATTGTAACCAGACTTGTCGTTCATTAGGTTTTGTGTCCCAAGAATAGAGAAGATAAACTCTCGTTTATTAAGAATGGTCTGAGTAATGAGTCGCTGGATAATGTTTTATTAGCTCTTGAGTCACATTCTTGTGGACTTGTTCATCGTGAATTGCTTAATTTATGGACACAATTTCGTGATGAATTGCAATGTTATAGTCTAGGGAATCTGACTAAAAATGACCCTGTTTGCCAGTTTATAAGAAAACTGGATGGGAAGCAAATCCCCGACTCATAGAAAGCGTTTCAGCCGTTACTGGACGTAAAACCAGAGGAAGATGTGAGCCACAATCACAACTACTTGTATATTTGAATGTGTGTTGTTGTTGTCGAATTTTATTTTTTCTTGTTTCGTTTGATCTGATTATCAATGTTGTTTTTGTGTTGTTGTTGTTTGTTGATTTTGTTTGTTTTAATTTCAAGTTTTCTTTTTGACAAACCATATGACTACCCCATGGCATAAGCACACGTGGAGACAAGTGTGGAGGTTTTGTCAACCTCCGCCGAAAGTATATCTCTACTTTTCATGCTTCACGTGGAGACAAGTGTGGCGGTTTTGTCAAACCCCGCCGAAAGTGTATCTCCATTTTCCATGCTTCACGTGGGAGACAAGTGTGTAGGTTTTGTCAAACCTCGCCGAAAGCATATCTCATTTTTTCAAATCTTGGGGCGATAAATCTGCATCGAGCAACCCCCACCGAAATTATGTCCCCATGTGTCAAATTTGAGAGTTTTACGTGTGTATATATCCATTTTGCATATTTTCAAATGTCATTTTATAACCTGTCTTACACTTGAATCGCATAATACCTAACGTGCATCATTGTCTTACACAAGTTTAGAGCACTTGTAGAAATGGAGAAAACACCAATTCGGCGATTCCAAAATATATGCGTATTTTGTGGATCGCAATTTGGTAAAGATGGAGAGTTTACAACAGCAGCTCTTGATCTTGGTAGGACATTAGCTGCGAGGGGTATTCATTTGATTTATGGAGGGGGTAGTCTTGGGTTAATGGGGTGTGTGTCGACAGCTGCATCCTTGGGAGGAAGTAAAGTTCTCGGCATTATTCCTAAACCATTAGCTGTGCGAGATATCATAGGCAACACAATGGGGGAAGAGTTACAGGTCTCTAGCATGCATGAGCGTATTGCACATATGGTCATTAAATCTGATGCATTTATAGCTTTGCCCGGTGGTTATGGTACATTAGAGGAGATATTTCAAATCACCTCTTGGGCACAGCTAAACATCCATCGAAAACCCATTGGTTTGTTAAATGTCAATAATTTTTTTGATGGTTTGTTGTCTTTTCTTGATCAAGCAGTAGAAGAAAACTTCATCTCAGAGTCAGTGAGGCAAATCCTGGTTACAGCTTCAACTGCAGGGGAGTTAATTGACAAATTACAAGAATTCGTCTATTCGCCTGATTCAACAATGGCTCAGATAGATTGGTTTGGAGAAGGCAATAAGAGGCGTAAACTGGATTTAACGCTCCATCTGTAATCTCTATCTGCTGGTTTGCTTTGTCTTTGTTTGCTTTCTTTTTATTGTGTTTATTTGAGAGTTTTCATGTTATTTCTTTTGAGCTTTTTCAGGTTATTTCTTTCGCCCCAGGTAATATTTTCTAATGATGGCTTTTAGAGTGGTGGCTTAAAAAGTTTAATTCCTCTTGAAATGCATTCTGGATCTCTTCAATCCATAATGGCTGAATAAGGAGGCTAGCTTCTAAACTTTTTAGACCCATTCTAACTGACTTGTTTTTGTTTACTGGCTTGTTGGACTTTGTTATTTTATGAGTAAGTTTAGTTTTGTGTAATTTAGAGTTGTTGTGTGTTTTTGTCTTTATCAGTTTCGATTCGAAAAAAAAAAACATTGTGGAAAAACCTGAGAATGGCAGAATATGGGGTTTCCTTAACTCTTGAAACGCATTCTCTCTAAATAAATCTGTAGTTTGTTTATTTTATGTTGTTTGAAGTGTCTTGTTTCTTGTTTTGTTCTTCATAATAAAGGTATATAGGCTGGAAACCTTAAGTCTGCGGGCTACTGGTCCTAAGGATTGTTGAAATATACAATCTTGACTCAGGTGTAACAACGCCACGTACCTCTTTTCTTGCATTTTGTGGGTCGATGATAAGATAATGATTGAATTAAGAATAACTCTTGGAAAATGATAAATGATGCATGGATCTGTGTGCTTGAAATGTTTATTGGTTTTCGCTTTGCTTTTGATTCCTTGCGCAACATTGAGCACTGAGCTACTATCACTGAGTTATTTGTTCACTTAGAGAAAGTTTATGTAATTTAAATGTTTCTTCAGATTTCAATGAATTCTAGAACTTGTTTGATGGTCACTCGAGGCGAAATCCTAAACTGTGCAACATTGGGGAAATGATTTAGGCCATCTTTGGACCGTTTGAGCCTTAATAGCCAACCTTGACTGAAATTGATCCCTAGTTACCCCTTTGAGCCTTTGTAAGCCTTTTTCTTTGTTAACTCACTAAAAGATTTCCTAACCTCAAATGAATTTGTTCCAAACAGTTTATCCCTTACCTATGAGCATGTAGATCATTCACAATTAAATTTTGAGCTATGTTCTGGTTTTGGGAAGTTAGAGGAGGTTGGGATGTGTCATGAGCAATGCAAGTGAGTTCTATTGTGTTTGAAAAAAAAAAGAAAAAAAGCCAATCTGTACTTATCGTCCACGTACTTACACATTGAGGACAATGTGTTGTTTAAGTGTGGGGGAGGGGAAGTGTAATAAAAAAAAAGAGAAAAAAAGAAAAAAAAAAAGAAAAAAAAAGAGAACAAAAGAAGAAGAATAAGAGATCTATACCCTTAAGTGTTCTTAAAAAGAATGAAACAACAAAGTGTGGGGGTGTAGTTTTCTTTTGTTTTCTGCAAAAAAAAAAAAAAAGATTGAGTGTTCTAAATAAGTTTGGGGGAGTAACCTGGTGAATTGAAATGAAGTTGTGTTATAGGGTTGAGCTCTACATAGTCTTGAATGATTTATGTGTTTGTGGGTGATTTGAGCCAAATTATTATCCTTTATCATACCTTCACCCAAGCCAAACGTTACAAGCTTAATAAAGTCCTACTTGATCCTTGGTGTTGTGCATGTCTACATTAGTGGAGAGTGACTTGAAAAGCAGGCCTATGGAGTTCATTTATCTTCACATCTTCAATATTAAATATGATTCATTTTTATGCATAAACTCATCCGGGTTACAAGTGATTAGGTGAGAATGGCTCTACACACACACACTTGAGGAATTGAAGTGAAGCGAAACTAATCTTTGAGATAAAATTCTTGATCAAGTGCATTATTTTGAAGTTTTCCTTGGGTTATAATTAAGTACAATCTTTGAGGCCTATTTGCAAGATGAAGCATTTGTGTGTTTTAATTTTTTGTTGATTCTGTTTCGGTTTAGTTTTATTTCATATTGTCGTAGTTGCTCGAGGACTAGCAAAGTCTAAGTGTGGGGGAATTTGATAAGTGTCTATTTATATATCATTTTCATATCAATTCGTCCATGTTTCTTTGCTATATTCCTTGGTATTTTTATGTTTTTGTGTGGTTTTGATGTTTGTAGGAGTTTTGGAGCAACTTGCACAAAAATGGAGTAAAACCCTTCATTTTCACCTCTGCTAGTCAACCATCTTCTCGGATTTAATTGTATTGATATACAATGAACCCGATGACATATCATATACCGTTGAAAAGCTCTCGAAGTCTACTTTTTGGAGAAATTTACGGTTTATGAATCCATTCAGTGTACCAAAGTTGTAATCAAAACAGTGTGAGAAGTGTAGAAATGTAATTCCACACATCACTGTAGCATGTATAATACGGGACACTGTAGCAGTTACTGTAGCAGAGTATTTAAACACATTTTAGGGTTTTATTTTCATAACTTGAAGGGGGGAAAACGTGGGAGGAGGCTGCATTTCTGGATTTCTCTCATCCCTTGGAGTTCTTGAAGGAGAAAGAAGATTTTGAAAGAGGAGGAACTACAATTCCAAGAAGATTCATCTACAAAGAAGATTTTCAAAGAATTTGCTAAGTTCTTTCTTTCCTTTTCAATTCTGGAATTTCTCTGTATTGTATTTGTTATTCTGATTGAATATGTGTAACTAAATCTGAATTGGTTGAGGGTGATTTCAAAGCCCTTGATATGGATTTTGTGAGTTGATTGTGTAAGAAATTGTTATCCAATTCTCTAATTGAAGTTGCTTGTATTTTCCCATATCTAATGCTTATGATTGCTTACTGATTGTATTTGGAATGGCCAACTGAATATAATTGTTGTTGTCTATTGCTAGATTAGAAATCTTGATCCGTAATTGTCATGAATTTCCAATCATTAGTAGCAAAATTGTGATCAGAGATTGCAATTGGAAAATACAACCTAGGTTAAATAATCTGAACTTGTGTGATTATTGCTTAGATCAACCTATCTTTCTCATCGTAATGCTTCCATTGAATTAAACTCAGAGAGCTTGTTCTAGGTTGTTTAATGGATAGAGATTAAATAAAGAGCTTGTTTTATTTAACAACAAAGTAAGGAAAGATTGGGATAACAGAGCTTGTTGTTATCTACGGTTGATAACTTCAATGCTGTAATTGGATTACAATTCTATGTTAATTCACAAATTCATATCTTGTGGCAGAGAATGAACTCTTAACCAAGTGTCTCTCATTGATTTTTCACTCCATTTAACTTTGCTTTGTGTTATTCTTCATTTGCTTTCGTATTAAGTTTAGTTAATCAATCAATAAAACCCCCCCTGTTTAGTTTATTATTGCTGGAAAATAACAAATTCAATTAGAATCAGTCCTCGTGGGAATGATATCTACTTATCACTTTATTACTTGGGCGACTAGTATACTTGCTAGTTTCGAACGCATCACAAGCGAAAAAGTTGAATTAGCAGATAGGGAGATAAAACAGATTTTAAAAAAAAGAACTGTCAACCAAACTACAAATATTGGTCTCTAAGACTTAATGATGCACTTTGGGGCTTATCGAGCTGCTTTCAAAACATCACTGGGTATGTCTCCTTGTAGAGTAGTTTATGGAAAACATTGTCATTGCCTGTGGAACTTGAGCATAAGGCTTATTGGGCCATTAAAATATTTAACACAAACTTGGATGATGCTTGCAAATTATGAAAACACCAACTCAGTGAACTTGAAGAAATCAAAAATGAGACTTATGATAAATTTAAAATCTACAAAGAAAAAAATGAAGATTTTTCATGACAAATTCATTATTAGAAAATCTTTTGAAGCTTCATAAAAAGTTCTTTTGCATGATTCAAGATTACATTTGTTTCCTGGTAGACTTTGATCTCATTGGATTTGACCTTTCGTTGTTAAAAATGTTTTTTTCTCATGGAGCTGTTGAAATTGAAAACCTAAAGAATGGAAATATTTTTAAAGTTAATGGACAATGGTTAAAACCATTCTTTGAAAATTTTGATCAAAATGAAGAGTCCACTACTTTAATCGATACTTTTTAAGGATTCATTTTTCTTGGCCAACTGATGAATACAGTACTCCGTGGCTTTTGAAGTCGATTTTTTAATTCCCTCAAAATTGTTGATTATCTTGTATTCATTTCTTTCTTTTCTTGTCTTTGTTTTCAAAACGGATATCATTCTCTCACAATTGCATACACATTTTTCCTCTCTCCCTCAAAATGATTTACTTAAAATTTACAAAGCACAACTTGAAATACTAAGGTTGTTGATGCACATGAGTATTCCTGCTAATTTAATATGGTTAATTAAAGCCAAGGTCCGATTAACTTGAAAATCTCCAGATGGTTTTGTTTCTCATATGCCAAGTTTAGAAAGAAGCTCTTACGCAAAAAAGCGAAGAGCAAAAAGATTACAAGTCTGTCACAAATGTGCAAGATGGACTTGTAACCAGCAATGCCGCTCTTTGGAATATGTGTCTAACAATTGAGAGGATAAGATTCAATTCATCAAGGATATATAGACTAAGTAAAGAGTCTTTGGATAATGTCCTATTGACTCTTGAGATGCATCCTTATGGAATGATGCAACGTGAAATATTCAAACTATGGATCCAATTTCGAGAAGAGCATGCATGCTACAGTCTCAGGAATTTGACTCAAAATGACTCTGTTCACCAGTTTATAAGAAAACTAGACGGGAAGCAAATCCCCAACTCATAGAAGGTGTTTAAGTCATTTCTGGATATAAAATGAGAGGAAGATGTGAGCCACAATCACAACTACCTGTATATATGGGCCATCATTTTTGAATTTTTATGTCTTATTGCTATCATTTTTAAGTTTATGTCTTTATCTTTTGGTTGAATTATGTACACATGCTACAATTTTTATGTTATATTTATGCCATTTTTGAATTTCTATGTCTTATTTTCAAATTTTTTTCAAAAAACTACCCATATAGATGTTATTATTGCAATATCTTTTTGCACTCCATAAATATGACATCTCTTGTTCTTTATTTTCACACACATAGTTTGAGAGTTGTATTGACATGGAGGGAACCGCAACTCATTAAATCCAGAAAATATGTGTATTCTGTGGATCTTGACCTGAAAAAAGCAGAGAGTTTTGTAGAAGCAGCAAACTATCTTGGTAAACTATTAGCTTAGGTTAATGGGTTGTGTGTCAACAGCTGCACTCTCAGGAGGTAGTCAAGTTTTAGGTGTTATTCTGATACCTTTAGCTCTAGAAAGCATCACTGGAAGAACGGTTGAGCAAGCGTTAAGAGTCACATCTATGCATGAACATATGAAACATATGCTTCTCAATTCGCACGCCTTTATTACTTTACCTAGTGGCTTTGGTCCTTTCGAAGAAATTTTTCAAATTACCTTTTGGGCCTAATTGAATCTCCATCAGAAACCCATTGGTTGTTGAATGTTAATAATTTATTTGATCCTTTATTATGTTTTGTTGATGAAGCTATAGAACATAATTTTATCTCACATTCGATACGACAAATCCTTGTTTCTGCTATTATCGCTGATGAATTGCCAAAAAATTACAAGCAGTTAATTATAAACCTAACCCAATAACAACTCAAATTAATTGGTAGGTGGGACACAACGATAAACACAAATTGGATCTGATGCTTTGTTTGTAATTTTCACTGCCTCTTGTTTTGTTCACTGCATTTGTTTTACATTTGCTTAAGTATCTTTCAGGTTGTTTCTTTTGAATAACTAACGCTTCAGGTATTGTCTCCTAAAATTTATCTCTTTACATTTAAACATTGAGGACAATATTTCAAAAAGGTTGGGGAGGGGGGAAGGGGAGGGAGAAGGATAGTAGACATAAATGTGTTTTACATTTCCTTTTTCCATTTCTAAAATTTAAAAAAAAGGAGAAAATTAGATTCAAAGTGGTTATGTAAGGAGTTCATTTTCTCTTGAGATGCATTCTAGGTTTATTAGATGAAGAATGGCAAAGTAAAAAATGCAATTTTGAACTCTTGAAACCCATTCTAACTGACTTGTTATTTTGTTTTAATTTTATACTTTTGGGGTTCATTTTAGCTAACTTGTTGCCATTTCGTTTTGATTTTTAAATTTTATAACGAGGTTGTGTTATTCACTTCTCTTTGAATTATTCAAATCTATGAACTTTCACAACTTTATCATTTCATAAGCTATTTGGTCATGTACTCATTAAGCAAGTATTTATGAACCTTTCTTCACACACGTATATACCTTGATGCATGATTGTGAGTTGTAGATTGAAATGTTGTAATATTTGAGTTCTTTTATTTTGTTTAGGATAACAACTAAAGGAAGGGAAAATTCAAAAAAGAAAAAGAGAAAAAAAAAAAGAAGAAAAAGAGAGAGAAAAAATAACAACAAATAGCAATTTTGCATAAGTTTGGTTTCGTAGCCTCCCTAATTTTAACAATTAAGCCCGGGGGATGCCTCAACACTTAATAACCTAAAACCAACTAGTTTGAGAGCTATTGGCGCAAAGCTCATTACATGGATTAAGAAGAACGCTTAAGGGATCGAACATTGTACTATCCGTAATTTTCTACGCAAAAATAAAGCATCGGCAACTCAATCGTTAAACTCTTAGGGGCATCTTAACACCTAATGCCGTAAGGCTAACTAGTCTGGGATTCATTAACCTAAGGCACGTTACATGGTTTAAAGATGCATTACTAAAAAAATTAAAAAAAAAAAAAGAAATGATGAATGACCCTACCTAGAGATGTTAGCCTTAACAAATACTAATACCGATATGGCTTCTTTCTAAAAAGCCCTATAGTCATTTTTTAAATAAGCACAAAAAGAAGGTTTATTAATATCTTGACTAAAGGGTATATGAGTAAAAAAAAAAAGATTATGGTTGAAAGTTTGTTTATTTGGATAGAATCAAGAAAAGTATAGTAATGACCACCTTGGATGTAAAATTCTAAATTACTACTGAATAATAACGCTTTAATTGCTAAGGACTAGTAATAAGCTGATTGGAGGGTGTGATGAACACTTAAGTTATATTTAATAAGAGTTTAATTCATCATATTACACTAATTGTATCATTAAATTCCTCAACTTAAGCATATTTGTAGTTTTTACATCTTTTGATTTAGTTTCATCTTCAATTCAGTTTTTTATGCAAGTTCAATAAAATATGCAGAGTTATAGATCAGAATAGTGCAATTCTTGATTTGGTGGAAAGTTGATTAAATTGTCTACAAAATTGTATTTCATAAGAATCACAAAATTCTGGCGTCTAGTGGACCAAAAATGGGCTTGAAGCAAACCCATCCGTAATCTCAGCCTAGCTTGACCATGTCTCTGTATGTTGATCATATCTCTTGAAATATGTGTCCAAATCATATGATTCAAAATGTTCTAGAAAGTTGAGAGAAATATCTAAAATTTCATGAACATATGTGATTAAAATTAGGAATATTTTGATGCCGAAATTGATGATCAAATTCTTTGCACATTATAATCCAAATTATCAATAAGATATTTTATATTTGTCCCTTTGTAATTCAACGATTTTGCCCTCAAATGTATCTATAAATAGAAGTGTGTTGTGATCCAAGAGAGCATCTTGGCTCTTGGCTGAGATCCTTATTATTGTGTTCCTCTCTTATTTTCTCTTTGTAATTGTTCTT
The DNA here is from genome assembly GCA_013180625.2 of Boswellia sacra. Taxonomy (NCBI): domain Eukaryota; kingdom Viridiplantae; phylum Streptophyta; class Magnoliopsida; order Sapindales; family Burseraceae; genus Boswellia; species Boswellia sacra. The sequence continues at coordinate 195,193 of SNVD02007100.1, read as the reverse complement.
TTCATATTATGAGTAGTTCTTTTCTTCTTGTAATTTATTTTCTCTCCTGCATTATGTCTTATTAAGTTTCTTCACATGCTAAGGTTGTAGGGTGAAACTTTGACATGGGAATAAGGATTCTCTAACCCCATAACATGTGCTTAAAAATTATATTCTTGTGTTGTTTACTTTATATTTTTTATATTTACCTTCTTAATCAATCTTGACACCACTCGTAAAGTGGAGGTCTTGATCCCTTGTAGACAATCCTTGACACATCAAATACTTGGATCCTTTCTAGATGTCGTATGATTCTTCCTTCCTGACACAAATCTAGTTATGAACCTTGATTTATTGTAGATGTATGGTGATCGACACATTGGATGCTTGAGTCCTATTTACAAGAATGGCATAAATATTTGTAACATGGTGACTATAATTCATATAACAAAGTGGCTTAATTGATATAATTTTTTATTGGAGCCTCCTTGATGTGTTGGATTCCAATTGAGTCATAAAAGGGTTAATTTATCTTTATTTGAGGTATCAAGGATGAATCCCCTGACCTGAGCTTTCATTGTCACTGAGTTAACTTCTCTTACTTGTATATTCCAATTATTCTCGTTTATTGCTTATGAAATTGTTCGTTCATTTGCTATGGTAGATTTTACCACCTATTTCCATGGTCGATTTTACTGCCTCTTTTTTTGTGTTACATTTGAATGGTCGGTCATACCACTTTCCATTTTTTTATTATTGTTAATATCATCTTTGTATTTATTTGAATTATTCATTTCATATTTGCTTACCCTTACTTTGTACCGCTAAATTTCCTTCCTTATGGATCGAACCTAGTCTTGCTGGGTTTATTACTTCGATACTTCTATACTTAGGAGACAATCGTATTTTGGGATGTGTCATGATCACACTAATGCAATCAACATCTCCAAAAATCCTGTGCAACACTTAAGAACTAAGATATAGACATAAGATATCACTTCATTAAAGAGCTGGTTGAATCCAAAATAATCTATATTAAGCATATTTAAATTGAGAATCAATTGGCTAATCTGTTTACTGAAGCACTAGACACCACAAGGTTTGAAAATTAGAGAAAAGCCATTGGCATTTTTTAGTTATCTGAGTGATTTCTCTGTTCAGTTATGATAGTAGTATATGAGGCATCATAAGGTAACTTTAACTTAGTATATTGAGAATTGATTTTTTATAGAATGTAGTTTAATTAAATGAAAAATAATGTTCAATACAAAAAGAAGTACTTGTACGTGATGAGTAGAAGCCATCCTTTGAAAGCAATTTATTTTGGAGATATATCTAGATTGCCCACTCATTTGGAAAAAGACTACCACCATACATGTGTGTAACTGTTGTATTTCTACCTAAAACTATTGAGATTAATCTTTGTGTATTTTGGAGATATGCTAAGATTAATCACTCAAATGGGATTTGGCTGTGTTTTGCATAAACTAGAAAGATAAAAACAGCAATTTGGTTGATTAAATAATGCTATTTAGATGTAAAAATATACTTTATTAATAAGGACCATGTGATATGAAGATGCTTCAGCCACGTTTATTTTAATAATAATGCTAAACTTATAACATCTATACGACACAAATTTTATAACATGACGTGAAGCCATTTATTATTTTTTCCTCCTCTAGTGAATTTTGACCGCGTAGACAGCCACGTCACATTGTAGAATATATGTTGTATTAATATTGTAAATCTAACATTACTCCTATTTTAATTATGTTCAATTATATTTATTGCTTTTGCGTGCATATGTTTAATTGCTAGTTAAAGTCAGCGCTAAAAATTCTTATTATTTGTCCAAGTGTCCTCGGAAGGCATGTCAGCTTAATTGATTTGAATGTTGAGATATTGTACAAGTGGCAGTGGCAGGAGTATACAGATTTTAACCAAGCTCATTAATGTGAATTAATTGTGATAAGTGTTAGAAAATTTTGAAATTTGAAAATCAAAAATTAAGAGGGAGATTGCAATTTTGTTATCCATATATTGTTAGGGATTTTGGTTTAAAACCTTTCACATTCCCTATTTCATTCTCGTTGCTAACCTCAAGTATAAAATCAATCACCAAAAGCTTCGCTAGGGTTTGTTATATCTGAGATTTTAGCTTTCAGCAATGGCTTCCAAACTTAGATCATAGCCGAGATAGACTCAAAAGGTCAAAGAAGAAATTTTGTCACATGAGACAACACTAGCAGAGTCTCATATGCATGCATCTCAAGAAGTCAATCCATAAGAATCTCAAGCTAATGCCTCTCAATCTTCATAAGAAGTATCCACGTCACAATCTTCAAAAGCAAATATTCCAACTAAAAGTAGTGATATTGATGTACCAGAGAAACAGTTGCTTGATTTCCATTCACTTGATGACAAGTTCAAAATTGATGAGGCCAAACAAAGATTTGATGATCACATCTATTTCATGAAATTCTTACGGAGCGGTTGGTTAAGATTGAATGCTTTGCTCAATACAATGTTGAAGAGATTTTACAAGAAAGAAGTTGGATGAAATCAATAACGAATTTCCAACTCCCTATTACTGCTTTAATTCAGGAATTTTATGCCAATATTGAGGACAGTATCAATGATTCTAGTCACATTAGGTGTCACACAATGTATTGTAGGGGAAAGAATATACACTTCTCACCACATGTGATTAATGACTAGCTAGAAATTTCTAGGGGAAAGAAACATGCAACTGACAACATGACAGTATCTATGAGCATGATGACAAAGGAATTAATTGGTAGAAAAAGGAGGGTGAAAAATCAGATTCCTCAAACTTTGTTCACACCTAAATATGGAGTGTTTAACAAGATAGCTAGGTATGATTGGACTCCTTCAACTCACTAGGTAGCTATTAGTGTTGATAAGGCTAAATTTTTGTATTGTTTTGGATTAGAAAAAGAAATTAACTTAGGCAAATGGATGTATGATTACATAATTGCTGTTGCCAAGAACCATTCTCTTAGGTTACCTTATCCTTCTTTGATCATGGGGATTCTGATGAGAAATGGTGTTCAACCTGGTCCAAATGAGATAGTTGAATCTTTAGAGTTGCCTCTCACTACCGGCTTTATGAAAAAAGTAAAGAAAAAGTCACATTGAGTTGTTGATAATAAGGATAATGAAGAAGATGAAGAGGAAGTTCAAGTTCTTGTAAAGAAGCCAATATTAAGTAATAAGGCCTTTATGAAAGAAATACATAAATCTTTACTTATAGTTTGCTATTGATATTTCTTCTATTTTACAGCAATAGCAGCTAATTCTTGCTAATCAACAAAGCTTCATCACTAAGCAAAAGGCTCAAGAAGCAAAAATTCAAACTTTATTAAATTTGCTAAACAAACAAGCTTATACATTTGTTCCTTCTTCTTTAGCTACAAAGGAACGAGAACCTAACAACCATCAAACCAATCTTGATCTTAAGGTTCCTTAACCTGCAACAGAGCAGCCTCCTGCACATCCTGAACAAACTTCAGCAAAAAATGTTCCTTTACTGAACCAGCACCATAATCTCCACATGAGCATTCATCTCATAAAGAATCTTCTTCAGATTCTACTATCAAGTCTTATGATTCTCCATCAAATACACCATCCCTACCTTCTCAGATTCACATTGAAGAAGTCATTTCTGTTGTAGCTATTGATCTTGATCCTAATGCTGCTACAACTTAAGCTGAAGTTGATGAATTCTTGCTTGTTATGTCTGAAAAACCTGAGACCAGTGCTGAAAGCAAGGTAAGGAAATTTCAAGAAATAGTTGATGTTGTTACACTATCATCAGCTGAGACTTCAGATCAACAAACACTTTCCTCATCCCCACAAATTTGGTCACCTATTGGTAGACTAGGAAAACCTTGGCTCCAAAAAGGATTTTTAAGGAGATCTAGCAGGAATCAAAAGTGATCAACTTTGGCAATTTATGAAGAAAAAAAGGGGAGTAGTAGAAGTTTGGTACAAAAGAAGGAATTTGATAAAGGGGGAGTAGAATAATGTTGGGCAGTTGATATTTTTGCTACTTCTTGCATTAAAGGGGAGAAGATACTTTTGCTTGATGTTGCTTACTTTTGCTTTTTTTTGAACTTTGTTTAAATTTCTATTATTTGTTTTCTGTGTATTTTGAACCTTTGACAAACATTGTGGTAACTACAAATGCTATTTGTAGTATGTCAATGTTTTTTGTTTGCAAGATGTTGTTACTGCACTTTATGCAATTATTTCTATTATAACTTGTTCATTACAGGTTTATATTTTATTTTGGTTGTTGTGCGTTTTTCTCACAAAATGCCAAAAGGGGAGATTGCTAAGACCATGCCACGTCATTGCCATGTGTCAACTTATGTGGCATGTTGAGTTGGCTATTTTGGAGAAAAACAAGAAAACTAGAAATAGTCTATTATATTGGTTATTTCTTGTTTAATTGTCTTCAGTTAGAAAAGTCATGGCTGACTTTATTTCCATAATTGATTTTCAAAGTAGGAAAGTTGTTTATTTAACTGAACTTTAGGAAAGATTTATTATCCTATTTTTACATTGACTATTCTAAAGTCAAATTACTTTCCCAAAATTTGTTCTATGTAGGTTTTGGAAAGAATTTGATGAATCCTTATGCAATAAGGAGAAGCTGGAAGTGCTATATAAAAGAATATATATTGAAGTCCAACTGACTTTGGCAAGCTATTTTCAAGAGTAGTTTGAGAGTGTTTCATTATTTAATTAGCTTGCGTTTATGTCTTGTCTTCAAGGGTGTTTGTAGATATTCAAGTTGGCTTGAGTAATTCAACAGAGGAAATTGTAATATGTTAAGACGGGTCTTAACATAGGGTAATGAAATTCAGCAAGGATTAGAAAGTTGATTCACTAGAGTTAGAGTTCTTGAAGGGAATGTAGGTTACAAAGAAAGGTAAGTGAGAGAGGGATTCTCTACTACTGTAAATCTAAGTAGTTTGTAAGCTTGAATGACTTAGTGAACTGCAGCTTGGCTGCCCGTGAATGTAGGTTGTTTATAACCGAACAACATAAAAGTTGTTGTGCATCTTGTACTTTCCTACTGGTTACATTTTATTTAACTGTATACATGTGTATCTGACGTAACTGTCTCTGTAACTTCTAAACTTACACTAAGAAAAACCTAATTATTTATATTATTTATGTTATTTTTCACATATATTATTTTAGTTGGCTATTACATATTAGTCTCGAATAATTAATCAATTAATTAGAATAATACGTGACTTTCCATCTTTTCCATACTTAAATAATTATTTTTTCTTTTACAAATAATTAGGTTTCGATACTTAACTCTTCAAAATAATTGTTGAAGAATATTAATTTGGCCTTATCATTAATTCTTAAAGATGTATCCCTTTGATCTTTTATTATTTATAGCATTTTTAGTACCGATATAGGATTAATCGCAAACATTTCATACCTTTATGGTGAGATAATTAAATTAAAGATTAATAGTAAATGAGGAAAATACTTAGGTGAGTCTGGCATACCACATCATTATGCAAATGTGGTATCTCTAACCATTCATATTATGCGATATGTTCAGCAAATAGTTACTTTTTTAGTTTTTTTTGTTACCAATGCTGACTTCTCTCAATCTCCTAATTTTTTACAATGCAGTTGTTTCGCTCTTTCAACCTCTCATGATAGTAAATACTAAGGAAATTATAAGTTCTATATATAAAGTGATGCATCATCAAGTGATCACTAATAATATGAACATTTATAAGTTCTATATATAAAGTGACATCATCAAATGAGTAATAATATGAACATAAAAAAGTTAAAGAAATAAAATTAATGAGTAATATGACATTAAATAAGTAATCACATAATATTTTTTATGTGTAATGTTACTCTTGCATGATTAGAAGATAATAATATGGATTTATGTTCTAAAAAAATGATTAATTTACTAATAAGTAGATAGTGCCATAGTGGCATGTATATAATATGAAATTAAAAGATCTTTCTCTTGACCTTATCTTTACATCACGCTGTATAGTTTTATATATATTCTTATCTCTAGTACTATATATTCTTGGATAATTGATGATAATTTGGACTCAACGTTATCATCAGTCAATTATTTCACTATTGATAGTTCTAGAAGTATGCAGTTATAAATAACAACACAGTAAACTATAATATAAATCGGCACAGAAGGATTTTTACGTGGTTCGGTTTTAAAAACCTACGTCCAAGGACAGCTATAGAGCTGCAATTCACTAAGTTTTTGTTTGTACAATCTTTAGGACCTTTTACAGTGCTGACTCACTCTTACACACTGACCTAATATTTGACAAATAAAATCTTCGCAAAGATCCTAAACTCTAGTGACACTGCTCACTCTCTGTCACAGATAACTTAACAACACACTATTAAGTTATACATAATACCCGATGTCTGACATAGAATTACATAAACACTCAAGCCTCAAGTTATCCTAAGTGTCTACTAACTCACTCAAACTAAATCAACAACTTCATGTACGATTTTAACTCTCATACATGAAACAAAGACTCAATGAATCAAAGTAATAAAGACATTCCTTTTGCGTTGAAGCTTTCTTCTATAAATTCATGGAATGCCGTGACCAACTCTCTCAAGAACACAAACAAGTCTCCAAGACGCAAAAACTCTTTCTCCGCCGGCTATTATCATAACTTGATATATATTGAGAGGTCTGGTCGAAATCTTCCTAAAAATCCCGTAAGTATCTCAATCAAAATCACATTAGGATTAGGATAAAATAAAATAGGAAGTGTTTATAGTGAAACTCCTAAAGTAATTAGGACACAATTAAATATCCTCCTATTTTGATTAGGATACAAGAAATATTATCCTGATCTATAGAGGTATTTATTGTGAATCAAATACTTCCTATACTAAACATCTAGAAACAATAAAATATGAATTAAAATGCTTTTCTATTTTTATCATAAGTTAACTAAAAACTTCACATGTGCATGGCACATGCAAGGATTACGTTAACACCAACAACTATAGTTGCATTCATGCAGAGGCGGACCGACATTGGGACCCAATGGGGCCCAGGCCCCTCCTGAAATATTAAATCTCCTTATAGTCCCTTAAGTTTTAATAGTTACAATACACCCCTTTATTAAAAAAATAAAACCTAATTTGACTTCACTCTTTACAGAACTTTTTTCGCTTTTCCTCCTGCAGCCGCCGAATTGATACAAAAGACAAGCACAATCAATAGCCAAGTGAGTTTATATTTTATTATATTTGATGTTTTATTATTTTATTTTATGCATGAAATTTTAATCAAATTTTTTGTGTTCTTTTCATGTAGTTTTGTAGGTTCAATGTTCTCAGTATGTTGCTTTTATTTTGCAGGCAATCATATACCCATTTTATAGCAAGTGCAATTGAACACAGTTATACAAGACTCATAACTAATTATCCTTCCTTTCAAATAAATTATATCGTCACTCACTATAATTAATTCTTTTTACTGTATTCTACAAATAAAATTTATATAAACTTTTTTAATGTTTATTTATTTATTTTGATATAAATTATTGCTTTTTCTTTATATCTTTTGTTACATTGAAAATTAATCAATTGATTCTGATAAAAAGAGTACAAATTGAAAAAAATTCCTTTGAATAGTAATGACTTTCTTTTCTAATCTATATTATATAGTATATTTGTGTCATATACCTCTTTATTCTTGATTTATTTGTATTGATTAGAGTAAAAATAAATAAATATCATTAAAAAGATTATGTTATAGAGACTTTTTATTATTTAATGTGTTCGTAGTCTTTTTGAATAGTAAAATAATATGTATCATTTTTATTTATCAGTTATGGAGATTTTTATCTAGTAGAATAATAGTAGAATAATTTTATCCTAAAGATTTTTCAGTAGTTCAACTCAAAGCACTTAAAGATCAACTTGAAAACTTTATTGTGGATAAACGTTCTAATAGTAAGTTTTCAGAGTTGAAAGACATTTCTAGTCTTGCCCAAAAAATGGTTAAAACAAAGAAAGACAAAATTTATCCATTGGTATATTTTCTTTTGTCATTGGCACTAATTCTACCGATTGCAGCTGCCACAGCTGAGAGGACATTCTCTGTTATGAATATTGTGAAGACTGAATCATGCAATCGAATGGGAGATGAATGGATGAACGATAGCTTGCTTGCATACATTGAGAAAGATATTTTTGATAGCATTGAAAATGAGGTATCATGCAACGTTTTCAAAATATGAAAACTCGTAGGGGACAGTTATGACTTTGTATTTGTTGAATTGTCGAACTATCAAATTTTAAAATTTTACATTTTGTTTTATTGTGTTAGGATTTATTTTAAGGAGTAAAGTTCATTATATCCCCTATCTATGTGTATTTTTTTTTCAATTTTTAATAAATTTTCTTTTTTGTATTGTTTAACAAAAGAATTATATAAATTTAGAAATACTAAGGTGCCCCCCCTTTGACAAAATCCTGGGTCCGCCACTGCATTCATATATATATTATATGCTAACCTACTATCTTTCATTTTCTGCTGGTTAGCTTTGACCCTTTTGACTATTGATCGTCAGGTCTATGAGTTATGAATGGTCAGCTAGCTCTCTTTATAGTAATTAATAGAATTATAAGTCTCTTAATTAATTGAAGCTATTAATCCGTAGAGAAAAATCAAAACTCATTAGCTATGTTAACATCTGCCAAATTAAAGGTCAGACTTGCAATCAATTATCTACAAGTGGTCATGACAAGTAGAATATTGATGTTTTGGTGTTATTTTACTGTTTAGCACACAAATAAACAAACTATCATTTTTTATAGAAGCTAGCTAATTTTAGAGAAAAAAATAAAAGTGTTTTTAGATTATATATATAAATAGATTCATGCCCTTCCAAAGTTTAATTCAAAGATATATTTCAGGTACTTCTCCAAGTTTTGTGTTGTCATAGGTGCAGTTCAAAATCTAACCTCTCCCACTACCGATCTCTATAGAAAAAGACCAGAATTTTCGAGATTCTATATGAACAAATAAGAGATAAGGGTTGTGATCAACATATAATAATCTTAGTCATCAGTTTATAGATGATAATAGACGTCAAGAGCTAATATTGTTTCAGAATTGGAGAAGATTACATAAAGTTTCAGTACTGATTAACTAACGAGTTTTGCTACGGTACTGTTGCTGTACCATACAGCAACTTTACTATAGCAAAATAAAAAATATAAACACATGTATAAAAATCGTAATCCAATTGAAAAAAATCGTATTTACGACTTTTATATATTTTTTATTTACGACTTTTTTACATACAGCTTTTATTCATTTGTTTACGACTTTTACAACATGTTTACGATTTTTACATAAATAAACAGTGACTGTACTGGTACAACCACTGTACCATAGCAAAACTCCTAACTAACTCAAATATGACCAAGTATTGAAGATGATGCCCCATGGTAACAATATCCTTCAGAATATTGTCATCAACTAAGACAATATAGAAAGATGTACCACTCAACCCATAAACATATAGTCCAAGGAGAAAGTTCCTATTCTTGCCAAGCCCAAGCCCAAAGGGATGAAGATAGTGATCTACATCTCCAACTCAGTCTCCAAAGTCTTCCACAGCCGACACTCCCCCAGCTGTCTCAAGACCAGTCTTGTCCTCCATACTTTCAAGATTCCCAAGACTCTTACAGCATTAATCAAAGTTATCTGCAGCAAATTTTAGAAAAAAGAAGTGGACCGAGTCAAGAAAGCCAGCAAGATGATACTATTTTAGATAGACTCCTCACAGATCTGGACAAGAAAAAAAGAAAGACTCCTCAATTTGACATGTTGACATGGTGGGACCCTGACAGTGATGATGATTCAGATGAATACCTACATATTTCCAACATCACTACGTCACCAAAATAATGCTCTGGCATCCTCTCCTTCATAAATCCAAAAGTCAAGATCTAAATTATCGATGAAAAGAAAAGGCTTTAATCTTGTATTATATAATAAAGCTTTTTCACATGCTTTTAGGTTTAAGCATGTAAAAGTTATTAAAATATGTTATGTGTTATAAATGTAAAAAGATGGCTAAGTATAAGTATATAAAGTCATCTTGTCATGATACCTAGTTTGTCTAGTTTGAAAAGTTGTCTACTACACGTGTGTGGTAGAACAATCAGCTATGTGGCTTGCTTTGTAACCAAAAGTTTCTTCTATAAATAAGAGTTTCCGTCCTCCTTAAAGGGATATAGACTTTTGGGAGGAAACCTTTAAGTAATTATCTCTTCCATCTCTTCCACCTACATACTTAAGTGTTCTATTGATTTTGAGTATATCGGCTGGAAACCCAACGATATATTCCAGTGGTGAACCTGAATAGGCACTATACTGGTCTGCAACTAGGTGTAAACAACGCCATGTACCCAATATCAAACCTTGATGTCGTGTTTCTACCCATTCATTTAAGCTAAGTTATGGATCATAAGAGTTCCTTTTGTGATGCGCTAGTGCCAGAAGGGCTTGAGAAAGCGCTTTAAAGGAAATAATTTGATTCCGAGCTTCGGCTTATCTATTTGGTATCAGAGCCGTGGCATCCTATCCTGATAAGTCTGTATCCATAATGCCTACTTCTTCTCTTCGAAAGTCTTTTTCTTATAAAATAGATAGTCTATATGAAATACGATATTTTCTTGATAATTCTCAACTCCCTACTTCTAATCTCCCTTATCTCAATCCTTATCGTGTGTGCAAAAATCCTTTTTCTTCTTTCCATAAAACTATCAAAACTTTAATCAACCCTTCTCCTCCTAAAGTCAAAGAGTATGTTCAGTGTAGTAAATTCAATGCATATCAACTCCCTGCTACCCAATCTGAACAATATGTTCAAGTTGATATTCCAGATCATTTAATTGATCTTTGGAAGAGGGAAGGTTTCACTCATCTTTATTTTGGGGGAATTCATTTTGCTCTCACTTATCATGCTCGTAAAGGTCTTCCTATTACCTCCAGAATTGCTCTTCTTGATACCAGATTCCCTAATTATGAACATGCTTGTTTAGGCACTGTTCAAACCACCCTTAATGCTGGTACAATCATGGTTACCATGTTCCCAAACTTTAATATGCCCATCAACGATCCTCTACTCAAAAATTTCCTCAAATTACAAATCCAAGTTGTTGGTGTTGTCCCTGTTGGTCCTACATAGATGGCCACTCTCCATTACCAAATGGTTTACCGGGTTCAAGATCATGCTATGGACATCACTCTTCCAAATGAAACAAATGATTCTATATTCATAAATGTAGAATCAAATCAAGTCCCTAGCTGTACTTTTGTTCCTAAACAGATAGCCCGTGAAAAACTCAAAGAATTAATTCCTACCAAATGGGTTACTAACTATAAAGAAACCCATGCAGCCTCTTTGTCCAACCAGCCTTTACAATCCATAGAGCCTTCTTTTAAAAGAACTTTCAGTGGCAAAATAGAAATTCATTTTGCTCCTGAAAAGCCTTCTACATAACTTTTCTCAACTCAGTTTGGGATTCTCCCATATATTCCTACTGAGATCTATGCTTTTGATGATCAAGGCGTTCCTATTCACATGTTCCAAGAACATCAGCCAGACAATCTCTCTTGTAGTTATCCTACTTGTTTGGAGCATGCTGATCCTTTCAGACCACCTAGCAGGAAAAGAGCTTATCAGCCTCCAAAGTTGAAGACGTCAGATGCTTTTTATGAAGCGTATAGGAGGAAAGTTCCTGGGTATGATTTAATAGGAGAATCAACTGGCAAATTTGACTTTGTAGACAAATATACAGGTCCAGTTCATCAAACAATTCCAGAACCCTCTGGATGGGATGATTTAGATACCGACTCTCGATATGATTCTTCTGATCCAGAAATTTCAAATCAGATTCCTTCTCTACAAAAGAAATGTAAGGCTAAAACTGTTTGGATCCAAAACAACGTACTGGCTTAGCTTTTCCTTCTATAGCTATGTATCAACCAGATCCAGCTTCATTTGCCCCTCTGGAATCCAGAGAAGATCCTGTTACCAGAGAAAAATCTGCATGGATGGTAAAACAATCAACCTCCAGAAAAGCAGATGGACAACCTGAGCAGATGACTCAAGCAGAAGCAGTGCTAAATTGGCAATCTGAAAATGCAGTAGTCCAGAACCAATATCTTTCAAAAATAGAAGAAGCGACCAAGAGAATCAAGTCCAAAATAGAGTCTCAGCAATGTCAAGTATTGACTCCATTAGAAGCTTTGAAAAGGAGAATTGAAGATCTTCATCAGATTATTCTTCAGCATCTGAAGCAATCTATCCCATTCCAACATCTTCAAACTGAAATGAATCAACTAAAACAGCAGCTGATATCTTTGGAAAGAATGGTCTTTGCTACTCAATCTCCACAACATCCTCTAGACGGACTCTTTACCACTCCTGCTCCACCATCCCTTTTGCCCAAAACACCACAAGTCCTGATATCTCCTACACATCCCACTCCTGATTCTATTTTTGGGAATAGTTCTTTATTCTTCCAGAATCAGAAATCTTTGCAGAAAAAACCCTCAAAACAAAAACAGAAACTTTCTTCCAGTAAAACACCTTTACCAGACCCTCCAGTTCAACTCACCATCACACCCAACCCTATTTCTACATACCTCCAAAACCTTACAATTGAAAATGAAAATGTGGAGTTATCCTCTGCTTCAGAAGATATTTCTGATCAAGAAAATTCTCAATCCCTTAAAATAGATTCTGATTCTGATCAGATTCTTCCTATCATGATGCATTCTGGCAATGATGATGATGATCCTCAGCCTTCTTATACAAATGCTACAGTTCAAAATCCTTCAGATGAAGATGAATCTATTGAAGATACTATACATGTCAATAGTCAGCCAACTCACAAGCCCGCACGTCATAAGACCTCTCTGTTTACTTTTGATGATTGCGGTATTGATGATCAAAGAAATAGAATCCATGAAATGACATCCTGGTGTAATTCAGCAAAGTTACGTCCCGGCTATACCGTGAAAGGTGTTATTCTTGACTTCATAGCAAGAATGACAGGTTCTTTACGAGAATGGTGGTTAAAGCTTGGAGAATACCGCCAATTGCAAATCATTGATTTTGTGGACATCAATCAATTAATGTTTTATATTTATTCAGAATTTCTGAGGAGTCCTACACATGTTGAAGATAAAGCCAGAGAAGAATTTTTTGAGTTGAAATGCTGTTCTTTCAAACCAAAGCATATTCAACGTCATTTCAAAAAGGTTCGAGAAAGATTCTATCTCATTGGAGGATTAGATGATCCTAATCTCAAGCAGGCTTATCTTAATCAACTTTCGGATCCCTTAGGATCTGAAACTCTGAGGTTTATTGCATCCAAAGGTATGACTCTTTCACAAGTATCTTTGGGAAATCTGCTACAATTTGTGTTGCAGCAATTACAAAAGCTTTGCAATAGTTCCAAATTTCTTACTGAATACAACAATTTTCGGAAGAAACTTGGAAAAGTTTGTCAAAGACAAGACCTCAAAATTGAGTGCAAATGTGGTGATTCATGCTTCTGTCCATCTAAGAAAAAGAAGCATATTCAAAAATTTAAGAAGCAATCTCCTTTTAAGCCAAAGAAAGCAAGAAGATTTTTTCGCAAGAAGAAAACACAAAGAAAATCTAATAAATGCTACATCTGTGGGCAAAAAGGACATTTTGCAAAGCAATGTTCTCAAAAGAAAAAGAAAGACAAGGTTTTCCAAACTATTTCTCAGATTACGGGAATCTCCTGTTATGATAATGAATACCTTGAATCTCTCTGCTCAGAGCAAGATACAAAAGATGAAGACACTCTTTTTATGATTAGTGAAGCAGATTCATATGATGATTCAGGCGGAGAACTTTATGAGTCTTATGAAGCCAGACCAATTTCAATCCAACCAGCTTGCACAATGTCAAAATTCATTGTGCCTCTTGTTCCTGTCATAATCCAGACATCTAAGTTTGACAAGCCAATCAATTTGATTGCTCTCATTGATACGGTGCTGCAGCTTCCATTCTCAATCCAACCGTTCTCCCTTCAGAATATTGGATTTCACATCGACAATATTTTCGTGCTACAAATAATGAGGTTTTCTCTACAGAACTTCTCAACAAAAAGGTATATCTTGAACTCTTTTCAGGTTTATCTTTTATGCATAAATTTCTGGGTTCTACTCTACCAGATAAAGACCTAGTTATAGGTTTTGATCTGTTAGCCCTGTTTTTTGCAAAGAGAGTTTTTATTAAATCTAATGGGTTGAGCATCCTTGGATAAAAATAGAACCATCTCGTTCTTTCGATCCAATAGAAAACTTGAAAACCCATATCTTGTCAACCTCAATAGCCAACAGTCATTCGGAATTCTTGTTAAAATGTTCTCATCCTCTTTGGAAAAATCCAGAATTCTTCATTTCTCTTCCCTTCAAGAAAAATGAAGATGTCAGCCCTACTAAAGCTAGTCATAGAGGAATGAGTCCTGAACATTACAGTCTTGCTGTACAAGAATTAACCCAATTACAAGCTCAAGAATAGGAACTTTCTCCTTGGACTATTTGTTTATAGGTCGAGTGGTACATCTTTCTATATTGTCTTAGTTGATGACAATATTCTGAAGGATATTGTTCTCATGAAGCATCATCTTCAATACTTGGCCATATTTGAGGCGGGATTCTAGAATTGATTTCTGAAATCCTTCTTTGGAATTCCCGAAATTCATGTGGGTAAGCTTCCCATTTTTGAACCAAGCTGTATGGAGATAGATAGTATTCCTGCATATGTGAAAAGAACTGCAAATTGATTGTTAGTAACAACGCTAGTTATTTTGAAAATATAGATAATATGATGTGATGCTCTTTGCCTACGAAGATTGAAACTTTTCTGTCTCTGATATTCAAATTGAGACTTCCACCATGAGAGAGTATGAAACCATTCAAGAAATATTTGGAAACATCCTGAAGGAGTATTAAGAGTTCTTTGGCTGTATAGCAGACTAGTATGTGCCATTCTGTTTAATATATAACTGAGATTGAACTCAATACCAATAATATAAAAGATGCCAAAGAAACCATGAGCATTCAGGACTAAAATCACAAAGGTCATTCTCATCACGCTGCTTTCGATGCTAGCTATCTATCTGGATTGATATACGTACGCGTTTTGTCACAAACTTATCTGTTTTACAAATGATGACTTTGTAGTCTAATTTGAATGAAGGAACATGACATGTTTGTACTATACATGGACATGAAGATACGTTGAGCTTCTAACCCAATTAATTATTTGTTCAATGGGAGTTAATGTTTTCATAAAAAGGAAAGATTTTTCTTCATCTTGCAATAAATCCTCCACCTACTACGCACATGGATTGGTGCAAGAAGAGCCCACAGCATCTACTCGAAATTCTTCATGGCAAACAAAACCCTCTCTTGGTTTTAATTTGATTGAGCTCGAAACCATGTGCAATAATTACAAAAATTTATTTTAAGATTTAGAATATTGAATGTGTCTCGTGGTACTGTTGTGCATGCCCATGATTTCCTCAAATATAATAATCAATAGGAGCTTATTATATACTTAGGGCTACCATGGTTTTGGTTTCATATACATATGTCTAGGCTAATCTTAACATTATTTGTGCTATGAGAACAGGATACCATCAAAAAGATTGTGTAATATCTCTTGAAAGATTGTACATTAGTTTCATTATGAAAATTATTCTGACTCTTGGTTACATTATCTTAAATTAAAATTATGTCATTTGTTTTAAAAAAAAATTAACTACTAGACATAATATCAAATAATAATATTTATAATAAAATTATACTATCCTAAAAGTGATAGTAGTGATGAGCATAATGGGGGTATTGCATTTATCGTGACAATTTCTTGATCTAGTTGGTAGAAAATTGGTACCAAAGTTGTTGAGATCTTAAAAGAAATTTAACTGTGGTGCTTGGAAGCAAAAGTTTCACGTACTAAGAAGATCATCCACTGAATCAAAGAAAACATAGCTATGTGGTTGTCTGACCTTGATGGCTGACAGTGATGAAGCACCCAATGATCGATGGAACTGTTTGCAAAAAAGTAGCGTCTACTTGTAATATTGCATGCATGTGAATCCAAAAAAGTAATAAAAAGAGTGTAGCGGCTATAAGCATAGGAGCATTTATGAATTAGATGGGGCAAACGGTTACTAGTTGTGAAAATTTAATGCAAATAAAAAGGCTTATAAAAGCAATGGTGGTTTTTGAAGCTGCATCAACGAGAGTTCACTCTCTTCTAATTAACTCAAGTATCAGAAATGGTTCGTGGAACGAGGAGAGTTGCTTTGTTATCTTTGCTTTGCCTTCATGTGCTTGTAGCAAGTGTGTTTGCTAGGAATGTGCCTAGTGTAAGTGATGACGATGATGATAAGACGTTCATAGGTTTAGGGAAGGGAGGAGGATTCGGTGGTGGCTTTGGTGGAGGTGGTGGGGTTGGTGGGGGCATTGGAGGAGGCGGTGGTGGTGGTGGAGGCTTTGGAGGAGGTGCAGGTGGAGGAGCTGGTGGTAATGCAGGTGGGGGCTTTGGAGGAGGTGCTGGTGGTGGTGCTGGTGAGGGCTTTGGAGGAGGTGCTGGTGGTGGAGGTGGCATTGGCAAGGTTGGTGGAGTTGGTGGTGGTGCCGGCGGTGGAATTGGTAAAGGTGGAGGCATTGGGAAGGGAGGTGGAATCGGAAAAGGTGGTGGACTTGGTGGAGGAGGTGGTGGTGGGATTGGCAAAGGTGGTGGAATAGGTGGTGGGATTGGCAAAGGTGGTGGAATAGGTGGAGGAATTGGAAAAGGTGGCGGTATTGGTGGAGGAATTGGAAAAAGTGGTGGTATTGGAGGTGGAATTGGTAAGGGTGGTGGATTAGGTGGAGGAATTGCAAAAGGTGGTGGCATCGGTGGTGGAATTGGTAAGGGTGGTGAAGCAGGTGGAGGAATTGGAAAAGGTAGCGGCATTGGCGGTGGAATAGGTAAAGGTGGTGGCGCAGGTGGCGGGATTGGCAAAGGTGGTGGATTAGGTGGAGGAATTGGAAAAGGTGGTGGTGCTGGTGGTGGGATTGGCAAAGGGGGTGGACTAGGTGGAGGAATCGGCAAAGGTGGTGGTGCTGGTGGCGGTATTGGTAAGGGAGGTGGAATTGGAGGTCGAATTGGGAAAGGTGGTGGAGGCGGTGGATTTGGAAAGGGTGGGGGCATTGGAGGTGGAATTGGGAAAGGTGGTGGATTTGGTGGGGGAATTGGAGGTGGCTCCGGTGGTGGATTCGGAGGTGGTGGTGGAGGAGGGTTTGGTGGCGGGGGTGGAGCAGGAGGAGGCGGTGGGTTTGGCGGTGGTGGAGGATTTGGTGAGGGTGGTGGTGGCCACTGAACTTGACGTCATGCATGCAGGATTTATACGAGACTACGTGAACCATTTTACTATTATCTCGAGCTTTAGCACGTGAGTGATGTTATATATATTTATTTTATGTTAGAAATAATATCAGAACAAATGTACTCTGTTATCGTCTTTACTGCAATACAAAGTTTTTATTTCCAGCAACAGAAGCACGTTTTTTACGTGAGTATTAATTTGTTTTTATTTCCAGCAACAGAAGCAAGTTTTTTACGTGAGTATTAATCATGCATTATATCAAATGATCAATTAATTAACGGATAAATTAAATTTAAATTAAGTGCAATCAATATTGATTTGATCATATTTAATTAGATTGGAAAATAAATAATCCACTGCCGTCAAAAATTAAGGTTTAATTGCCTGATCTTCTAAGGCCGGCCGGAGTTTGGTTCATTTATTCTTTCCACTTGTTTATACAATTAGATGATCAAGTTAGATGAATATCTAATAGTTTAAATTAGATTTTAAATTCAAATTAACTTCCAAATTACAAGATCTTGATCCGTAATTAAGAGTGTGTTTGTGTTTTATGAATTTTTATTTTTAAAATTTTGAAAGAATGGGTGGTTGGGTTTAATTCTTTTTAATTTTGAAAATGATATAAAGTTCGTATCGATTTAAATGCTTTGAAAAATATGTATTTTTATAAACTATTTTTTAGAAAATATGTGTTTTATTTTATCCATAAATACGTTGTACTTATAACATCTTACAAAATCAACAAAATCATGAGGATAAGAGTTGGTCAAAGATTGTTTTTTCAAACAAATTGTTTTTAAACATATGTTTTCACCCAATTATATTTTAATGTGAAATTATCAAAATAAAGAATTTTTATTCTCGTCAATCAACGAAAAATCCATTAATGTTAATTTAAAAATTTTATTTTATTTTTGTACCATATTAGTTAATTAATTTTTTTTGTGTACATGCACTTAGATATTTAGATTGGATTGAGTCTAATAAGATTAGATGTGGAAAGTGTACATTTATGATGCCGAATATATATAATCTACAAGAGAAAGCACTAATTAAAGATCTCAATGATACTTAATGTTCAAGAATACTCACGGCGTGTGGGTAGTACTAGAATTGCCACAATCATCCAGAGTACGAAAACCTCCATGAATTAGATCTAGAAGAGAGAGTGTTGATTATTATTATTATGTAGTCTCTTGTGACTTAAAATGATAATTCCATGGCCATAATAGGTCCTAATAGAATGGTAAGTATAAACTAAGGGTCACAGTGGCGAAGCCATGCTTGGACTCCTCAGGCCTAAACAGGAGCTCCATAATATATATATATATATACACACACACACATATATACACACACACACACATAATAGGTCCTAATAGAATAATAAGTATAGACTAAGGGTCACAGTGGCGAAGCCATGATTGGCTTCCTTTGGCCTAAACAGGAGCTCCACAATATATATGTGTGCGTGTGTGTGTGTGGATATATTGATATAAAACTAGATACAAATTTCTAACCATTGATTCATTGATTTACAGAATCTAATTGTTGAAATGATTGATAAGTTAACAGTATTACATTCAGCTTTTTGACTTTCAATCTTAACCATTGGATTTGGTGAGATCAATTGCTAAAAATTTGTATCAATAAATTGTTTTAAATAATTTGTATTAAAATATTCCTTAAATATTATGGAGCATTATGGATTTGCCATCACGAACGCTAATTTGTTGTTCTCTAGTCGACTGGACTGTATTGCCTCGGAGATACCACAGGTTCTCTCTGCCACCATAAGCGATAGAGAATGTGTAAATATTTTGCAAAGTTTGGCATGCTTATTCACCATCAATGTGTATAAATATATTTAATTAGCAAAGTATGGCATGAAACTTGTCATGGGGTGGCACCTAATACATCTATTTTCAAGACTTTTGGACCTTAGTGTTGGTGCAATATGATTGGAGGGACTGGTTGAGAGTTGGCTATAAATACCACTCCTCTCCCTTTGTAAAGACATACAAATGAATAAAATCTTTTTTCTCTCCCTCACTCTTTGTTTTCTTTCAATTTCACTCCTAGATTTTGTTTACTTTATTTTAGCATGACGAAGATCTACTAGTACAACATTCTGCATTTATATTTTACAACTATTCTTATGAGTATGCTCTGTAGTTGCCACTGGGTTGAATCTTCCACATCAGAAAGTAAGAGTAGTATGTTTGGTTGTTTTGTTGTTTTTCTATCATAATTGAAGATTATCTGAAGATGGCAAGTTTAGCATGTGTTCAATTTCTTTCATTTCATGGAAAGAAGAAAGATATATTCCATGGACTACAAATGCAAGAAATCATCTGTGGTCAATGAATCTTGAAGATACAGTCAAAAATGGCAATTAGGCATTTTTACAGGTGAAGGCTAAAGCTATGACTTTTCTTCTAATCATTTGATTGAAAAGCTACAAATTGAATATCTTACTGTTGAAGATCCATTGATTTTGTGGAAAAGCTTAGAAGACAAATTTTTCCATTAGAGAGATGTACTACTTGCTTAAGCCCAACATGATTAGATGAGTCTACGATTTCAAGACTACAAATCAGTGGCTGATTATAATTCAGCATTGTTCAAAATAATTTCAGAATTGAAGTATTGCGGCCAAGAAGTGGTAGAGTATAATATGATAAACAAGACATTATCTACATTTCATGCTTTAAACTTAGTTCTACAGTAAATATACAGAGAATGTCAATTCAAGAAATATTCTGATTTGATTACATGCTTGTTGGTTGCTAAAAAGAACAATAAAATTTTGCTTCAAAATCATGGATCATGCCTAACTGGCTCTACATCAATTCCAATAGTTAATGCTACCAATTTCAAAAATAATAATCGTAATCAAGGGTGTGGAAGAGGTCATAGAAATCAATCAAGAAGTGATTATAAATCTTTCAATCATCGAAACAACAATGATAACCACCAGTAGGAGAATAACAATAATTATGAAGATAGAAGAAATGGAGGAAAAAGGCCTTCTAGAGAAGATATATGTCATAAATGTGGTACAAAAGACCACTGGGCCAGAAACTACCAGGATACCTAAACATCTAGTGGACTTTTACCAATCAACTCTGAGAGATAAAAGGAAGAAAATTGAAATTAATTTTCTTGAGAACTCTAAGTAAAGACTTACTCATTTTGAAGCTTCTGACTTCTTGGAGATCAAGATGGAAATCTTAACTTAGTTGTTGGTGGAAATATCCAAACCAATTAAGATTTTATTTTATTGGTTTTATGTTTGCTTTTGTACATAAGTGTGTTTTAATAACTAATACAACTTTTTGTTGAATGGAAAGGATATGGAACCATTCAAGGTGTTTTTTGATACATAAAAGAATGACAAAGAATTATGTTTGGCTGATAGTGCTACAACATACACAACACTTCAAGATAAGAAATTTTACTTGAATTAACTTTGTTTGAAGGCAAAGTAAGCACTATATCAAGATCTGTTGATCTGATTAAAGGATCTAGAAACACTGACATCTTCTTAGCAAGTGGAACCAAGTTAGATATTGAAGAGCCATTATACTCTAGTGGATCGAGAAGAAATCTACTTAGCTTCAAAGACATACGACTCAATGGTTATCACATCAAGACTACGAATGAAGAAAGTAGAGAATTTCTCTGCGTTACTTCTTATATCTGAAGATAGGAGCATATATTACAGAAATTATTTGCTCTATCATTTGGGTTGTATTACACATTCATAAAATCAATTGAAACACATGCAATTGTGAAGCAGAAGATCACTAATACAAAGACTTTATGTTTTGGCATGACTGTCTAGGTCATCCTGGATCTATAATGATGAGAAGAATTATAGAAATCCACAAGAGCCTTCGTTGAAGAGCTTAAAGATTCTTTTGTCCAATGAAAACATATACACTGCTTGCTCACAAAGAAAACTGGTTATCAAACCGTTGCCTTCCAAGATTGGTTTGGAATCTCTATCCTTCTTACAAAGAATTCAATGAGACATATGTGGTTCTATCGATCCACAAAATGGGCCATTCTAATATTTCATGGTCTTGATTGATGCATATGCTTGATGGTCACAGGTCTGCTTGTTATCTACTAATAACATTATTTTTGCCAGATTATTTGCACAGATTATCAAATTATGTGCTCAATTCCAGATTATCCAATAAAATCTATACGTCTTGATAATCCTGTGAATTTACATCGAAAACTTTTGATGATTATTACATGTCAGTAGGAATAGATGTTGAGCATCCAGTTCCACATGTTCTTACACAAAATGGCCTAGTAGAGTCACTTATCAAACGTTTCCAAATAATTGCGCTTATTGTTACAAAGGCAACTACCAGCTTCTGCTTAGGGACATACCGTCTTACATGCTGTAATGTTAATTCACTTATGACCTACTACATATTATTAGTACTCACCTTCACAGCTTGTACTTGGTCATCAGCCTAACATATTGCAGTCAAGAACTTTTTGATGTGCTATACAAGTTCCCATTCCTCCCCTAAAATGAGAACCCAACAACGTTTGGGAATTTATGTTGAACTCCATCTATTATCAATTATCTTGAACCTTAGACAGACGATTTATTTACTACAAGATTTGCAGATTGCCACTTTGATGAGATAGTTTTTTCCATCATTAGCGAAAAGAAAAGTACTTTAAGAAAAAAAAAAAGCCTATTGAAACTAAACAAGATCTTTCTTAGAAAGTGACATCATTGTCTCATCTAAATCCTTGTACCAATCAATGTGAGAATAAAGTACAGAGAATAACTCAACTTCAGAAGATTGCTGATCAAATGCCATATGCATTAATTGAATCTGCAAAAGTAACAAAATCTTATAATCTAGTTGCAAATACACCAGCTGGGATCCCTGTTGCCAGTGAACTGTCTGCTCAAAAAGCTTTAGATAATTTATGTAGTCCATGTTTGAACATCGAAGATGACTTGGATCCAAAGACTTTATTCCTAGGAAGAGGAAATCGAGTTCCACCTTTGCTAAAAATGTCTAGAAGAGATCAGACAATGTCCTAGTAAAGACATCAGGCAAAGAAAATATCGTAGAAGAGACATTAAGCCTTGAGATGGCACAAGTCCCAGAAATGACTCAAGCTTTCAAAAAGGCTAAAGCTCTTATTCTTGAAGAGACAAATGAAGCAGCTAAAGCATTTGATAAAGCTAAAGTCATTGATGATACTAATAGAGAAATTTTGATAAATTATGAGACGTGGAATCAAGATGAGATGATCCTTGATGAGATCTTCTCATTTGTAGTGGCTAGTGAAATCATGAATGAAGATTATGAGTCACACACTGTTGATGAATGTAGACAAAGACATGATTAGCCTAAATGGAGAGAAGCAATCTTAGCTGAATTGACTTCTCTAGCAAAACATGAAGTATTTGGACAAGTAGTCCAAACACCTATATATGTCAAACCCGTTGGACACAAATGAGTCTTCACAAGCAAAATAAATGAGAAAAATGAAATTTCCAGATATAAGGTCAGACTTGAGGCACAGGGTTTCTTGCAGCGACTTGAAATTGATTTTGATGAAACGTATTTGTAAGCCTTTAAATTTTGTTTATGGTTTTGGGGCCTAGTGATGATAGCCAGAGACAGTAGTCAAAAGTCCTTCCTAGACTAGCAAGGACACCAAGAACCAAACACTAAGAATGGGGTAGAAAAGCGAGGTAGGTTTAGGACTGGTACAGTATCGGTGGGGTGAAGAGTGGTCGAGACCTTATGAATTATGTCTGCCTGATGCATCATGCATGCCTCTAGGCAAAAGTGATGACAGTAACTTCAAGAAACCCTAGTGATGCCTGTAACATTGGAAACCCTAGTAATGCTTGTAACTTAGAGGCACGCGACTCTCACTTAGAGGCATGCCTCTAGGCTACAGTCCCACATCAGGAAAAGAGTTCATTTTGAGGCTCTTGCGAGCCTATATAAAGGAACCCGACCCTTGATCTTAGTCTCCAGTTTTGGGTGGAAAAATCACTTAAAAAACATATTTTGTGGGATTCTGAATACTTTCAGAGACCTTCTTTAGTTTAATATTTCGTTTCTCGGCGTCCTCTGAGGTGTCGACGATAGTTAAGGATTCAGCTTCCAATTAAATTCGGACCTTGGTAAGTTTTCTGAGGGCCTATTTTTACTTTAAGTATTTTGTCTAGATTAGTTTGCCATGTTTAGGTATAATTAGAAATGATTATGCTATGTTTAGTTTAGGATTAGTTTAATTAATTAGTCATTAATTGCCATGTTTAGCCTAGAAGTAGTTTAATTAATTAATCGTTAATGGCCATGTTTAGGATTAGTTTAATTAGTTAATTACCATGTTTAATTTATGATTAGTGATAGTTAATTATCAGATTAATTGTCATGATTAGTAGTTTAATTTAACATGTTTAGTGGCTAATTCTGTAGTTAATTAGTCATTAATTAGTGCTTAATTAGTTGTTAATTATGCATAATTACTAGATAATTAGTTAACAATTAGCAGTTAATTATGCGATTAATTGGCAGTTAGTTAAGCATGATTAGTGATTATTTAATGGTTAATAACTCATGTTTAGTATAACTAATTAGTGATTTATGATATCATAATTAGCATAGAGATGACATGTTTAGATTAATTTTTATTTTTATTTGTACTTGTTATTATTAATGTCCTTGTTCAATGATGGAGAATCCAATTTGAAATTCCTTCAGCTGATAACTATTTAATTACTTTATTGCACTGACTATATGAGTGGTTGTAAATCCCTAATCCCTTCCCCCATGTTTGACGGAAGTGTAACCTATTCTCCTCCCTCTTTCTATGAATGTATATAAACTTTTGACACTTCATATGTAACAAAAAGATAAAAACTGATGTTTGCATAATAAAATATAGGATCGAGATAGGCGAGCATTAGTGATATAAAACTTAGAACTCAATAGACCCTTAGTGGAGGTCGGATTAACGTTCGCGTAGGTGCAACGGTTACCTAACTTTCTGAATCAATCTCTAAAGGGGTGATGGGTAGTTAGGTCCACAAAAGTAAGGGGTGGGCTATCATCACTCAATTTTTTTCCCATGGTTAATTGCCCAAGTGGTGACTTCATTAGTTCTCTAGGTCTTGTCTCCATGACTTGACCATATAACCCTCCAAGCATCCAAAAGGAAGCTTTAAAAGAGCGATGCTAAGGTCACATGCACTTAGAGCTGGATGGAAGCCCCACTCATATTATTCACCTGTTATGGATGTGATTACATTTAGATATTTGATTAGCTTATCAGTCTCTGAAGAACTTGACATACATCTCATAGATGTTGTAATTGGATATTTATACGGTGCACTAGATACTGATTTTTACATGAAGATTCTTGAAGGTTTCAAATTGCTTGAAACAAATGCAGCAAATCCAAGAGACATGTATTCAATCAAACTACAAAGATCTTTATACGGTTTAAAACAATCTAGATGTATGTGGTATAATCACCTCAGTCAATATCTTATAAAAGAGAGACATATCAATGATCCCATATACCTATGTGTATTCATAAAGAAATCAGATTCTGGATATGATATTGTGGTTGTATATGTTGATGATATGAATCTAATTGGAACTTCTGAAGAACTCACAAAGACTATTGAATACTTGAAGTGTGAATTTGAAATGAAGGATCTTGGTAAAACAAGATATTATCTTGGCTTGCAGATTGAGCACTGTACAAATGACATTCTTATTCATCAATCAACCTATGTTGGGAAGATCTTAAAGCAAGTCAATGTAGATAAAGCTTATCCATTGAGTACTCCTATGGTTGTTTAATCTCTAGATCCCAAAAATGATCCATTTCATCCTAGATAAGAGGATGAAAAGATACTTGGTCTGAAAGTACGATATCTCAATGAAATAGGTGCTTTATTATATTTAATACAATGTACAAGATCGAACGTCGCTTTTGCTATTAACCTACTAGCAAAATTCAGTTCTACACCAAATAGAAGATATTGAAACGGAGTTATACATGTTTTTCGCTACCTTCGTGGAACAAGAGACTTGGGTTTGTTTTATTCAAAGAACTCGACTAAAAATCCTAGATTAGTTGGTTATCTAGATGTTGGATACTTATCAGATCCTCACAAGGCTCGTTCTCAAACAGGATATGTTTTTACATGTAATAGTACAACAATCTCATGGCGATCTACAAAACAGATATTAATAGCCACATCCTCAAATCATTTTGAGATTCTTGCATTATATGAAGCCAGTAGAGAATGTGTAAGGTTAAGATCTGTCATACATCATATTTTGAGTTCATGTGAACTTCCATTGATTACAAATACCCTACAATTTTTATGAAAACAATGCTGCTTGCATTGCTCAATTCAAATGAGGATATATCAAAAGTGATAGAACCAAATACATTTCTCCAAAATTCTTCCATACTCACGAACCTCAAGAAGATAGAATAATCGATATCAAACAGATACAATCTAGTGAAAATTTAATGGATCTGTTTACTAAAACATTACCTACATCACCTATTGAAAAGCTAGTATATGACATTAGCATGAGACGGCTTAAAAAGATATCACTTTGATTTAGCCACTTGTCACCGTCAAGGGGAGTACTAATCAGGGAGAGCAAGCTTTAGACAAATATGCACTGTACTCTATTTTCCATGATCAGGTTTTATCCCATTGGGTTTTTGTGATAAGGTTTTTAACGAGGCAGTTGCAATCCAACATCGCTTTTTTAGTTCACTATATAATTGTATTTCTTTTCTAGGGTTTTGTTCCACTGGGTTTTTCCTTAGTAAAGTTAAATGCGATTATCTAAAAGTGATGGAAATCCAAGGAGGAGTATTGTGGAGCATTATGGATTTGCCACCACAAGCCATAGAGAATGTGCAAGTATTTCATAGAGTTTGGCGCTTAGTCATCATCAATGTGTATAAATATATTTAATTGGGAAAATTTGGCATGAGACGTGTCGTAGGGTGGCACCTAATCCATCTAGTTTCAAGACATTTGGACCTCAGCGTTAGACCAATATGATTAGAGGGGTTGGTTTACATTTCGCTATAAATACCACTCCTCCCCGTTTGTAAAGACATACGAATGAATAGAATTTACTTTTTCTCCCTCACACTTTGTTTTCTTTCAATTTAACTCCTAGATTTTGTTTACTTTATCCTAATATGTGTGTGTGTGTGTGTGTGTGTGTGTGTGTGTGTGTGTGTGTACAAAGTGTTACCATTAGATATCTTAAGTTTCTTGCAACAACGTCAAAATACAAGAAACAAAATATCATGTTAGCATTAAATTATTTTAAGATTCTCATGTTAGACTCCAAGTTCACTTCATTGTCTGATGCCACACTCTTTAAGATTATAGTTTGATGATTTTTTATTTTCTAATTTTTATATTGTATTGATTTTAATTTCTTTTTTTACTATTCACACTTTCTTTTATCGAATAACTCAAAGTTAAAAAAGGTGAAATTTCAATTTTTAATTTTTTTTCATAATGACTTACACTTTCTTCAATGTATAAATCTCCACACTTGAAGTATGGATATTTCTTTCCTTTTAAAAAAAAAAGTTTAAATTTGGATCTTTCAAACATATAAATAGTTAATATTCTTATTTTTATTATTATATCAGGATTTTAGTTTTGTAACTATTAATCTATTTTTTCCACTCTTAGATTTTCAACTCAACTATGAATTGGAGACATTAGAGTGAATTTTCAAAAGCTACATTTTAGGTTAAATTTTTTAAATTTGAAATCATTTAGTTTCCTTTTAAAATTGTTCTTTTATTATATCTATCATCTAAATATAATATTGATTTTTTTTGTCTCTTTTGTTTATTTGATAAATAATTTTTATTATTTTTTAAATCTAAATGTATTCTTAATAATTGTGTAAATTAACCTTAAATATTAAGAATAATTTATATTAGTTAATTTCATCAATCCATTTATGTTTTTGTATGTTTAACTTAAGGTTAGTTTTAGATTTATATCACGGCCCTCTAAACCTAAAATCTTGACTGCACCCGTGTTAAGGGAATGGATTTCTGAGTATGATAAGGATTTTTGAACTTAATAAACTTGGCATTGCACGACACTATGATGTTCTAATTAGGGTCAAACCCAACATAGACTATACTTTCTTGTATTTTGTTTAGATAGTTGTGTAGTTGGTCGAATAACATATTAGATTGAAACAAAATTGTTTTATGTGGAAAAAAAAAAGTTTTGGGTAAAAATGTTGATTCTCATGCTAGTACTAACTCGAGGAATCTTTTCTTGAAAAGATTTGGGATGGGCCAGGCCGAGGGTAATAAGTGAAATGTTGGAATACAGAATAGTGAATCAGGACAGTTCTGTTGGGCTAAAGGTAGCCCAAGACAAGAGGAACCGATACTGGAGTACAAGAGGCTTACATTGGCCCATAGCCTGCCTCATTGGTGTGTGATAGGAGTTAGGCCTCAGGTCTCTTTCAAGAAAACATTATTTTCCTTTTTTTTTTTTTTAAAGCAAAATAATGATAAAAGGGACAAATAAGATTAAAAAAAAAAAAAGCTTTAACATTAGCAAACCATATAAATTAAACTTTTTCGAGTCAATTTTGATTAAATCAAGCCAAACATAAACATTCTTATAACCGCCATTGAAAAGTATTATTTTTTTGTTTGGATGAGGTTAATTATATGTAATCCCTAATTTTCTTTCAAGACCCCGATTTGAGTTTTAAAAAATTAAATTATTGAAAAATCAATTATTTAGATTATATTTAAATACAATATTTAAAAAAGAATATAATTTTACAAAAACAAATAAAAAATAGTAGAGTTCTACAAAAATATAACTTTTTACACATCTTATGTACTCCTTTTCGTTGTAGAACCTTTGTCAATACTTACATATTTAAGTCATTACAAAACAAATCGATATTTGAGATGGGATGAATATAAAAAAAAAAAAAAAAGATGTGGATAATTAAAACAAAACAAATTCATTAATCTATTTGCAAAAGATATCGGGTTGTACTAGAACTCCAGTTGGGTGATAAGAAAAATCATCAATTTATTAAAAGAGATAGGGTTTTAGTGCAAGTAGGTTTGAGTAATAAAAATAAAATCAAATTATGATTCGATTCTTAACAGAGATTGGGTTATACTAAAACTTGATTTGATTAATAAAAAAAAAAATCATCAATTCATTTGATTGGGTTGTACTAGAATTGCTTTCTCCGTGTGATTCATCTACTCAAAAATTTAATCAATGTTGTCGGACAAAGGATTCTCGAAAACTTCAGATAAATCTAATAAAGAAAAACTTTTTTTAATTTATATAATATAATTTATACTGAAAAGAGCTTTTGACGCAAAAGTATACAATAATTTTTCAATAAAATTCAATAGTTGTATAATTGATAAGTTGCAATATTAAAGGTAATTTTTTTTTCAATCTCAATAATTAGATTTAGTGATATTAACGTTATAACTTTGCATCAATAAATTTTATAAAAAATTTGTGTTAAAATATCCATTATCTAATTTATCTATCTAACAAATCATTGTGGAATAGTGAATCACTTAATGTTATATTATTCTTAAACTATATTTTTTTAGGTCTAGGATAACTAATAATATTTATATTATTATAATTCATATATTTAAGTTAATCTAGAAAATATAATGTTAATTTTTTTGACAAAATAAAGATAAAAAATATAGTTCAGGCACAGGCCTTTGGTTTATATTGTAATCATTTAACTTCAACTAGGCAAGTTATGGTTAGGCTTGACAAATTCTATACTACCTGTCAACAAGACATGAACCTATTTAATAAAAATGTGTTTTGGATCTTATATTATCGGATCAGGTCATTAATAGGTTAACACGATAAAATTTGTTTGATATTGGACCGTGCTTGGGTTTATCTTATAAAAAACTGTTTCACTTGTTTAACCTGTTAATATTAAGAATAATATAGTAAATTTATTTATGATACATAAAAAATATGATAAAATATAACAAATACTAATTTATAAGTATGTTTAATCTAATTAAAATTATTCCAATATGATTACGTCATCTTTTTCTTATGTGTATATAGGTATGACATTTTATTAGGCAATATAAAAAAGAAACTTATAAAATGTCCTATTTCATTTTTAGAAATAATTCAATAATTGGATATTATCGATTATTTATCTTAAATATATTTTAGATCGATTTTTAAATAATGTTGGATACACAAATTTGCTTATATTTTTGTATTATATTAAATTTGAAAATTTCAATTGATTTCAAAATATTTGTTAGATTTTAAATTTATAAATTATTAGTTGTATTATATATTTAGAATTTATATAAATTATGTTATACATATTAACTTAAAATAAAAAATAAGTTAAATAAATTAAATTTAGATAATATATTAGATTTTTTAAATTTAGATCTAATAAATTAATAAATTAAATTTAAATTAACATAATTTAATATAATATAAAATATAAAACGACGTAAAATCACCCTAACACAAGGTAAAACGACATAAATTAATAGACCTAGTTGCGGTGGTTTGTTTCCACCTTTTGCTTTGTTTTCACAAGGCAAAACAAGGTAGCGTGTTGGAGAGAGTGAATGGACGGGGGACTTGAATGGGGCCAGCAGTTGACCAAAGTGGGGGCCGTATATTTCAAACCGGCCCTGCTCTCTATTTCACTCCGCATTCCTTTCATGAAACTGGACCATTAATTTTTTAATCCAATTTAGGAATGATTACTAGCAAACACGCAACACATGGAGTTAAACCACTTTTTTTTTTTTTTTTTTTTAGCTGGAAGCATTTAAACCAAATCTTCCCTCTGTTCACACCTTTCAGACAGGGCCTCCCACAGTAATAGATTTCATAATTTATTGCACTTCCGTGCTCTCTGTTGTTCCACTGTTCGAACATTAAAGCCAGTAAGCCACTGCTTGAAGCAAGCAAGAAGCAAAAACAAATAATAACAACAGTAATAATAATAATAATAACAATAATAACATACAATCAAATTATATCAAATCAATAATTAAAGTCTGCAGGGGGGGGGTGGGGGAGAGAGAGAGAGAGAGAGAGCTGATGGCGCTTAGGATTCTCGCTTAGCAAGAGAGAATCCATCGGGGGAACTTTTTTTTTTTTTTGGTTGAATTTTTAGTAGTGTCCAGTATAGAGATGCACTGTCAAGTTGGTGACTTGTGGGCTCAGTCAAGGCTTTTTAACCGTGAAAAGGTACCTCTTTTGGAACATGTTTTGATCTTGTTTGCTCAAATGTCTTTTTTTTTTTTTTTTTTCCCTCGATGGTGTTG
This sequence comes from Boswellia sacra, assembly GCA_013180625.2. NCBI lineage: Eukaryota > Viridiplantae > Streptophyta > Magnoliopsida > Sapindales > Burseraceae > Boswellia > Boswellia sacra. Next base: position 164,278 of record SNVD02007100.1, on the reverse strand, counting down.
TTGTAATGAGTCTGTTCCGAATTCACTGTTAACTTTTTGGCTTCTAATGATGTGGGTTTTTGTTGTTTTGTGGTGTCAAATTCCCTGTGTTTATCTGGGTTTAGGTGGGTTACCCCTTTTATGGCCTTGTCTTTTTTTTCCGTTTTTCTACATGTTTTGTTTTGGTGCTTGAGCCTTGTATTTGTGGTGGGTTTTTATCTTCTCATGAGAGATAACTTCCATTTTAAGTATGATTGTCGCAGAGAATGAAGATTGCTTATTTATTGTTCTTATTTCATTTTGTTGTTTTGTTTTGGAAATTTTGTGTTCATGTTCAAGAATCCATAAGATTTAATTTATGATATCAATTTTGTGGACTGGTTCTAGTTCTGAAATATGTTTTAATTTTGATCATGTTTTAGGACAATTTCAAGTGTGATGAAACATAATGAAAATTAAGAATTGGATCAAGAAGGGATTTGGAGTCCAAGCAAGGTTGAGGAAGATGATAAAATGCATTTGTTCAGGGGATCAACTGAGAGTAGATGAATTAGTTTCTTCATCGGAGTCCCTGGCAACTAGGGACTATTCAGCTAGTGGATATTCATCTCGACCTGGGGAGATGGACACAAAGGTTGACAATAGCAACATTGAAGAAGCAGAGTCATCTCTTCGAGAAAGTGGTTATCTCAACTATGAGGTTGGTTTCACCTATGTATCACTTTATTTTCTTGCACTTTCGGTCTATACTTGGGTTCACAATTGACAATAAATGTCAGTTAGGTTAAGGACTAGACCATACTCATAATATGCTAATATCCTTGTACCATACAAGTTAGTATCTTTATGTGGTGATCGCATTTTCTTGAATGAGTATTCTTTGTTACGGATAAATTTATTAATGCTTTAAATTGATTTTTTCTTTGTTAATGGCAGCACTTAAATGGATCATTAGAAAGTCTCTGATGGAGTACATCCATGTGGTATATCTATTTTGCTTTAAAATCATTTTAAGATGATAATATCCATGATAAATGCAATGCTTTATAAGGTGATCTTGTTTCTTGAAAAAAATTTTCTCCATTGTGATGGCAAGCTGCTATTTGAACTATGCAAAGCAAGAGATCTAGTGCTTGTAAGTTTGGAAGGAAGTTATAGAAACATTCATATTAATTTGGATATTCTTCCATAATGCTGTCTATGTGACAAAAGGTTCCAATTTAATAGTATAAATATCCCTCAGCCTGATACACAAGTATTTTGCCACTTACAAATTTGTTCAAAATTGCATTTCTGAAAAGAGTTGCTTCTGTGCACATTTGATGTAATGGCAACAGATTGTTAGATACCTATACCATAAAATGTTGAATTAGGATGTGGGCAGACTTGCTTACCTGGATTTAACAAAGTGATTGTATTTGGGCCAGCAATTATGTTAAAGATGGATTAAACGATCCTTTATTGTTCAACTCCTTTAAATTGGAACTTATTGGTACTTCTATCTCACTCAAAAATATGAACTTTTCAGTTCTACTTGTCTTACACCTTCATCATTCGTTTTTCTTAATGTTCTGCAAATGGTTAACATTGAATTCTTTTGGCTTTGTGATGAGTAATTGTATCCCTTCTTCTTTCCGATGTGTCTATGGGGTAGAAAAAGGTTATGTCAGCAATATGGTAAAAGCAGCTTTTTTTTACCCTACTTTGTATGGCCAAAGGGGACAAAGTGGTTTTTAAACAATGGCTGTGATGAAAGGATTGTTTGGATAACCACAATGATGGGTGCATGGTTGCTGCAAGCAATGGGTTGCACTGATGCAACTGTTTCAGAATTTTAGTAAGTTATAATGAAAGGGGCTTCATAGATTTCATTTGCTTGTGGGAAGTTATGTTCATTCAACTCATTGGTTGAACTCCTGTGAACACATAGCCTGTGGATTTAGTCTTATTATTGGTAGAGCTAGCTAATTTTATCTTTCGTTTCTTTTGTTTTTGTTTTTGTTATTTTTTTTCTCAAATCATTATCGGTCATTATATTTTCTGCAATACTTGTCGCTTATTGCACAATGCACAAGGTTTATTAGTTTACTGGATAGAGAATCCAGATATCATGGAAGTTTTAGTTTGATCGACTCTCACTAGAAATGGTTAGGCTTCCTGGAACTTATATCTTTTATGTGTTGCATGTTACTGGCTTATTTTATGTTGATTCATGGGTTTTTATTCAAGTAGATATTCAAGTACCTGACTAAGTTTTGCTATTCGTTTAAGCATATGTGTGTGACCGTATAAATATTATCTTATTGAAGTAAATTGCAATGGTACATTTTTTTTTTCCTTTCGTTTTGACAAATGGCTAAATTTTTGTGTTACTTGGTTGAGTGCGATGATGTTTCCATGTTCTACCATGCCTTGTGACATGCTTAAGTCCAATTAACTTTTCCAATATGTCATGAAGCTAAGCAATCATCTTGATTTTAGGAAGCTAGAGCATTACTGGGTAGGCTTGAGTTTCAAAAAGGACACATAGAAGCTGCATTACATGTTTTCGAAGGAATAGATGTTGCAGCTATAACTTCCAAGATGAAAGTTTCCCTTTCAAGAAGATGTGAACAGAACCGGCGCCGGTCACAAAGTGATGCTGCCCCACCCATGTCTATGCATGCTGTTAGTTTACTCCTTGAAGCTCTTTTTCTCAAAGCAAAATCATTGCAGGGTCTTGGAAGGTTTGCAGGTATGTTGTGATCATCTTATTCCCTATTCCCATTATGGTTTATCCTTCTCTCAATTTTATTGTTCTTATTATTATTATGTTTTTCAGCTATCATCAACTTGTCTTATATTTTTTCTACTCATGAGATTGTTTTAGCCTAGAAAGATATCTTTACAAATGAGTAGAGGTGTTATGAATGTAACTACCTTTTAGTCAAAGAATCAGTAACATAAAAATTTTCTCATCATTTATCTTCACCAGGTAATCAATTTATGTATCTTCTGTAATCATGGAGTAGCGTGAGTTAATTATATTAAATCTGCGTAACAATAATTTTCGTATCTTCTGCTTTTGGCTCTCTTTCTTCACCCAGTTTATAAACACGCATGAGCATAGAAAATTATGAAAAACTATGGCTTCCTTAGGTTGAAAACATTTATTATAGTCAATGAATGCCTGATTGTTGTTCCTTGCCTGTTATGTAGAGGCTGCTCGATCATGCAAAATTATTTTGGACACTGTTGAAAATGCATTACCAGAAGGCCTACCAGGAAACTTCTCTGTAGATTGTAAATTGCAAGAAACTCTAAACAAAGCCGTTGAATTGCTTCCTGAACTGTGGAAACTTGCTGGGGTTCCCCAAGAAGCTATTTTGTCATACCGGCGGGCCCTCCTCTATTGTTGGAATCTTGACACAGAAACCACAGCCAAGATAGAAAAAGAGTTCGCTGTTTTTCTTTTATACAGTGGTACTGATGCAACGCCTCCAAATCTACGTTCACAGATGGAAGGTTCTTATGTGCCAAGAAACAACATAGAAGAGGCTATTCTCTTGCTACTACTTTTACTGAGAAAATTTGTTCTCAGAAGGATTGGTTGGGACCCGTCAATCATAGATCACCTTTCATTTGCCCTGTCTGTTTCAGGGCAACTATGGGCTCTGGCCCATCATGTTGAAGAGTTGCCTCCAGGGGTCAAGGGAAGAAAAGAACTATATTGTACTCTAGCTCTTTGTTACTCTGGAGAAGGTGAACAAACGGTTGCTTTGAATCTTTTGAGAAACTTGTTGAATGACAGAGAAAATTCAGACTGCATACTGGAATTATTGCTAGCTTCCAAGATTTGTGCGGAGAATAGGATATGCATTGAAGAAGGAATAACTTATGCTGACCTAGCGGTTTCCAAATTGCATAGGAGATGTGGCCAAATGGCTAGCATTGCTAACTGCTTACTGGGTGTTCTGCTGTCAGCTAAATCCAGATCAGTTTTTTCTGACTCTGAGAGGAGTTTGAAGCAATCTGAGGCACTTGAGGCACTGGAAACTGCTGAGAGATTGATGAAAGAAAGAGATCCATATGTTATATTCCATCTTTGTCTTGAAAATTCCGAGCAGAGGAAATTAAACGTTGCACTTTATTATGCACAGCATCTTTTGAAACTCGAGGCTGGGTCTAATGTTAAAGGTTATATCCTTTTGGCCCGAATATTATCAGCTCAAAAAAGGTTTGTTGATGCAGAGACTGTAATTAATGCTGCTTTAGATCAGACTGGGAAGTGGGACCAAGGAGAATTACTGAGAACCAAAGCTAAACTCCAGATTGCACAGAGCCGATTAAAGAATGCCGTAGAAACTTATACACATCTTCTTGCTGTTCTCCAACTTCGGACAAAAAGCTTTAGTGCTGGGAAGAAGCTTCTAAAGGTATGGTTATAGATTTGTAGTACTAGATTATCAATCTGGTATGCATATATGGTCTGTTCTCTTGATCTTCGTGATGACGCATAAATTATTGGACAGGATGTCTGTTACTATGTTTGAAACTGAATGTAGCAGACAATTTATATGAAGTGAGATTTTTCCTCTTGTAATTTATTAAAAGAAGCCAAACCTAATGAGTTATATAAGGTGCAACAATTAGTCCTAGAATACTTTTTTGGAACCATCTAAACTCGCATCACCTCTCAATTACTCGAAAGATAATGAAATGAAAATGCTCACTTATTTTTGTTCCCTGTAATTTTTATGCCAAAACAAAGTTGTGGCCGCCAGCTTTGTCTCCAGATTAGAACTATTTAAGAAGATGTCCGAATAGCTAAAGAAATGGCCACTGAAAATATTTGTGCCATCATACTAAATATTTGATTTCAATTTAAAACAGTCCTATCATTGAGTAGAATCTTTTCAATCTATTAATACAAATGTTTTGTTTTGTATATATAATAATTATCTAGGGGAACCTACCATATCGTGAGTTATGAATCCTTATTCATTCACTTGCATTCCGTTGTGGAGTAAATTAATCCATACTAAAATATTATTCTAGTGAAACAGTACTTATTCAGGTAATTGAGAGAAGCACACAAGTTTATTTCCTGTGTTGTTTGTCTTTCCATATGCAAAACATGTTTGGATAATCTAATAAGTTTCTTATCAAAGTGTGAAGAGAAACATTATTGTTAGAGCTTCGCTTGAACTCCATATGCAATTTTCATTGTTGAAATAATGTTTTCAGAATTGTTAGATTAATTACCTTATTCATTTCTTTTTCCTCCTGCAGAAAAGGGAAAACCACGATAAAAGTTTGGAAATGGAAACATGGCATGATCTAGCTAATGTATACACAAGCTTGTCTCAATGGCGGGATGCGGAGGTCTGTCTTTCAAAGTCAAAGGCTATCAGTCCTTATTCTGCTTCTGGATGGCACTCCACAGGTATAATAAAGATGTTTCATTTGCACTTTTTGGTTTTTGCATCCACAGGTTTTTTAGCAGTTTCTTGTAACTCAATATATGTTGAACCTAAGTTCTCAGTCATTTAAAATTTTATGCTTCCTTGATATAATCACTCTTGATAGCATCTGCCACCTTCATTTCTCATGAAGATATTTTAGGTGCATCCTTCCCATTTAGCTTCAACATATTTCAGTCTCAAAATGGGCCTTTTCTGACTTCTGGAAAGTGTTTGGTTACTCCTTTAGATACGTAATGTGTTTGCTTGAACTGTATTTTGTTAAAATCTCTGAATACTTGAGCTTAAATTGTTTTATCGTCGATGTTTTCCCGGGTAAACCCCGAAGATTGAATTCTGGTGATTGTGTTAGGTTTACTCTACGAAGCAAAGGGTCATCACCAAGAAGCTCTGGCATCTTTCAGAAAAGCAATAGATGCTGAACCCACCCATGTCCCGAGCTTAGTATCCATTGCCTGCATTCTTCGAAGGATGGGCAGTGAATCAGTGGTGACTGTCAGAAGCTTCCTCACAGATGCACTCCAATACGACCGGACAAACCCAGCTGCATGGTACAATCTTGGACTGCTCTATAAGGCTGATGCCAGTGCATCAACACTAGAAGCTGTGGAATGCTTTGAGGCTGCTGCTCTTCTTGAAGAAACTGCACCAGTTGAACCATTTAGATGACCAACTTCAACATTTTGAATGTAAATTATTATTATTATTATTATTATTATTATTTCGGCATATGTCAAATTTCATAGTACTTGTAATATAGTTTGATTATTAGAAAAATAAAAAGAGTTGAGTATTCAATTTAACTAAAACAAATCCGAAATTCGGATAGGCAAGATAAGGATCATCTCTTTTACAAAGGAGTGATGGAAGGTTATAGAAGAGGGTTTGGTTACCATATCTCGATTCTTCCTATTTTAAAAAGAAATAATTATAAATATATCACATTGAATGACTATAACGTAAATAAATAAATAAAATATTAAAATGTTAACCTATGATAGCAAGTTTCATAAACTTATATGATTTTTTTTTAAAAAAAGTATAGTACATATGTATTCTCAATTTGTAAATACTTCAATAAAAGTTTATTATAATGCATTAAATATTAAACAAATAAACTTGCTTAGCATATAAATATATTATAAAAAATAGAAGATAACTTCACAAAATTTTTACTTTAATTAATTATAATATTGAAAAATTGTTAAATTTTTAAAAGTTATTTTTATTTGATGATTTAGCTCTAATTCTATGAGTTGAAAAAAAAATACAGAGAATTAATTAATTTGCAAAATTAATGTATCATGCAGCAGATTTACGTTGTCTACTCTACTTTTTTTTTATTTGCTGCAAATTTCATGTTATTTGTTACAAACCAACATTATATTTTGTAAGTTGATTGTTTCTTATAACAAGTCCATATTTAGTTGCAAGTTAAACATTTGATTTTGCTACTTTTAGCAATTATGTTGTGACTTCGATGTTTCTTGCTACAACTTTAGTTTCTCTTTTTGTAATTTTTGCATTATATTTTACGAGTTAACGTTATATTTTACAAGTTTATCGTTCCTTGTTATAAGTCTACTTTTGATTGCAAATTAAAGGTATGATCTTACTACTTGTAGGTGTCATGCTACAACTTCAATGTTCATAATTACAACTTTTGTTAACCTTGTTGAAATTTTCTTATTGTATTTTACAAGTTAACGTTATATTTAACGAGTTCATCGTTACTTGTTACAAGTCCACATTTGGTTGCAAGTTAAAGGTTTTATTTGGCTGCTTTTAGGTGTTAGGCTGCGACTTGAATGTTTTTTGTTACAACTTTAGTTAACCTAGTTGCAATTTACATGTTGTATTTTACAAGTTAATATCATGTTTTATAAGTTCATCATTCTTTGTTACAAGTTCATGTTTGATTGCAAGTTAAATGTTTAACTTTGCTACTTTAGGTGTCAGGCTGCAACTAATATGTTCTTCATTACAACTTTGGTTAACCTTGTTACGATTTTCACGTTATATTTTATGAGTTAATGCTATGTTTTACAAGTTTATCATTCTTTGTTAGAAGTCGACGTTTGACTGCAAGTTAAAGGTTTAATCTTACTACTTTTAAGTGTCAAACTGCAACTAGGACATTCCTAATTACAACTTTGGTTAACCTTACTGTAATTTTTATGTTATATTTTACAAGTTAAAATTTTTAACAAGTTTATTATTCCTTGTTGCAAGTCCACGTTTAATTGCAAGTTAAAAGTTTAATTTTGCTATTTTTAGTTGTTAGTCTGCAATTAAGACGTTCCTAATAACAACTTTTGTTAGCCTTGTTATAATTTTCATGCTGTATTTTACAAGTTAACATTGTGTTTTACAATTTTGTCGTTCTCTATTACAAGTCCACGTTTGATTGCAAGTTAATAGTTTGATTTTGTTACTATATTAGGCGTCAGGTTGCAACTAAGACGTTCTTAATTATGATTTTGGTTAACCTTGTTGCAGTTTCATGTTGTTTTTTACAAGTTAACATTGTGTTTTACAAGTTTATCATTCCTTGTTACAAGTCACATTTGATTGCAAAGTTTATGGTTTGATTTTGTTGCTTTATTAGGTGTCAGGCTGCAACTAAGACGTTCCTAATTAAAACTTTGGTCGAACTTGTTGCAATTTTCATGTTGTTTTTTACAAGTTAATGTTATGTTTTACAAATTCATCGTTCCTTCTTACAAGTCCACGTTTGATTGTAAGTTTAAGGTTTGATTTTTCTATTTTTAGGTATTAGACTGCAACTAAGACGTTCCTAATTATAATTTTGGTTAATCTTGTTGTAATTTTCACGTTGTATTTTACAAGTTAATATTATGTTTTACCAGTTTATTGTTCCTTGTTACAAGTCCACATTTGATTACAAGTAAAATGTATGATTTTGCCACCTTTAGGTGTTCGATTGCAACTAAAACATTCCTAATTACAATTTTGGTTAACATTGTTGCAATTTTTATGTTGTATTTTTCAAGTTAACATTATGTTTTACAAGTTTATCATTCATTGTTACAAGTCTATTAATTGATTGCTAGTTGAAGGTTAGATTTTGTTGCTTTTAGTTGTTAGGCCACAACTTGAACCTTTTTTGTTACAATTTTAGTTAACCTTGTTGTAATTTTTATGTAGCATTTTATAAGATAACATTATGTGCTATAACTTCATTGTTCCTAGTTACAAGTCTCGCTTGGTTGCAAGTTAAAAATTGATTTTGTTACTATCAGGTGTACAACTGCTACTTTGATGATAATAAATTTCCATTATTATTTTAAATTATTAAAAGTATATTTTTTAAAAACACTTTTGTTCTTATGAGTATTTAATTTGAAGTTGTGGGCTACTGGCGCCAGTACAACTGATTAGTGAATATAATTGTTTTATGAGCTAATGTAAACCATAATTAACAATGAAAGATAAGTAATTTTTGTGAAGTGTTAAAGTATTTTAATTATTAAAAAATGTAATTAAATTATGATTATGATAAATTTAATTTTATTGAGTTGAAAAATAATTTTAATTATAAAGTATTTAAGAGTTAGGTAGTTTAAAGATATAAATTGTGAGTCAATAAATTATGACATTGTAGGGGCTAGCCAGTGATGGCAGTGGCAACGACAAAACCAAGGCTAGTCGGCGACGATGGTGACAGGTTAAGTGTAATTGGACGTGGTGGTAGAACGGAGACTGGGTTGGACATGGTGGTAGAAATTTTTTTGTTTTCTTTTTGCAGCAAATTTTTTTTTTTCTTTATGTTTGTTTATTTGATTTGGGATTTGGGAGTGCCCTGTTTGCTTGATGGAGAGATTGAAGGGAAGAAGCACACAAAGCGAGGGAAAGATGAACCCCTAAGATTCAATTCAAAGAAGTAAAAGCAACTATCACGATCGGTTTAGGGGTTCAATTTGTATATCTTGATTTAACTTTTAATTATAATTTGCACATAAATAAAATAAAAAATATTTTTTTTTCCAAAACCAGTGATATTGGTTACCCTATTTTATTTTTTTATATTGTAAACTACTTTAATTTCAAATAAAACCTCCCATTAACTATAATCTTATTTTATCCTCAAATTATGGATGCATCAATATATGAGATGTATGTAACCAAACTCAGAAAAATGTTTATATAAAGGAAGAAAAATAATAAATACACATCTCAATTGTACACTAAATAAAGAATCACGTGTGGATAGATACTCATAAGTTGAGAGGTAAATTTAGGTCAGCAAGTGATCTCATTTCAATTCAAATAAGGATAAGGGATCATCATTATTACTTTTTCTTTAGTTTTTTTAAAATCCAAAGTCAAACACCAGTTTTCTGAACGTTGAGCAATGGAGCTAGCGAGATGGAAAAAATATAACCAAGTTGAAAGAAGTATTTTGAGATTTAATTAAACATTTTTTTATTTTATACGTTTTCCAACATATTAACTACGCTGTTGAATTGTAAATGTTTAATTAAACATCTTTTTAGTTAATTAAACCCTAATTTTTTTAATATATTAATTAAAATTGTAAACTGTTTTTTATACTTTAGGTCGTTGAGTTGTTAAATGAGGTGTCCTTAACAGTATTACGCATGCTTATTGAATATTACCAAATAACCAAATAAGTAAAAATAAACTTGATATTACTTATACACAAGTGACCAATATACTGAAAAAATAAAATTTCATAATTAAATGATTTTGAGATTTAATTTTTATTTTTAATTAAGGTGCCCTGAACAAAGGAAAATAAAGAAAAAGGAAAGAAAGAAGGTATTTTCATATTTTAATAAACCTTATTTCAGCTAGGTAACATTACAGAGTCGTTTACTACAAAATCACATCATTCTTTTTATAAAATAATAAAAAAGTAAATTTCAAACTTTGCCTTCAAAGATGCCAGACGTTCAGGTTCTCGTGCGTGACACCGTCTCCAAGCTCAGAAAACGGTGAGTTTTGTACTTAATTGATTTTAATTTTTAATTTTTTTGTTTGTTTAATTAATTTATGGTGGCAGGAAAATTGAGGGCTCAGAAGCAACCGCCAGGTTGACGGCAGAGTTGCTACGAGCAGTGATATCACAGCAAAGGGAGCCACCGATGAACGCTGCCGTGGCGCTTATTGAAGCAGTACGTAGCGCTGGCGAGCAGCTGATTGCTGCTAACCCTTTTCCAGGTTAAGTTTGCTTCATATGTAACTTCGAAATGTAGAAACTTGTCAAGGAAGGAACCTTTTCTTTATGTATAATTTGATTATGATCTACTAAGTCATTGTTAGGCAATGCTGGTTATTTGAATTTAGAAAATTGAAGCATTTGATTAGGAATGATTTGCAACTCTTTTGATTAGAAATTGAATACAATCTTGAAAACTAGTTTAATATCTAAAATATTAAAAATTTATCATTAGTACTGTTAAAATTTTTAAGCTATCAGTCTCACTTAAAATATGGATCTGATTTCTAATGTAAGGTCTAAAATATCATGGATTGACAACGGAAGGGATTTTTACTTTAAATCTTGTGAATCTGATTCCATGATAAGAAAGCGATCAGATTAATACCCAATATTAATATTTGACTCTTAACCATTTTCAAGAACTTTAAATAGCATCTTGATCTCTAAAAACATTTTCGGCTTTTGAATCCCATGGATGCCCTTTTTTCCTTTCCTTATTTTCTATTAGATTGAAAATGCCATATTTGATAATGCATCGTGTTTTCTCTGTAGATATTTTAGATTATATTGATAAAGAGCCACATTTGATGAGATGCGGGTCTGATGCACTTGCTCATTAACGCTTAGTAACATATATTTGAATGGGATCGCAGAACTTGCAGTTGGGAACATCCTAAGGCGTGTGTTACATATTATAAGGGAAGAGAATGGTTTACTGGCGACAAATGCTGTCGGAGATTTGAAATTATCAGCTGAAGCTCATGCCCAGGATATCATTGATGGAGAAAATGATCAAAACCTGTCTGATGCCGTTGCCCCATCTAAATGCTTGTCACGTTCACCTTCTTTGCTTGCACTTCTTGGTCACTTGTCTATCTTAGAAGCAGTCTGCCAGACTTCATCTTTAAGGGATAGATCAGAAGGAAAAGGCAAATGTAAGCCATCACAGAGGTTTTATCTTGATACCTCTTCTTTCTTATTTTTCAATTTTTGTAATTCTGAGAGTAAACTTATAGGTTGATAATTTAATTTTCAAAGTCATGATTACAATATTTAAACATTTAATGGATAAATGTTGGAATTTGGGTTCCGCCAAAGAGTTATACCATTGACTTTAATAAAGATGGCTAATCTGCTTTGTTTGCTTCACTAGTGAATGATATCTTATCCTTTGCGACAGCCAATGAAAGTGCAAGGAGCAGAAAACTAAAGCCTGATGTAATAAAGGCAATTACTGAACTCATTGAAGATATAGACACGTGCCATGAGCAGATTGCTGAACAAGCAGTGGGGCTTATTAATCACAAGTATTTACTATTAACACTCAGTATTATCTTCTGTCTTAAGTTGCGTAACAATTTTAAGATTATGAGAATTCGACTTGACAGTAGTGAAATCAATTTAGAGTCACCTATGGAGACTGTTCTGGGCACCCATCTCACAATTGGTTGGCATGTATGTTGAGTTACTAACAGCATGCAATGTTGAGTTACTAACAGATGCATGCTTATAGGACACTCCAACAATAACTAAGATATTCAATACAAAGCAAATCCAAGAGAATTCAAGGAATGTCATATAAGCATGGACCTGTTAGTGTGTTTTCAACTTGGCCTTTGATGTCTGATCTGTTATCTACTAAATACATACTAACCTTTAAAATTACATATCATTTCAGTAGTTCTGACCTGTTAATTTTGTGTTCAGTGAGAAGATATTAACTTTTGGTCATTCAAAATTTGTGATGGAATTCTTATGTGCTGCGAATGCAAAAAAAGGATCTATTGATGTTTTTATTGCTGAGGGCTCTCCAAAGTATGTAATGACACTAGACAAAGTAGCCCCTTTCTGTAGTTTGGATAACTTTATATTTATTTTTCTCTTTTAATAATTACTTGCTCCTTTGTCATGGACCAGGTATCAGGGTCATGATCTAGCAAAGAGACTGAGTAATAGAGGTTTAAATACTACCGTGATAACTGATTCTGCAATTTTTGCCATGATTTCTCGAGTGAACATGGTAATTTTTAACTTCCATTGCCTTTATCTTGAATTCAAATTCATGATATAAGGGATAACGTTAGCTGCCTGCTTAAACTTGAAACTTCTTCTTAAGGTTGTAGTTGGCATTCATGCTGTGATGGCCAATGGTGGCATCATAGCACCTGTTGGGTTGAACATGGTTGCCCTTGCTGCAAAAAAGCATGCCGTTCCATTCATTGTGGTTGCTGGTGTACATGAGGTATGTACGCACTGGCCACAATATCAACTCTACTCAACCCGTGTGCTTGAAGAACAATTATGCCATTGCCAATTAAAATAACACTCATGTCTGTTTTGATTTCCCAAAAATCCCTCCTACTAAAGGAAATTTTGCTGTCCTTTGCATAAAGCAATTAAAAACTATGTTCTGAAAAGATATCATGGGTCCACCTCTGTATCACATATACTTTCTGGTTTGAATGTTCAGTGACATTGCTTTCTCTCTCTTAATATTTTTTCTTAATGGATGGTAGGAAATTGGAATCCACATAATGATCAATGAATGCTACAAAAAAATAACAAGACTTTTTTCTTTTCCCCTTAAAAATTTGTGAATGGTTATGACTTTGCTGGTTAATATTAAAAATGTTTTGTTTTCTTGATGGTTAGCTTGTACAACAGAATGCATGTTAATTTTTGCTCATGCTGTCTTGCTTACAGTTCTGCTCTCTAAACCCACACAATCCTGAGGTTGTTCTAAATGAACTGAGATCCCCTTCTGAACTGTTGAATTTCGAGGAATTCTCAGAGTGTATGGACTATGGAGTTGGCAGTGGTTTTCCTCTACTCAAAGTGGTCAATCCTGCTTTTGATTATATTCCACCAGAGCTAGTCACCCTTTTTGTTACTGATGTGTAAGACTATCTTTCTATTTGTATGTAAACTGTCATTCTGTTACAGAATATAAACACTGGCTTTGAGCAAACTGAGAAGATGCCTTCCATGGTCTCCTGGCCAATATATTAAACATTGATCATACATTATATTTTTACTTTTTCAATAGTATTCCAGCTTCCAGTCTCACATATACGAGAAAAAAATTGATCGTACCATTCAACTGTTTCAAATATGATGAACTTTTGATTGTTTCAGTTGTCTGACGATGCTCTGATCTTTCCCTATTTTGCTGGCAGAGGAGTATATGACCCCTCATACATTTACCGGCTTGTTGCTGATTATTACTTCGGTGATGAGTTGACTATACAACAGAAATCTGCTTCTTAAATGTGAGTTTTCTTACTTGAACCAAGATTTCTATGGAATTGATTTTTTCACCATATAAATTTGAAATCATTTTTGTTGTCCACTGGCTCAACATATTCTGCATTTGAACACGGTTGAGTGCAACAATTTAAGTAATAGGTTTTAAGGTAGTTAGATTTTACAAATTGTGACACAAGCCTGGTCTCTAGGAGGCAATACTTTCTAGAAAAGCTCAGTTGGTGTGGAAAGTTCACTGATAAAAGCTCCCTTTTGGATTCATAACTCTTTTGGAGATATAAGCTTTCAGTCTCAATCTAGCAGAGAAAAACATTTCTGGATTTCTACCTCGGTATCTTATTGATTTAGTTGTTGGATCCTCTTTCTGATGAAATTAATAGAAATTGATATTGCAAATCTTGTGCACTAGTTCAATGCCCCTTGCTAGACATTTTCAAAGTATGCACTCAGTACCTAAATCTAAAGCTGAATTCCAGGTGGTAAACATGCTTTCTGAAGGTCACTGTTGGTGATATGTATCAATTATCACCATGGGCTGGCATTGAGTTGAGAGCCATAAACGTATGATTTGTTAGTAGAACTTTTGTAGACATGATAATGCTGATTCATGTCTTGAAATTTAGCAATTTACAGTTTACTAGGGTAAAGTTGGCACTCGGGGTGATTACGAATTACATGTTACTGTTTACAGTATAGCTTATTTATTTTTTCTTTCTTGGTCTGTTTCTTTGCAGATATAGCTCAGAAGCTGATTCTCAGACTGGACAACAAGACTGACCTTTTTTATTGCAAAACAGGGGTTTAAGATTCCAGATTATTTTGGGTCCATGGTGACAACTAACACCCTTTCTGTTTAGTTGATGAAGCGAAAACAAGAAATTGAAGTTCTCTTTCTTTCTTCCCTTTTTTTGTCAATCCTTTTTTTTCCTTTTGTCTAAACGTGCAAAAAGATAGATTAAGGTTGTACTTTTGGCAAAGTAAATCCCTGTTACTTTTAGTTGAGGAAACAGGTACATAACAATGCGAAGTTCCTTTTTTTTTTTTGTCTTTCTTAATCAGAATGGAAGTATGTCAGTTATTCCTTGGTGAGAAACAGAATGAGTTTTGGGATGGTGTTTACATAAAAATGTGCAAATGATGTATAAATGAGAGCATGTGTAATTTCGATACTCTCATGAGCTTACAGTTCTGAACTCTCCTGTTTACCTATCATGTGTTGAAGAGTCACAAAAGTAATAGATGTCAGGTCAAACCAAATTTTTCCACACAACCCTAAATATTTTGGGGCGAAAATTGGTAAATTTGCCAAAGGTTTTTGACAACATTCAAAGGCCTAATAAAATTTATGTTGAATGTGGAATGCAATTTAGTAGGAAGATTGGTGCTATTCAAATCAAACACATGAGCTCAACGATTTCTAAGCCTACCGTGATATGACCCTTCTGTTATTTCCATTCACGGAGGGATTATCAGTTTTGAGGGCTGTCGAGGTATCTGATGAATATCTCAAATGTGGAAATGATGCGAGTCTGCCGCCAGCTATCAAATCTACACATAAAGATATTATTCCACAGGTATTCAGAAATGTATTCTGAAGTTGTCCACTATGAATTTGGGCGTCCTGATCCCACTCTATTCCTTCACGATTATCAAGCAAATTCAGACACGAGTGTGTGTTTTTATATATATTTTCTCAGCTGATGAAGTGAACATGGGATATTTATCAGTTATCGTCAACCAAGAGAATACTATTTAGCTTCTTTGAATGGTTAATTAATTAGACAAAACCTTTGTCCCTTGAAGTACAACATTTAAAAATTCAATTTATCACCTAATGTTCATTTTTGCCAGTGATCACTAACGTCTCCACTAAGTTCCGATAGCAGACTACATAACATGTATATTTCAGAATACAACTACTTTGTAATCAACAAGCATTTGGACAATCATATGTGCACTATGATGTTTTATCTTCCACAATAATTTCTCTTTACAATCTTAGTTTGATCACACACACAGACCTTGCCAATGAAATGTTTACTGGTAACATGGTGCTGACAAAACCATGGAAGCGAATCCCAATGATAAGAGGCAAAACACAAACTCAAATGACCTGCCTCGAATGATTAATTTTACTCTTTGAATGAAATGATTCAACAGAACAAGTTAATTAAAATACAGAGCATCAAAATTAAATGACAAGGAGAGGACACAGTAAGCAGACAAACTTTACCAACTGAAACATCAATTATTCCTTGCGAAGATCTATCCCAGCCTTCTTAGCAACCGCATCCAATCCATTTTTCTCAATGGTCTTCAGTGCCTTGGTTGATAAGCGCAGTTTGACATAGCGGTTACCAGCTTCCCACCAAACCTTCTTGTACTGTAGGTTCACAAACTGCAGCTTCTTCGTCTTGTGGTTTGAGAAGGAAACTTTGTTTGCCCTGTTTGCTTTCTTCCCAGTGAAGGGACACACTCTACCTGAAAAGATAAGTTAACATTACAAATGATAATATACAAGCATCGATTAGTTTATATGTCTGAAAAACACATAAAAAAAGAAAAATTGTTTTAGACAATTCTGGCAGAGAAGACAGAGCTAAAGAAGTGAAGTTCACAATTGTTTTACCATACATCATAGCCATACCTGGCATGTTAACAATTTTGAACATATACATTAAGCTGGCCAACATAATCGAAAACTGAGACAACCACGTCAACATACTTCACTCTCAATGCCCTCTAACAACATTCAAAAATAAATTGGGAAAAAAGGATAAAACACTGCATTAATGAAATTTCCTTATTTAGCACCAAAACTGTCCCCTCAAAAGTCCATAACAGAAGATAAAGATCGTGTACAGAACTAATATTAGAATTTCATCATTACACTTAACGAAATTTTATTACCTTGAAACTACATAACTTGATATTCAGCTCCTTACCCTAAAATCAACCCCTCTACATAAATAAATTCCCCTAGTGTACCCTTCCATTAGGCATGTTAAGCAAGATTTATACCGACACCTTCAAAATTGTATTGATTCAACTTAAAAGAGATTTGTTGCCTAAAGTCTACTTTTAACATGTAGCTTACAAATCCGTAAACAAATATGCATACCAAAGCCTCAAATCCATTCTATAGATTCCAAGCATAAATTGATAATTTTGAAAATAAATCTCATCTCCTCAAAATCCCAGTTAAATTTGTACCTATAAGCATTACATATTAATACAACCAAAAAAATTCAAAAACTTGAACTTCATGTTGAACTACAATATAAAAAGTTCAATTTAGTACACAAATTTATGTAATCTCAAGATTTATAAAATTCAATTTATGTTTTTTAAACCAAAGGGTCAGCAAAATAAACAGAAATAAAAACAATGGCATGGCAAGAAATAGAGAATTTACGTGCAAGGGGTTGAAGGGCAGGAGCGAAAGAAGAGGAAATGGGGTTCGTGGGGCTAGAGTGAGGGAGATTGTAGGAAATTTTGATGCCACTCCATTGTGAAGCGAGGAAACCCAGCTCTAAACAGACCTGCTTGGTTTTCGTAGTGAGATCATTTGGTGGTGGGCGAAAGCACAGCTTGGAGTTGGAAGTGTTTCCCAACACCAGTGTTGCCATTGTTGCCATTGTTTCTTCTCTCTAGTTGCTATGTGCGGGTTTGTTTTGTGTTTTTGAAAAACAGAAACACTTCTGTTATCCGCTTTGTGTTTTGGAGAGAGCGGAGGTGTGTGTGGTCGGATAACGATATCAACTTGTCACTCAAACCTTTTTTGTTTTTTTCGTTTTTCACCCCCCTCAAAATTTAGAATGACGCTTACAGCAAATTGGATATGAATTTCTAAAATTATGTACGATTAGTATTTACAGAAACAAATTACAAAAGAGTGAAAACACACGCACACAAGTTTATTTTGAAAAGATAAAAAAGAAATTTATATTTATACCATTTTAAAAATCATTTGTCAAGTAGCAGATAATTTTTTTTGAGCATTTATTTTAATTAATAAATTTTATTTACTTTACTTAGAAATTTTATATTAAACCACATGTTCCCCAGCTTTGGACTGAATTAGATTTGTTTTCTCCCAAGACTAAGAAATCTTATTAGTTAAAGTATATATACACGTGTGTGTATATATATATATATATATATTTTCTTGACCATGTTAAATCAGCCTAATCAACAAATATATAAACGTTTTTATGAGGTTTGCCTTGAAAATGCTCGCAAAATAAATCTCATCTTTATTTCTTCGATCATGCACCTCAAATGATGTTATATTAATTTAAATTTATCATATTACTCATTTTTACCATCAAAATCTATTTGAGATTCAAAATACAAATTTGAGAAACGTTAAGTAGCCCTGAAGGCAGCCCTTGAGCTTAGGGGTGCACACGGGTCGGATCGGGTCGAGTTTTATCCAACCCGACAAAATCGATACATGATCGGATTAGACATTTTAAATTCGTAATCGATTTTTTGAAGCATGTAATCTGAGATATAACCCGAATGATCAGTTTGGTCAGATCTCTCATGTCCACCCGACACTTGACACTTACATGTCGAGTCGTATTTGATTCACAACCGACACCCAATATCAGTCTATTTTCGAAGACATCGAGTGTCAGATGATGCATCCGACACTCGACACTATCCACTCGACACTGGACACTTACATGTCGAGTTGTGTCGGATTCACAACCGACATTGGATATCAGTCTATTTTTGAAGACATCGAGTGTCAGATGATACATTCGACACTCGACACTAGACATTCGGCACTCGACACTTACATGTCGAGTCGTATCGGATTCACAACCGACACTCGATATCAGACTATTTTCGAAAACATTGAATATCGAATGTATCATCCGATACTCTCGACACTCGACATTTACATGTTCAGTCGTATCGGATTCACAATCAACACTCGATATCAGATTATTTTCGAACATATCTAGTGTTAAATGCATCATCCGACACTCGACACTATCTACTCGATACTCGACACTTACATGTTAGATTACATGAATTAAACCCGATTAGAAAAAACCCAAAGTTTATAACCCGATTTCGGATTTTTTTATTACATTAACCCGTCTGTAACCCGACAAACCCGATAAAACCCGATCGGATCGGGTTGGGTAATTTTGAACACCCCTACTTGAGCTTTCAAATGCAAACTGAAACGTTATATTAAAAATTAAATCAATGGAAATCCGGGCAAGTCTCTTCGCAGAGCCTTTCAAGATGAACCCCAAAACTAAGAAACCAGCTTTCAATCAGGCATATTATGCTGTTATCATGCTACCATACTAAGAACAGTTCGTACAACATCGATAAAACAATGTTAAGAGTACAAATGAATTATATCAAATGGAAATAAACTTGCAATGCCTCTTATCTCTCATCCTTTTGGAACTACTTTAATGTTAAATATGGCCACGGAGATGGAAGTGCCCTCAACCCATTCTACATAAAGAAGCTCCCATTTTAAAAAAGTACTCCCTAGTGGAAGCCAACCATCCTTGTCAACAATGTAGATCTATTCAACTTGACGTTCTGTGGAAAGGTGATGCAGCGAAGGGCCAAAATTAGGCAGAATGGCATCAACACATGAGATTAGCCCCTTGACTCCATCTCCAATTTTGCAATTATCCCAAACAGGTTCATTTTGAAAATCTTTTTTTGTAAATATCAAGAGGAACATATTCCACAGTCACAATCCGATCATCAAATAATCGTCCATGCAAACAATGTGCTGCCATGCATGAGGCTTCTGATCTTCTGTATTCCACGAAAACACAGCCAGCTTCAAAAACGTGTCCAACATTTTGATCATGTTTCTTGTCATCTTTATCATCACTATCAGTAGCATTTGAATGTATTTCCACCCCTCCATCCAAGCCAGCAGAAGCTTCCCGCAAGTTTTTGTTGACACCCTCAAGATTCGTTTCTTCTTCACTTAAAGATTTTTTATCCAAATTGATGTGCTCCATTTTGATATTAGATGCAACTTTGACATCATGACAGCATGAATCATACTTCACAGTGTTCGGCTGCTCAGAGATTTCTTGAGCAATTCCTTCAGATATGCTCTCCTGGGCTAGGTTTTCAACAGCCAAGTTACTGTCAAGCTTACCAGGCTGACATGGTTCATCCACCAGGTTACCTCCAGGCTTATTTTCATTACAGCTGTTGCCTTCAACTTCATCAATGTCCTTAACTTCTTTGGCTTCGTCTTCTTTGGCTTCGTCAGGGAACTCCAATCTGTCAATTCCTTTTGACTGACGGTTAATAACATCTTCTAAGCTATCTCCCTTCTCATTTGTGTTGTCACAACTTAAGTTTTGCTCGACTTGGGCAGATGCCTTATTGTCATTAGCTTCACATTCTTCCACGTTAGTTATGTGACTATCTCCATACTTGACAAAGTTAACAGATCTAACACTACCAAATCTGCAGCATAGATTGATGGACTTAATTTCAATAAAAATAAAAAATTGGTTTATACCACCATGGAGGAAAGATAGGAACGCTAAATGGTTCTTTCACACACCTTGTACACTCTAAGCGCACATCTTCCAGTACTTCTTGAACTTCCAAATCAGACAAAGATGTAAGGCCGTCTGGATTGAACTAATTAACATCAAAAAAGAAAACACAAGAACCTTTATCTAAAAGATATTGATAATATTAATCATTAAAAAATAATCATCAGGTTTCAACAGAAACAAAAAGTAATCAAAATAACCACATTCTGATCCAATAACGTACCACATTTTTAAGCTTCAAGACTTGAGTCGGCTTCCCGAGAAGTGAAATTGCATGTTCAGGGATCCCATAAAATGTTAAATTTCCAATATTTTCCTATCATTTGTTATCTCATTTGGTTAGTACGTATCTCACATTGAAAATAACAAGTTTAACAATGAAAGAGAATTTGATTGCAGTCCCCACTCAAAAATGTAATACAAAGGATGATAAATACCAAGGATAATCCATTTGGAACAGCTTGAACTGCAGTTAGTACTTGCCCTCCCAACTTCATGCCATTTAGACCCGCACAAGCTCTGAAAGTAACTGATTGGTCTACAAACTGAGTAGAACATCAAAAACAGTCAAGATCAGAAGACAATGAGGATTGATGTCCAATATTAAGAAAAAGTCAAAGGGAAAGCGAAGTGATGACATTTATAGTAATATAAAGTTGAAAAGGCAACATAGTTTTGCATGCAGTATATTTCTAAATGGTCCCTATAACAATGAACATGGTCTCTTCTTAATAGATTCAGGATCATATCACAGAAGCAATCAACCATAATCAACTGAACTGGCTTATTAAACTAATTGTTGGTAGTCAAATGCAATCAACATGAACAATGTACAATCACTCTCACAAAGCCAATAAACTTCAGAAGACGACATTGACTTTGCAGAAAATCAATTAGCAAATATGACAAGATAATTAATTTCCTCCCACATCTCCTTTCTTCCCTTAACTGGAATGCGAGTTGCCCATCCTTTAGGGTACTTATTTAGTTAATATTAAATTCAAAAGACAGAAATATCTCTGAACTTCCCTACTATGGTTAAAAGACAGGCAGGTTGCAGAACCCCATTGATAACCACTCCAACATTTGAGGTTTCTGATCATTTCCAAGGAGATTTTTGAAGCAATCTTAATAACTGAGCAGGATTTCTAACAGTTTTTAAAAACTACAAGGCCCATCTATATGTAACACTATAAGAAAGGCAGCAATATTTACCATTAGAAAGAACTTTTTATAGAGGCTATTCTAGTAAATTAGAAACCTAAATCACCACACATCATGAAACCTTTTTTTTATATTAAAAGAAAGAAAAAGGAACTTTACCACGCTTGAATCACATAATCCTTTTGTGGAAAACACTTGACAAGGACACCAAAAACACACACACACACACGAACACAAACACAAAAATGCCAGAGTGAACCTTGAGCAAATTGAGTTATCATTCAATTTCTTAAAATGGACATACACAGTTATGCATTTCACAAGTATTTGCATTAAAATAAACATTGTTGAACAACTTAAATCATCTAATAATGCTACATAGAATAATCAAATAATCATGATATGAAATATTCAAAAACTTATCCTGGACTAGATAATGAATAAGTTGTGAAATTGCTTGTTGCGAACAATGAATCATAAATTCACATGACAAAGGTGCAATGCACCACAACACGGGCGGGCTGCATAGGTAAGAAAGATATCAACTACACTAATTTTAGCTTATTGTAAGACATTCAAAACAACAAATGTAACACAAAAGTACAGACATGCCATATTACCTCCAAGAAAGCAAATGAATCATCATGATCTTCATTGACTTCAAAGTGGTATGATTTCAGAGGTCCAAATGCAGAAGCAATCTCCATCACCTAGAAAAGGAACATACATGCCTAGTTAATTCAAAAGACTTAACAAATTACAAAAAATAAACAAAGAACAAATGGAGGCAAGAGAAGGAAAGAATGGGAAAAGCGATTTGAAAAACACACACACACAGAGGAAAGAATGAATGGGGACACAAGTCATTGTGAAGTTGTTATTGACTATAAAGCATTGAAATCTTTGAAATCATTTTACCATTTTTGACGACAAAGTCTTTGATATTCCACCAATGAAGATCTGCAGCAACAATTCATTAGCAAAAAGAAGATCAAGAAAAAATGCCAAGAGAAAATATAATATCAGCTGCACTTAAAAAGGAAAAGTACAGACTCAAACAGACAACATAAAGCATATTTGCTACGTATTTTAATCCCATGGAAGTTCAATGAATCAAATAATATCTCATAAACAAATCTGAAATGCAAACCTTCTTTGGGTCAGTTGCCATAGCTAATCAGACTATCCAGAAAGCGGATATGAAATATGAAGGATGATAACATGACAAGCATCCACGAGGATGCTTTACATTGCAAGTCACTTGAATACCATAATAAGTAACTGCGATTTGCTTAGATTACAATCTGCACTTACACACAAATACCCTGTTAAGGGCTAAGGGAATTTTTTTTTTCTTCTTTAAAAATTTAAAAAAAAAAAGAAAAAGAAAAAGCAAAACACCCAGAAACCTTTGGTAATCTGGTTCAAAACACTAATCTTGGACCTCACAGCTTTCAGTAATTAAGAAATCCATAGGACATAACATCTCAGGTAAGTGGCCCCAGACGATTTAAACCTCTAGCCTCTAAGTTGGAAATTGAGGATCATAAAACTTTGCTGGCCTTTGTGTTTCTAAGGTAAATTTAGCAATCTCTCTCTCTCTTTTCTTCTCCTTTCTTTCCCAAAATATTTTAGCATCTTTTCTAGATAGAATACTTTACTTATAATATCAGCCACATAAGTAACCTTTAATCCTCATATTGCATACTAGTAACCCCCAAAAAAAAGGAGAAGGAAGAAGAAAAGAAGTTGAGTTTTCCCTTTCTAAAACCCAGGGTTAAAGTTTTTATTGGTATATAGTGCCAACTAAATGTGATATTACAACATTCTCTACAAAAACTTAGATCTAATATCAGCTAAAATCTTTTGGATACCAAGAGGTTCTTTAACCTTTGTAAGACAAAATACCAGTCCAAGGAAAGCTAACATATGTTACCATTTATTTAGGAAGCCAACATATCTTACTTGGACTATCTGTACCTAGCCAACCTTAGTTTCAAGCAGAAAAAAAATAAAATAAAATAAAATAAAAAAACATAAGTTTACTTTTTCATATTTTCCCCTATCATCTTCATTAACTCAGCTAGGGTGTTCCTCCATAAAAGGGAAATTGTTCAGGTGCTCCTAGAACAATTTCAGTTGATACGGATTATCTTTCCAGAAATCAGAAAGCGAAACAATGTAAAAACTTTGTTTAATGAAACAAATTTATATTAAAATTTGCATCATAAAATCAGTTATTAATACCAACTCAATCATCATAAAAATGGCAGAAAAGAAAGAAACTTGCGTACGGAAGTTATTATAGAAGATAAAATTTAGGGATTTTGTTAGAACTTATATGGAAGGTTTAGATTACAACAATTCTATTGTAGGTGGTGAAAATATGCATTGATTGTGAGTGATTTTATTTCCGAATTTACTTTGTTTTATCTACTATATATATGTAAGTCTCACATATCAATAACACAAAACAACTTTCACCTTCTCTTCTCTATCAATTTTATTTTCTTTTCTCTCTTTTAATATGGTATCAGAGCGGGTTAGTGTTTCTTAGAAATTTTTGTTTTTTGTTTTTCAAAAATGAAAAGGAAGAAGAAAAAGATTCAATCTTTCTTTTCTTTCAAGTCTTTAATATTTTTCCAAAAAAAAAAAAATCTTTTCTTTTGTGTTTGTCTCTAATGGTTTTGTTTTTATAATGAATAAATATATTCATCCTCTTTTTTCTCTTATTAAGTTTCTAATTTTTTAATTAAATTAAAAAAAAAATAGTCTCCCAGCGTTCTTTCTAATTTCAGTCTCTTATTTGTTTTCAAGCGCATTCTCTTGGCCTATCTTGTCCTCATGCAGTAAAACTTGTATTTCTTGCATCAGGGGGTCTTTTCAATTTTATGAGAACTTTTGGGCCTTTTCAAATTTCCTGAGGGTGTATCTGAAAATACAAAAACCCTCTTTTAGTCACTAGAAAATTTTGGCCTAATTTAGTCAAATGTGTTAGTCTGCCCAACTTCACTTTCATCCCAAATCTAACCTCTTTACTGTTAAATGACCTCATCACCTCTAGCCAGCGATAAAGCCACGGCTACCCTTCAGTCTCACCACGGATTCGTGGTCGAAAATGTCTCTTCTTACCAGAAATCATCGTCTCTTATAATTCCATTTTCAGTCTCTTACTAGTTGGGTCTTTGGTCCAGAAGTTTGAGTGAGATGGTTACCTCTTCTGTTGTCAATCCTCTAGAAGCTTTATCACTTTTGTGAAGTTGAATGACTCTAAAGTTTATGTTGCTCAGAAAAAAGTCATCAAATATCTATTTGTAATCTTTATTTCCAAGTTGGGCATCAAAAATATTTATGCTCCAACTTGAGGGGAGTGTTAATGGAAGTTTTAGATTACAATACTTCTAGCATAGGTGGCGAAAATATGCATTGATTGTGAGTGATTTTATTTCCGAATTTACTTTGACTTATCTACTATATATATGCAAGTCTCACATATCAATAACACAAAACAACTTTCACCTTCTCTTCTTTATCTATTTTATTCTCTTTTCTCTCTTTTAACAGATTTCAACAATATAATACTGCACGCAGAGTGCTCACTATTGGACCAGAGGCTGAAGAAAATTGCTTTAGAATTGTAATACGTTACTTCACGTGCATACCTTGTGAGGTGAATCCTTCACAACATCACTGATTGCATCAACTGCAGCAACTGATTTCTCGACTTCACCACTCTGCATGAAAATAGCAACTGTCTGAAAACCTGCTACATGGATGGTAACCCCAATATACCTCAGAGAATGCAAAGCAACAGCAGAAAGAACTAGTTGAATGGAACACTTTGATATGAAATAGAAAAACCAAAACATGAAGGTCTAATGACAATTTAAAGAGAGAGAGAGGGGTAGAAGTTGGTCATGTATTAATAAGCAAAACACTCCAACGTTTGAAGGTGCAAAGCACAAAAGGTATTTTGATCTAACACTAATGGAAGGTATTTTGATCTCACAATAATGGTTGCATGAAAAATGAAAGTGTATTCGCACAGAGGCAGAATCCCAGGCATGATTTCTTAATTTTGTAATCGCTAATCTTTTAGCTTTGTTGTTGGCTCCTTATCACAGATCAATACCATGAGATCAATAAAATTCCTATCACATCAGTGCATGACCAGCAACCACAGAACACCCAAAATGTCATTATGCTGAGCGTGGTAAAAAAATGAACAATTTTCGCTCAAATAAAATCATAATCACTGTTTGAAAGAATAAAAGAATGCAAACCAAACAAACTTAAATATTTTAGATCAGTCCCCACATGTTAGCATTGATAAAATTATAAATGCAATTAAATGCTATTCTCAAATGGACATCAATATTGGTTGTATCAACTCTATCTCAGTCAACATCAAAATAATTTATTAAAAATATGTGTCTATATATATATATATATATATATATATATATATATATATATATAAGCTGTGCACATTGCGCTATATACAACTATGTACCTTTTCCAGAAGTCAATCATGCGTATAGCACATATGCTTGATATAGTTTCATAGATAAATTCATTCGCCAGATGATTTAAGTAGTTTCTTGAAGCTACATTTTAAATAGCAAATTAGATTTTTGAGCAAACCATGCTAGAATTTGCATGTTACATGGAGTTGATAGGATAAGTAAGAAAACTAGAGCACAAGCGAACTTTATCTAAAAATATGGTAAGATCACTTAGTACTATGCAGGTTTAAGATAAGCATATTGAAGATTGCTCAAAATCTGTATCCAAGGAACAACAAAAGGAGTATAACCTAAGGAATAAAGAATATAATTCCACAATCTCAGACCAATTATCTGAGGAGCAATTTCAGAAGCTGCTGTTAAATTTGCAGTGATAAGCCAGAGAAGGAGAGCTTTCAACAATTCTCATTTTTTTAGTGTAATTATGGATGGCCAACAGAGCCATGCAGGAAATCCATGTTTTGGAACCTTGTGCACTCGAGACAAAACATGCATAACTGAATTCCGGTCTGCAGATGATCTGCAAGCCAAAAACACTGAAAAAAACATCCATGGGAGGTACAGGTCAAAGGACAAAAATTAAGGGCAAAATGAGAAGTTCTTTGCCAAACTAAGGAGCTAAGGATTAACGATTTGGTTCAACAGGAGGGAAAACAAAAAAATACAAGAGAAATGCCATAAA
This sequence comes from Boswellia sacra, assembly GCA_013180625.2. Classification (NCBI taxonomy): domain Eukaryota; kingdom Viridiplantae; phylum Streptophyta; class Magnoliopsida; order Sapindales; family Burseraceae; genus Boswellia; species Boswellia sacra. The sequence goes on along the minus strand of SNVD02007100.1, from coordinate 137,426 downwards.
GAAACTAAACAAATGTTGTGTCCCACAACTCAAGAAGAAAAGACAGTCCCGAGAGAGATTTAATATTAGAAATTTCACCTAGCTAGCTCAATAACAAAGCTTTTCTTTATTCCAAATTTTGGGATGGCTCTCATGCGCTTATATGAAATCCATTACTAATGTCGAAGATAAAACCCAAGGTGAATATGGTTTAGCCAATTATTATATTCAAATAAACAATCAAAAGAAAATCATCTTGCCAATCAAATTATGAATCTAGAGATGCTTTCCTTCCAAATCTTGTTGACCTCTTCAGTTAAACCTTTTTTTTCTCTCTATTTATGTTTCTTTTACAGTGAGAGAACTTTATATTACTGCACTAAGAAGAACACAGGAATCTCCATACTAATATGCTGTGACTTGTGACAAGAAATCTATTCACTTGCAGAGAGGGCATCCTACAAGTTTGTACAATCGAGAGGGTTTAGAAGAAGATTAAGTTTTAATAAGGTGCAACAGAAGCAAGTTTCACAAGAATAAATTATTAATTGGTATCTGGTTTAGGCAAATTGGACGGTAAAGTCAAGAAGACTGCCGGAATATGTACAACAGCTAAGCATCAGCAGTTATCCTAAAACAACATCTTAGAGCATTTTAAAAGTTGAAAATCAAGCAAGCAGATACTATACCATTTATTTTTAGAAAAAGTTACCGTCGAACAGCCTATCAATGACCCAAAATCATTGCTAGAAAATAAGCTTAAAGTATAATATCAAACTTGTCACTACACCTGGTAATCTTCTTATTAGGAGACAGCTTCATCACCATCCAGAATGAGAATTACGACACACCCAACATAAACACCCTATTTAAGAGATTCCAACATGCTTGTCAGAAAACATCTCACGTAACAGGTTAAACAGATCATTCTATGCATGTGAAAGAAAGCTCATTACATTATAGCAAAATATCCTAGCATTAATCTGATATTCAATCTTCAGAAAATTCAAAAAATGTCCCAAATTTAAGTGTGGCGCAAAATTGATCCTATCCTTAAAAATTTGTATGCTATGACCTTCTGTTGATTGTTGGACACTGTCCGATGCACCTGTTAGACACTATCGAATGTCAGACAAGATCATAACATACAAATTTTCAGGGACATAGTAATTTATCAAAGAAGCCCAATAATTTGGGGCATTTTTGAATTTTTCCTTCAATCTTTATAGTTTAATCTATTTTTTATTTATTTACTTTTGAAGGAAACAAAAGACTTGTATTAATTGAGAAAAAAAAAATTGATATTCAATCTGGATTTGCGTCCACTGTTCATGCAAAACCATTGGCACAACAATACAGAGTCTTAATCAGAATTACAAGAACTTCCCCAAGAACTATGGATGCAAAAACTAAGCCACTTCCACATTCTACAATTTTGAAGATGTAAGGACATGTACTCAGAAGTCCTGGATGGATAAACTTCCATTTCCCAAGCAAACAAAAGAGTTCAAGACAAAATCAGCATTGTGACCTCATTTATTAGAAGCTCAAGATGCCAAAGTTGGCTTAGCAAATTAAGAAATACTTCTGCAAGAGGGTGGTGAAGTCTAGGGCTCAAATATTACAATTAACCACAGCAGTTAACTTCTTCAACATCCAATCAGTGAAAGAACTCTACAAATTAATCCCAAAAATAAAATAAAAAAAGAGTAGTCAAACAATGAAAAAAACTTTCCAAGATTCAAGCACAAAAATTCGAAGGACTAACAATTTTATGATGACACATAAATTAGGCATTAAAAGAGTTCACATCTCATGGAATTCACATTTTTGCAATATGTGTTAGAGCTTAAAACTTGAAAAAAGAACAGAGGTAAGAGACTATCAATAATGGTGATATCACATTGACCATTAAAATTGTGCTAATCAACTAATTGCAAACATATATATGTTTGTGCTAATCAACTAATTGCAAACACATATATGTTTTATCTCAATTTATATCTACATTTAAGATGTGGTTTCTAAGGGATTTTTGCTGAAACTTCATTTGAAGCTTGCAATTGAAAGAAACTTATTGACTTAAAAACCATATTGCCATTTGAACAAACAAGGGAAAAGGTCACAGAAGCAAATGATAATCCCCAGATCTATTGAAAGTTGCATAAACAACTTCAAGTTTTTTAACGTTATTAGCTCATTGTGACCTGCTTTAAGATTGAGTTACTAGAGATACCCTAAACTACACCTCCATCAACAAAATAAATAAATAAATAAGCTTTTGAGACTTTTAAAAGCTCGCTGTAGAAAATCCACTCTGCATAAAACATGCAACAGATCATATCAAAAATAATAATAGTAAAAAATTGCAATAAATGCCCCAGCAGTATTCATGCACCAAACAGACAGAACTATACCAAATTTTATATAGAGTGCAATATTGCAAGGACAATTGCTGCACTGCAGGCAAGCCTATCTATCTCAGACCTAGAATCAATCTAACTAGCAAATTCAAAGCCTTCCTTATAACCCACACCATCAATCCTGTGGTTCAGGTTGAGGTAATTTTGAGCTTTTAGAACCAGAGCCCAAACTTTAATCAATTGAAGGTGAACTTGACTTCTATTTTATTCCCTTGAAGCCATTTATAATTAGATCGAGCCCCATTATGTTTGTGAAAGTTCCCATCAACTCCAATGAACACCCAAAAGGCTGACTATTCATATTGCATAAGGCCAACTATATCTAGCTCACTTTCTCAATCAAGAAAAAATCTATTCAAGTTTATTATCCTCAAAAGAAAAGATAAAAGCTGCAAATATGCTGCAATCCAAGGTATAACTGTCATATGTGACAATTACAAGTGCCCAAACATCTATATTAAGTAATGTTGAAATCTTAACTCCATTTTTAGACATCTATATGCCCAAAAATCTTGATAGTAGCAACCATATTCAAATTTGAGGGACCATAATAAATCAGTTTGGGAAATAAACACAGTATCAGGCAAATTAAACTGAAATAAACATAAGAGTATAAGTTGTTAAGAGTATCATTCTTACTGCCACTTCAATATAGTCCCTGGGGTGCCTGATTTTTAGATGGGAACCATAGAAGAAACTGCCGTCACAAGAAAGAGCTGCTGAAGCATCCTCAGGTGTAAGAAACTCCACAAGAGCTTGGCCTTTCTCTTTCTGCATCTGCATTAAACACATTGTAAGCAAACCAAATCACTGGATGCACTAGTATGCACAACAAAAATAACAAGATTGTCCATGAAAAACATATTAGACACTTACAACGCAGCTGATACAAGGTAGGGATCCATGAATATGATTAACACCTGAAGAAAGTATAACATTATTAAAAAATTCCATCATGGATTTCTCAGATGCTGAAGCAGGTATGTTTTCTACATAAAGCCTCCTCATAGGCCAGGTAGCTTGAGTTAGCTGAACAGAGTCAATGGAGACACTTTGCTTTGTCAAAGAAGCACTAACTGAAACTCCAGTAAGAAGCTCCATAGCAGTAGAAGTAACAGGAATGGCTTTGACCACTTCATGTACTCTGGGTGATGCATTTTGGTTTAACATCTGGAAACTAGATGGAACTGAATCAGAGAGAATGCTGCCTTTTTCTGCCGGTGCAACATCCCACTTAGCACTTTTCTTCTCTGGTGAGCGATTAACAGGGGAAGGAGTCTTAACAGCAGCATCAGTTCTTCTCTTCCTCGGTGAGTAGCCACCAAGGCCACTCGTGGATCCACCATGCCTCCTATAATGACTGCTTGACCCGTTACTGGTCACTCTGCTCCTATCAATATCTGAATGCTGTCTTCCAGGCCTTCCTTTTGAAGAATGTGCCGACAGTTCTTCATTTTCTCGCCCATAGTAGGATGTTCGTTTAAGTGCTCTTGGTGAAAGAGAAATAGATCTTCTATTTCTGTCCTCGTGATCTCGACTCCTTGAGCGCCTCCTTTTTAGTTTTGATTCCACATAACGAGATTTTGGAGACTCCTTCCTATTCTTTCTCTCTGAAATTTCTAGATTGTGCCCTTTACCTATATCATATTTCCTCACAGAACTCTTACCTCCATTTTTCTCATCATCTCCATTTCGATATTTTCTCTTGCTTTCTCTTTCAGACTTCTCTCCCCTCCTGTCCACATAACTATCCTTCCCTGACAAATCTCTCGAGTGCTTCTTTGTAGCTTCATCTTTAAAATTATCACTTGAACGCTCATGAATTCTTCCCTCACCAAGAATTTGTTTGTTAGCTCTGCCTTTAGCTTTAGAAAATCCTTCTTTCATTTCATCCTTCAAATTGGTTTCTGACCCACAACTTTCTCTATGTTTTTCTTTACTTAGACTCCCATCCTTCGACCTGATTTCTGATTGAAGGCCTTCTCTACGTTTAGGTCTAGATAAATTGTCAGTCTTAAGTTTGTTTCCTGACTCATAGCTTTCTCTATCTTTCCTTCGACTTGAATTTCCATCCTTCATGGAAGTGTTGTCTTCTTTCTTCCTAGAGCCTGCTTTCTCAAGTTCCTCCGACACATGCTTGTCCAGACCAGGGGAAGAATCTTTATTGCATCTGTGATGCCTCTCAGAATCACGATGATCAGAAACTTTCTCAATGGTACTATCCCCTACATTTCCTACTTCTATAGCTCCCCCTTTAACATTTTCGGACAATGTTTTGCTTTTCCTTTTATTCATTATCTCATCAAAGCTGAAAGGCCTTGTTCGAGCAGCAGTTCCTTCATTGCAGTTATCTATGGAAAGCTCACCCCTTTTTTCATACTTCTCTTTTTTCCGCCCAGATCTTCTCATCTTAATCAAGCTATCTATACTAGAGTACAGAAAGCATTAAAGATTAACATATGGGAGGATAGATTTAGCATAGAGACTGGCCAATAAAACCTTTGCTGTAATACAGATTGCCACCAGATGAATATTACAGCAGCCCAATGGGAGAAAAAGCGGGTGTCTAATCACCAGTATCAAGCAGTTCAGCAACTGATCAACTCGTAATCAATAAATTATAACCAATCTGAACACTGTCAATGAAGATAGTCAAAACAACAAAGTCAAGTGACAGGCAGGAAATTGGGAGAAAAAAAAAATGCAAGGACAGAGATCATAATTTTCAACAGAACATAATAACTTCAAAACGAATAAAATTACTATGCGCACCTCATCAATCCAAATAACTTTCAATAATATCTTTACATATATAACATATTATAGAACATAAACTACTAACAAAAAGTTAGTACCGTTTTGGACCTATTTGATATAGACACTTCAGACAAAAGGCTTCTCAAAGACCAAATGGGTCTTCAATCTCAGCCAACATGACCACTAACCCATCTGAAACTAGTGGAACAAACTTTCACAAGCATTTGGTGGTCTTATATGGCATCCCAGTTGTGATAAATTCAAAGAATGTAAAAATTCTCAAATGAATCACAAACACGAGGGGGGAAAAAGTTTAACTTCCTACCATGTATATGTAGGCAGAAGAAATAACAAATATTACATCAAAATTAAAAAAATTAAATAAACTAAAAACCCAGTTTCTTAGCAGCTATTGATTGAAAAACAATTATATTTCACAACACAAATAAAACTCATTTTTCAACTTCAATTTGCACCTCTCTACAACGCCCCCAGAGAGCAGAAGAAGAAAAGGTATTTATCCGTAGTTTCCCCTATTTTCTCAGCAACCAAACAGAAAGCAACTAACAAAAAGCCCGAAAAAACAATTGAAATGGAAAACCCTAAACGCAATCCATAGTTATCCATCAGAATACTTATAAACTAGTTACATATAAAAGTATCCTAAGTTGATGAAGTTGGAATTTGGAAAGAGAAACTAAACAAAGGAAAGCGTAAGTGGAAGTGCAGGAAGTACCTTGGAATTGGAAGTGAATCCAACAAAAGACCTGGAATAGAAGAAGCAGCAGCAAAACCAAAACCCACTTATGGGCTAGGAGAGCCTTTGCGCTTTTGCTAACATTTGGTCACCTTCCATAAATGCTTCACGCCCATTTGGTTGCCACGTTATATTCTTTTTACTCTCTCATAATTTTCTTCTTCATCAAATTAAAAAAAAAAAAAAACTAATATTGATATGCCACCATTAATTAATATAAAAATAAAATAAAAATTGAATGTAATGGTGTCAACCCATTACTTATTTTATTTTAATTATTAAATTACGGGAGATAAATAACTAAATATTATGTCAAAGAATAATAATAATCTCTTTGTGTATAAACTTTTGTATATAAATTTACGCTTAATATGATAAATGGGAAGTAAATAAAGAAAAGTCAATTCATTTAATGAGAAGTAATTATACGTGAATATATAAATAATGGTACATCAATTTATATATAAAATTTTGTAAATATAATATTATTTTCTTTATGTCAACATATTGTAGTACTTTATTGAACTTAAATGGCAGTATGTTTTTAGTTAACAACGTGCACCTATTTCTCTCTAGTCTCCTGGGAGAGATTTTATATATTTAATTGGGTAATTAACTAGGCCCAATATGTTAGGTCAAAACATAAGGAACCCCTAGCCTTTTAGAAATACTTATTAAACCTTTGGTTAAAAATTTTTTATTGCATGATACTAGATATATAATTAAGTTATACAATATAATGCGATACAAATTTATTAAGTGGGTAAAAATAAAAAATTCATAATAAATAAAGTAGGACCTATAACTTTATGTCAAATTAAATTATATAGGTTGGATTGTACAAGTTGATTGTATACCTAAAATTTTTATTTATTTTTTTTACTTTAACTATTAAGTAAGAAGTGTGTTTATACCCTTAAAATTAAAAAAATAAAACAAAAAATCCAGAAGAAAAAACATAGAGATACAATTACCATTTCCATTGCACATGAGTTGTGGTGTTGGGAGGTGTGGCTATTGGCTAGGGTCCTAGTGTTTGGTGTTGGCAGGTGTAGCAACTAGGTGGGAGGTAGTACTTGGCATTTGGGTTGTGGTTGTTAGGATTAGGGATGCCAAAAACCTGAGGCTAGGCCAGGGACTCCATTCCCCGCCTTTAGACCCAATAGACAATATTAATCCTCGTCCCTTATAAAATCCCTAGATTTTGCTCTCGAGCTGAGTCGGCTAAATACATTTCGGGGTTGGGTAGTTCAATTCCCTAGGCAGGATACTTGGAATTTTTTTCTTAAACAACTAATCACTTATCTTCATTTTATATTGTATTGTTAAATAATAACTAAATTCTAAGGATAGCCTAATAGGTTGGTTTGTAAACTTGTTAGCCATGTGGCCCAAAGTCAATCCATGCAATGCTCAAATTTTTTCACAAAAGTTCTTTTTATTGAATAAGCAAGTGAGGTGGGTTGAAAATCAATTAATTAGCTGAATGAGCAGGTAAGGCGAGTTGAAAATTGTTGGAAAATCATGGGTGAATGAAAAATTGATGAAACAAATTTAATGTTGTAATATATAAAATTTAATTTTGTAATGTTTTGTAAAATATAAAATTTAATTTTGTAACATGTATAACATAGACATTTAATTTTGTAACATATAGATTAATGAGTCATTAATCCACAATTACAAATTAAATTTTGAGCCGTTACAGTTACAAATCAAATTATAAGTTGTTACAACAGTTACAAATATATAGTGGTTTTCTAATCTTTCAGAATTTAAAAAAAAAAAAAGGAAAGCTTTCTTCTCTTTCAGAGATATAGAAAAGAGAATGATAGAGTTCTTGCACTTTTGGTTCGCCGCAAATAGCTTCTTGGTGATAGTTGCCTGTCTAATATATGTTCTATCATGGGAGACAAACGCCATTTGATCCTTAAACATCTATAATGAGAGGCGAATCTATTTTAAAGAGATCGTATGATACATGAGGCTCGTATTTATGGTTGATTTAAAGGTGTTTTCATGCTAAGGAAACATTTTACATGTATATTCAACTTTGCTTAATACAAGGCTATCATATTTTTTATATAGACACAACAATGATACTATTCTAAGATGCTTTCTTATCTCTAAAGAATCTCTTTTACATATTACTACATGATTCACCATACTTTATGTCATATCACTCTACTTTACAATTTATACCTTATCAATATTATCATTACACTAGACTCCACATCTTAACAAAAGAGCAGTTGCTCTTCGGCTTGTTTCAAGATTTCTTGGATCCTTGAGAAGATGATCGGCAGATACTTTTACTCAGCCAGAAAAAGAGTATATTCCTAGTCATGACCAGCCATAAATCAACTATAAATCCAAGGCTCGTGAATCACAAGATCTCTTTAAAACATATTCGCCTCTCATCATAGGTGTTTAAGGATCAAATTGCGTCTGTCTCGTAGGATACAACGAATATGAGATAAGCAACTATCACCAAGAAGTTGTCTCCGATAAACAAAAAGTGCAAGAGCTTTATCACTCTCTTTTCTATATCTCTAAAGAAGAAGAAAGCTTTCCTTTTTCTATTTCTTTTTCTTTTTTATTCTGAAAAAGCAAAAATCACTATTTATCGGAGATCAAATTTTGTAACTGCTCACAATTTGATTTGTAACTGTTGTAACGACTCATAATTTAATTTTTAACTGTAACGGCTCAAAATTTAATTTGTAATTCTAGATTAATGACTCATTAATCTATACATTACAAAATTAAATTTATACGTTATAAACGTTACAAAATTAAATTTTATACGTTACAACATTAAATTTTTTTCATCAATTTTTCATTCACTCATGATTTTCCAACAATCCCCCACATGAATGAAAATTAATAGAAAAACAAACAAATTTTTGACCTGGTGATAGAGGTCAATGGTTGAAACCTACATAGGATAGGTAGGTATTATCCTTTGAACCTTGACTTATGAAAATATATCTAGTTTACTAGCTAAATAGTAGACAAGATGTCTTTGAACTATTCTACTATTTCTGTAAAGGATGATATGTTGGTATAAAAAACATCACACTTAAGCATGTGTGATGGGGAACCCGTAACAAGAACAAACCTAAATCAAACACACACTCAACAATCGCTCACACTCACACACAATCAACCAATAATCTGTCTGAATACTCCTTTAATATATCAAATAATTAATGTCTACCAAAACAATAACAAAACCCTATATTTATACTAATCAAGACATATTGGAATTTGAGTCAAATTAGAAAAGTCAAAATCCCTATTTGAGTCAAAATCCCTAAACTATCAATTTGGGTTTAAATCATATTAGGAAAAGTCAAGATCCCCAATTGAGTTAAAATCCCTAAATTATAAAATTCCTAATTCAATTAAAATTTAAGTAACTAAATTATTGAAAAGACTTAATTATCTCTAACGTAAAATTAAACCATGCTGCATCAATTCTCCCCCGCTTAGAAAACTCGACTTCTGTCGAGTTGCTCAAGGTGGATGTTGCCAAAATACGATAAAGCACCAAGTCTTGTCTTGCATGAATATAAGAATGTCGTCGATCTAAGTCTGCACTTCACGATAATCTAAGAACATAGATACTCGCGGTTGAAAACTAGGCAATGTTGCTTTGATGGACGTCAATGTTGGTGAAGAAATAATCCACATCATAGGAGATTTCAAAATAGAGATAAGCATGCCTTGGTTTGAGCTTTGATCCAACACATTAGAGACTCCCAAGAAGTCAACTTCAACTTCAGACTTGGAGATAACTTCTTGAAGTAGTTTTGGAGACTAAAAAATTTGTTCTTCATGAGATAATTCAACTTCAATCTTTGGTTTGGAGACTTCAACTTCAATCTTTGGTGTGGAGTCTTCTTTTTTAGACAGATGAATGATTTCAATTGCTTATTAAACTCCTCTTCTTGAATGTCTCCTAATCCTAAATCTTCACTCTCCTCGAATGGTTCTAAGACCTCTCCTTCAAGATTCTCATGTATTGATTCACTAGGGTCATATCCTATGGTTATAGTACGACTAGGACAACGAGCAACAACATGGCCTCTACTTTGACAATTGTGGCACACAATCGGGGAACTAAAGGATTGGTTTGAAGCATTCATTGATCTTTCCCTATTCGAGTTGAAACGAGGATTTACATTAGGATTGGAGGCACTAGATGTGGAGTAACTAGGAGTTGACGAGTTAGAAGCTCTAGTAGTGGAGGATTGTTGATTAAAGTTGCTCCTATTAAAAGCCTTAATTTGAGGAGATGGAGTATGCACCGAAGAAGTTTGCCTAGCATTATAAGTTTTCGCATAGAGTTCAGCTTCTAGGGCTTTATTATAAGCATCTTCTATAGTTTTAGGGGAGCTCAACTCAACAACACGCTGGATGTCAAACCTAAGTCCATTAATAAATCTTGATACGGTGGCATCATTAGACTCTTCAATGTTACACCTAATGTGAGACTATCAAACTGAGATTGGTACTCAAAGACACTAGAAGAACCTTGCCTAAGGTTAAGCAATTGCCTATAAAGTTGCTTCTTATAGGATTGAGGGACATATTTTTATGTAAGCTCCACTTTTAGTTCTTCCAAGTAGGAAAACGACGATGTTGTTGGCAAAATCTGCGTTCTATGGACTGACAAAAAATCTTAGCGGTACCAGCTAATTTAAGTCGAGCAAAACGAACACGATAGGAGTCTACCATGTCATTCCAATCAAAGTACTCTTCTATGGCATCTATCCAATCTAAAAAAGCAGTGGGCTCTAACCTACCATCAAACTCAGGAATATTGTGTTTGGCACCTTTTGGAATGTTAGATGACTCATGCCTAGAATGATTTCTGGTGCTTCTATGACTGCCTTTATCATCACTATCATCTTCAAACAAAGGATTATGAGTATATTCTTGCTCAAGATGTTTTTAGATGTAGATCCTATGACTTTCTTACCCTTATCAAATCTATTAGATGATCCAAGATTGTTATCCCTGCAATTAGCTTGCTTTCTAATATCACGTACTATTTGTTCAATTTGAGTGAACCTAAGTTCTAATCCATTCAACCTACTGTTTATGATATTTAAATCAGGTTGTTCAGGCGGGGGATTTGGTTCTACCAATTTTTTTTAAGAAGTAATGCTAAGTCTAGACTAAAATTTTCTATAAGTGATAAAATAAATCTGATGCTGCTGCAATGCAAATAGGGCAAGAAAAGTAACTATGCAATGGTTTTTTTTTTTCTAACTGAAAGTGTATGGGCTAAAGTGAAATTTAATGAAACTTATAGGCTAACATATGAATATTGAGAATGCAGGGGTTAAACTGTAAAAGAGGTAAATTGCAAATTTTAAAATTCGGGCAATGGTGTAATTATGCAAAGTAGGTGGGTTTCCAGGACATTAGGCTTGATTCAATGGCAAATAACCTGAAAGCCCCTAATCAAAATTATCAGCCAATTTTAAAAAGTGACAAAGAAGTCCCTAACCTCAAACATCCAAACACTCTCGGGTGGCGGCTTCCGGCGATCGGACGATGACGGCCAAACCTTTAGGCACTGGATCGGCAACGGCAGAAGCTTTTCCGACCAGTGGTGTAAGCCGTGGTGGTTTGTGTAGTGGCTTCCAAACTAAATTTTGATTTTTGGAGACTTTCCGACAAGAATTAATGATCGGCCAAGAAGGGAAAGTTGACGGGGAGGGGCCGATCTATCACTTGGTGGTGGAGGTGAGACACCACTCGCTGGTCGACGACGATGACCAATAACGGTGACGAACGATTTTTGGGCGTTTTGAAGGGTTTCCGGTGGAATTCTGGTGACGTTGATGAAGGGAAGAATGATGGGGACGACCCAATCTACAATTTGATGTATTCCGTGATGGGTGATCCGTCGGTGGCCGACGATAAACAGACAGTGCGAACAGTGACTGTGTTTGGGGTTTTTGGGAATTTAGGATGAATTTTGTGGAACGATGTTAGGCTTTGATACCAAATTTACGGGGAACCTGTAACAAGAACAAACCAAAATCAAACACGTACTCAACAATCACTTACACACAATCAACCAATAATCTGTCTGAATACTCATTTAATATATTAAATAATCAATGTCTAACAAAACAATAACAAAACCCTATATTTATACTAATCAAGACATATTGGAATTTGAGTCAAATTAAGAAAGTTAAAATCCCTATTTAAGTCAAAATCCCCAAACTATCAATTTAGATTTAAATCATATTAGTAAAAGTTAAAATCCCTAATTGAGTTAAAATCTCTAAATCATAAAATTCATAATTCAATTAAAATTTAAATAACTAAATTATTAAAAAGACTTAATTTTCCCTAACGTAAAAATAAACCATGCTGCATCAATTTGTTATGCACATGATTATTTTGGCCAACTTGTAATTAAAACAAGATGTTATATTATTTCTTATTTACTGTTTCTAAAAGTTTATTTTAGAAAGTATTTGATATCTCTTAAAATTAGGACATTATTCATGTATCCTAGTTGAATTAGGAGTATATTTATTTGTATCCTATTCCTTTTAGGAGATTACTTATATCACTTCATAAAGTACTGTTTCTTATCCTATTTGAGTTTTATTGAGATTCTACTAGATATTGGTGAGAAAATACAACCGGGATTCACACTATATAATCTTATCTCACATAACTTATATAATGATACATGGATGAGTGTATGTTACGACATTTCAAGAATTAAATGCAAAAATGGAGTGCTTCTTTGATTTTGTTTTTATGAGTGTTTTATTCATGTATGAGAGGTTGTGATCATGCATGAATTTTGTATAGATCTGATTGAGTTAGTATACACTTGAGAGAACTTGCGAGTTGAGTGTTTATGTAATTCGATATCAGACATCGTGGTTATGTTTTACTTAACAGTGTGTTGTTAAGTTGTCAACGACAGAGAGTGGGCAGTATCACTAGAGTTTAAAATCTTGACGAGATTTTGTTTTACAAAGATTAGGTTAGTGTGTGAGAGTGAGTCAACACTGTTAAATGTTCCTAAAGAATGTACAAACAAGAACTTAGTAAATTACAACTCTAAGCTGTTTGTGGATGTAGGTTTTATAACCGAACCACGTAAAATCCTCTTGTGCGAATTTACAATAAAGTTTGCTGTTATATTACATATAACTTCATACTTCCAAATCTTACAATTGTCAAGTTCACTGACATACAAGTGAAAAAATATCACGTTGATTTGGAGGCATGGAGATTGTACGAAATGGAGGATCCAGAACACAACTACCTATTCTTGATGATAGTAATTATTCATATTGGAAAGTAAGAATGATGATGTATATTAAATCCTTTGATAACAGGACATAGACCAGTGTGCTTAAAGGATGGACACCACCGACAAGATTGAATGCTTTTGGAGATTCAGAACCTAAACCTGAGGAGGAATGGACTGATGAAGAATATTGGAATTCAAAGCTAGAACTCAAAGGCTGTTAATGCGATTTTTATTTTTGTGGATTTAAATAACTTTGGACATATTTCAAGGTGCAAAGTGGCCAAAAAAGCTTAGGACATTCTTGAGGTAAAGCATGAAGGTACTGCTTCTGTTAAACGATCTAAATTGATGAGATTAAATTCACAATTTGAGAATTTGATGATGCATGAAGATGAGTCAATTTCTGATTTTTATTCTAAGTTGTGTCACATCACCAATTCTACATATATGCTTGGCAAGACATTTACTGATGCAGAAATTGTTAGCAAAATAATTAGATCTATCCTTGATAAATTTCAGCCTAAAATTTTTGTCATTGAGGAAGTTAAAAACACTGATGAGATGAGGGTTGATGAATTAATTGGCATTCTTCAAAGCTTTGAGATTAATAGTAGTGCTAGGAAGCAAAAAGAAAAGAGCATTGTATTCAGTGTTAAAACTGAAAAATCTGATAATGAAAATAATGATGAGCTTGATAAAACTGATTCAAAATAGATTGCTTTTCTAACAAAAAATTATGTCAAGTTCATGAAAAAGAATTTCAGGAAAAAGAAGCAAGGAAAGCTATCAAACTCAAGTGAAGACAAATTTAGAAAATTCAGCAAGGAGAGTGACAAAAAGAAATCAAAGCAACCTAATAAGAAATGACAGATTCAGTGTTATGAGTGTTCTGGTTATAGGCATATTTAATCTGAATATGCTAATCTCAAAAAGAAGGACAAAGGCTTTACAGCTAGTTGGAGCAATGATTCAGAAACTGATTTAGAAGATTAAGAATGCATTAGTAACTTTGTAGCTTTTACAGCATCTACAGCTGATAAAGAGAAAGTTGTTATGTGCAGCATAATAGAACAGTGTAGAACTGATGATGAAAATTCAGATACAAAAAATGATCCAGAATACTATGAAGAGCTACAAGAAACTTACAATGCACTCTATGGTGAATGGTTGAGTCAGAAAGAAGAAATCAAAGCTTTGAAAAAGGAGATTGAAATGTTAAATGTGAAAAATCTAATGCTGAAAACTGCATCATAGAACTGGAGCTTGCTTTGACAGATAAAATAGCACATATTAAGAAAATTATAGCTGAATTGGGTAAGAGTAAGAGATGTGTTGATCAACTCAGAATTAGGTCAGCAAAACTTGATCAGCTCTGATGCGTTCGAAACTAGCAAGTATACTAGTCGCACAAGTAATAAAGTGATAAGTAAGATATCGTTCCCACGAGGATTGATTCTAATTGAATTTGTTATTTCCAGCAACAATAAACTAAACAGGGGGGGATTTTTGTTGAATGCTTTACTAAATGAAATAAGAATGCAAGTAAAGAATAACAAAACAGAAAGTAAATTTGAATGAAAAATCAATGGGAGAAACTGGTTAAGGTTCTTCTCTACCACAAGATATGATTTGCGAATTAATTGTAGAATTGTCATCCAATTACAGCATTGAAGTTATCAACCGTAGATAACAACAAGCTCTGTTATCCCAATCTTTCCTTACTTTGTTGTTTAATAAAACAGGCTCTTTATTTAATCTCTATCCATTAAACAACCTAGAACAAGCTCTCTAAATTTAATTCAATGGATGCATTATGAAAAGAAAGACAGGTTGATCTAAGCAATAAACACACAAGCTCGGATTATTTAACTTAGGTTATATTCTCCAATTGCAATCTCTGATCACAATTTTGCTACTAATGATTAGAAATTCAAGACAATTACGGATCAAGATTTCTAGTCTAGCAATAGACAATATCCAGATTATATTCAGTTGGCCACCCAAATACAATCCAGCAAGCAATCATAAGCATTAAACATGGGAAAATACAAGCAACTTCAATTAGAGAATTGGATACAATTCCTTGCACAATCAATTCATAAAAACCATATCAAGGGCTTTGAAATCACCCTCAACCAATTCAGATTTAGTTACACATATTCATATAGAATACAAATACAATACAATATGGAGACATTCCAGAAAATGAAAGGGAAAGGGAAAACTTAGCAAATTTGATTAAATCTCTTAGGATTTGTAGTTCTTCCTCTTTCCAAGCCTTCAATCTCCTTCAAGAACTCCAAGAGATGAGAGAAATCCAAAGATGCAGCCTCCTCCACGTTCTCCCCTCTTCAAGTTATCAAAATAAAACCCTTAAATGTGTTTAAATACTCTGCTACAGTGACTTGCTACAGTGCCCCGTATTATACATGCTACAGTGACTTGTGGAATTATATTTCTATACATCTCACACTGTTTTGATTACAACTTTTGGTACACTGAATGGATTTATAAACCGTAAATTTCTCCAGAAAATAGACTTCGAGAGCTTTCCAACGGTATATGATATGTCATCGGGTTCATTGTATATCAATACAATTAAATCCGAGAAGATCACTGACTAGCAGAGGTGAAAATGAAGGGTTTTACTCCATTTTTGTGCAAGTTGCTCCAAAACTCCTACAAACATCAAAACCACACAAAAACATAAAAATACCAAGGAATATAGCAAAGAAACATGGACGAATTGATATAAAAGTAATACATAAATAGACACCTATCAAATTCCCCACACTTAGACTTTGCTAGTCCTCGAGCAACTAAAATGATACGAAACAAAACTAAACCGAAACAGAATCAAAGAAAAATTAAAACACACAAATGCTTCAACTTGCAAATAGGCCTCAAAGATTGTACTTAATTATAACCCAAGGAAAACTTCAAAATAATGCACTTGATCAAGAATTTTATCTCAAAGATTAGTTTCGCTTCACTTCAATTCCTCAAGTGTGTGTGTGTAGAGCCATTCTCACCTAATCACTTGTAACCCGGATGAGTTTATGCATAAAAATGAATCATATTTAATATTGAAGATGTGTGTATAAATGAACTCCATAGGCTTGCTTTTCAAGTCACTCTCCACTAATGTAGACATGCACAACACCAAGGATCAAGTAGGACTTTATTAAGCTTGTAACGTTTGGCTTGGATGAAGGTATGATAAAGGATAATAATTTGGCTCAAATCACCCACAAACACATAAATCATTCAAGACTATGTAGAGCTCAACCCTATAACACAACTTCATTTAAATTCACCAGGTTACTCCCCCAAACTTATTTAGAACACTCAATCTTTCTTTTTTTTTTTTGCAGAAAACAAAAGAAAACTACACCCCCACACTTTGTTGTTTCATTCTTTTTAAGAACATTAAGGGTATAGATCTCTTATTCTTCTTCTTTTGTTCTTTTTTTCTTCTTTTTTTCTTTTTTTTCTTCTTTTTTTTTATTACACTTCCCCTCCCCCACACTTAAACAACACATTGTCCTCAATGTGTAAGTACGTGGACAATAGGTACACATTGGCTTTTTTTTCTGTTTTTCTTTTTTTTTTCAAACACAATGGAACTCACTTGTATTGCTCATGATACATCCCAACCTCCTCTAACTTCCCAAAACCAGAACATAGCTCAGAATTTAATTGTGAATGATCTACATGCTCATAGGTAAGGGATAAACTGTTTGGAACAAATTCATTTGAGGTTAGGAAATCTTTTAGTGAGTTAACAAAGAAAAAGGCTTACAAAGGCTCAAAGGGGTAACTAGGGATCAATTTCAGTCAAGGTTGGCTATTAAGGCTCAAACGGTCCAAAGATGGCCTAAATCATTTCCCCAATGTTGCACAGTCTAGGATTTCGCCTCGAGTGACCATCAAACAAGTTCTAGAATTCATTGAAATCTGAAGAAACATTTAAATTACATAAACTTTCTCTAAGTGAACAAATAACTCAGTGATAATAGCTCAGTGCTCAATGTTGCGCAAGGAATCAAAAGCAAAGCGAAAACCAATAAACGTTTCAAGCACACAGATCCATGCATCATTTATCATTTTCCAAGAGTTATTCTTAATTCAATCATTATCTTATCATCGACCCATAAAATGCAAGAAAAGAGGTACGTGGCATTGTTACACCTGAGTCAAGATTGTATATTTCAACAATCCTTAGGACCAGTAGCCGCAGACTTAAGGTTTCCAGCCTATATACCTTTATTATGAAAGAAACACTTCAAACAACATGAAATAAACAAACTACAGATTTATTTCGAGAGAATGCGTTTCAAGGGTAAAGAAACTCCATATTCTGCCATTCTCAGGTTTTTTCACAATGTTCTCTTTTTGAATCGAAACTAATAAAGACGACACATAACAACTCTAAATTACATAAAACCAAACTTACTCATAAAATAACAAAGTCCAACAAGCCAGCAAACAAAAACAAGTCAGTTAGAATGGGTCTAAAAAGTTTAGAAGTTAGCCTCCTTATTCAGCCATTATGGATTAAAGAAATCCAGAATGCGTTTCAAGAGAACTTGAACTTTTTAAGCCACCACTCTAAAAGCCAAGATTAGAAAACATTACCTGGGGTGAAAGAAACAACCTGAAAAAAAAACTCAACTCAAATAAACACAATAAAGAGAAAGCAAACGAAAATGAAGCAAACCAGCAGATAGAGATTACAGATGGAGCGTTAAATCCAGTTTACGCCTCTTATTGCCGTCTCCAAACCAATCAATCCGAGCTGGTGTTGGATCAGGCGAATAGACGAATTCTTGTAGTTTGTCAATTAACTCCCCTGCCGTTGAAGCTATAACAAGGATTTGCCTCGCTGATGGTGAGATAAAATTTTTTTCTACAGCTTGATCAAGAAAAGACAACAAACCATCAAAAAAGTTATTGACATTTAACAAACCAATGGGTTTCCGTTTTTTTATGGATGTTTAGCTGTGCCCAGAGGTGATTTGAAATATCTCCTCTAATGTACCATAACCACCGGGCAAAGCTATAAATGCATCGGACTTAACAACCATATGTGCAATACGCTCATGCATGCTAGAGACTGTAACTCTTCCCCGATGGTGTTGCCTACGATATCTCGTACAGCTAATGGTTTAGGGATAATGCCGAGAACTTTGCTCCCTCCTAGGGATGCAGCTATTGACACACACCCCATTAACCCAAGACTACCCCCTCCATAAATCAAATGAATACCCCTCGCAGCTAATGTCCTACCAAGATCCAGAGCTGCTGTTGTAAACTCTCCATCTTTACCAAATTGCGATCCACAAAATACGCATATATTTTGGAATCACCGAATTGGTGTTTTCTCCATTTCTACAAGTGCTCTAACCTTGTGTAAGACAATGATGCACGTTAGGTAATATGCTTATCAAGTGTAAGACAGGTTATAATAATGACATTTGAAAATATGGAGAATGGATATATACACACTAAAACTCTCAAATTTGACACATGGGGACATAATTTCGGTGGGGGTTGCTCGATGCAGATTTATCGCCCCAAAATTTGAAAAAATGAGATATGCTTTCGGCGAGGTTTGACAAAACCTACACACTTGTCTCCCACGTGAAGCATGGAAAATAGAGATACACATTCGGCGGGGGTTGACAAAACCCCCACACTTGTCTCCCACGTGAAGCATTAAAAATGGAGATACACTTTCGGTGGAGGTTGACAAAACCTCCACACTTATCTCCCACGTGTACTTATGCCATAGGTAGTCATATGGTTTGTCAAAAAGAAAACTTGAAATTAAAACAAACAAAATCAACAAACAACAACAACACAAAAACAACATTGATAATCAGATCAAACGAAACAAGAAAAAAAATTCTACAACAACAACATACATTCAAATATACAAGTAGTTGTGATTGTGGCTCACATCTTCCTCTGGTTTTACGTCCAGTTACGACTGAAACGCCTTCTATGAGTCGGGGATTTGCTTCCCATCCAGTTTTCTTATAAACTGGCAAACAGGGTCGTTTTTAGTCAGATTCCCTAGACTATAACACTGCAATTCATCACGAAATTTTGTCCATAGATTAAGCACTTCACGCTGAACAAGTCCACAAGAATGTGACTCGAGAGTTAACAAAACATTATCCAGCGACTCATTACTCAAACCATTCTTAATAAATGAAAGTTTATCTTCTCTATTCCTGGACGCAAACCTAATGAACGACAAGTCTGGTTACAATTCCATCTAGCACATTTATAACATACTTGTAACCTTTTCGCTCTTCGCCTCTTGGCGTAGTAGCTCTTTCCTAGACCAGGCATGTATTTTGCGAGATTAATTTCCGGCTCACCTGACAATCTCACCTTGGCTTCGATAAGCCATCGGATATCAGCAGGCACATTTAGGAGCATCAACGCCCAAAGTCTAGTCATCCGTACTTTATAATTTTAAACACAGCATTTTGAGGAAGTGACAGGAAAATATTTACAAGGTTTCGCGACAGAAAAGTATCGCATCCATTGAAGAGAAGAAAAGGAGAGATATTACCGTATGCGATTGAGCTTTCTTCTCCCAGATATGCACGTTTCAAACCTTCGGGCAATGGTTTCAGCTCCCCTTTAGATGTTTCCTCAAGCTGTTGCACAAATGAATTCGAAGTACGAAATGATCAAATTAAACAAAAGGAAGGAAAAGAGAAAAAAACAGAAACGAAACTAAAGACACATAAAAGAGATAACAACACAATAGCAAACAAAAGTCAAAAACAAGTAAAAGAAATATAAAAACAAATAAGACAGATGGCAAAGAGAGATAACACCTGATCAATTTGATGGCCTACGAAAGGAATCTCCTCGAGACATAAAAATCGATCATTATTACCTGATTTTATTTTTCTTTTCTTTTTTTATTTATTTTACAAAAACATTGGGTTGCCTCCCAATAAGCGTATTGGTTTAAAGTCCTCCACAGCCCGACGTTGGTTCCATCATGGGAATCCATCTCCGCTGTGCTTCTCTAGTGGGCTTGGATCCTTCTTTCCAAAAGAAATGGTCCCCCCACAAAAAGCATATGCTGGGCTTGGATCTTTAGCAATCGTCCACTTAATAGCTGTTTTGTGACTCTAAGTACTCGACTGCGTTTCTCTTTCTTGTGAGTGGTGCCAGGCCCATTTCTATTTTAACTAGTAAGGAATCTTTGATCACCCAAAACACCGTGCCTCAATAATCTGGACGTAGCTTAAACCCAGGTATTGGCTTTCATCACAGAAGGAAGAAGTTTCTCATTAGATAAAGGCAATTCAATGTACGAAATATCATACCTGTTTGTGATGATGGCTATAATCTCATCTAAGCATGCCATAGCTTCCTCCATTTCTTTGGACACTTGTATCAACTTTCTTGGTTCTTTGGAATTTTCTGTCCCTATGTGCTCACATCATTGCCTCGAAAAATATTGAAACGATCACTTTGCATCAAACTCCATGGTGAAAGTGCTATAGATGAAACAATCAATCTGATTCTACATTTTTCGCGAATGGCCTCCTAAAAGCATCGGTGTTTTGGATTAGGAGATGTCTCCCCTCTATTTGAAGGACAATAGAAGTCTGCGGGGGGTTAGATGAAACAACCATTGATTCACCTGCGACAGCACATCTTCCACAACTCTTTGCGATTGCCATTAAAATGATTGGGCAACTGGATGGTAAAAATACCAGTTTTCGCAAAAGGTCCAAGATTTAAAGAGCATAAAGAGAATATGGCCTGGCATTAATGATGCTCCTAAATCTAACATGCTCTATCAAACTTGGTATTATCCAATGGTGCATGGAATGATACGTACCGGATCTTTTGCATTTTAGAGAATTCTCTTTGCAATACAGCTGAAACATTTTCCCCCACACTTCATTCTCATTTCCCCTTCACTTTCTCTTGTTGGTGCTAAAACTGTCTCTTATACACATCTAGATGTGTATAAGAGACAGGTGGTATATTTACCTCGATTTTGTGAGAATTTTCCAGGATTTCTTGTTCTTGTTCCTCCTTCTTTGATTTTGCAAATCTGCTAGGAAATGGTGGAGGAGTAACATAAGAAGGAATTTGAGTTTTGAGATCTACCTTAGAAGATGATGTGTTGTTCATGGTGGAAGTGGTGTCATCTCCTTCATCAGTTTGTGATTTCTTTGTCAGGTTTTAGATACTTGCCCCAGTTTCCATTTGCTCTCCATTTCGAATTTGCTCTCCACTTCGCAAAGTTATCGCATAAGCATTCTGTCTTGGATTGATCACCGTTTGAGAAGATAATTTTTCTGAGCATTGG
The DNA here is from genome assembly GCA_013180625.2 of Boswellia sacra. Taxonomy (NCBI): domain Eukaryota; kingdom Viridiplantae; phylum Streptophyta; class Magnoliopsida; order Sapindales; family Burseraceae; genus Boswellia; species Boswellia sacra. The sequence continues at coordinate 115,851 of SNVD02007100.1, read as the reverse complement.
CCTTCAAATTTGCTCATGCTAGTAGCCAATTGTCCCATTTGATTTGCAAGATTTTGGATACTTGCCCCAGTTTCCTGCTGGAATTGCATTGTGTTAGTGGCAAGTGAATTAACAATATCTTCGAGAGACATACCTGAGTTTTGCGAAGCTGGTTGCGGTGCTGGATGTGGCATTGGTGGTGGTTGCATTTGAAATGGTTGCTGCACTCTAGGTTGATTGAAACTTTGTGGCCGATTTGGTATCACATTTGGAGTGATTGGTTGATGATTCCAGTAACTGAAATTATGTTGATCTTCCCATCCAGCATTGTAAGTGCTAGAGAAAGGATCATACCATTGCCTCGTTTGTCCTGGAAATCCACCCATGGCATTGGCTTGTTCCATATATTCTTCTTGTAAAGTTGGATACATGTCGATTGGATGCTCCATCGTAGAATATATCCCACATTCATAAGATTTTTGCATATCTCCTACAGCCATGTTTTCCACAAGAGAGGTTAGCTCAGAAAGTTGTTGTTCAATGTTCGGAGTGCTTACCTCATTTACTCTCCATGGTACTTGTGGCTCAAATCCGCTACTGAATTGATAGAAGTTTACTGCCATGTTGTCTAAACACAAACATTCAGAAAAGAAAAACAAAGAAAATATGAATCAACAATGAAAACAAAATAACAAATCGATTAGAAAATCAATCCCCGGCAACGGCGCCAAAAACTTGATGCGTTCGAAACTAGCAAGTATACTAGTCGCACAAGTAATAAAGTGATAAGTAAGATATCGTTCCCACGAGGATTGATTCTAATTGAATTTGTTATTTCCAGCAACAATAAACTAAACAGGGGGGATTTTTGTTGAATGATTTACTAAATGAAATAAGAATGCAAGTAAAGAATACAAAACAGAAAGTAAATTTGAATGAAAAATCAATGGGAGACACTTGGTTAAGAGTTCATTCTCTGCCACAAGATATGAATTTGTGAATTAACATAGAATTGTAATCCAATTACAGCATTGAAGTTATCAACCGTAGATAACAACAAGCTCTGTTATCCCAATCTTTCCTTACTTTGTTGTTAAATAAAACAGGCTCTTTATTTAATCTCTATCCATTAAACAACCTAGAACAAGCTCTCTAAATTTAATTCAATGGATGCATTACGATAAGAAAGATAGGTTGATCTAAGCAATAAACACACAAGCTCGGATTATTTAACTTAGGTTGTATTCTCCAATTGCAATCTCTGATCACAATTTTGCTACTAAGGATTAGAAATTCAAGACAATTACGGATCAAGATTTCTAGTCTAGCAATAGACAATATCCAGATTATATTCAGTTGGCCACCCAAATACAATCCAGCAAGCAATCATAAGCATTAAACATGGGAAAATATAAGCAACTTCAATTAGAGAATTGGATAACAATTCCTTGCACAATCAATTCATAAAAAACCATATCAAGGGCTTTGAAATCACCCTCAACCAATTCAGATTTAGTTACACATATTCAGATAGAATACAAATACAATAAAATATGGAGACATTCCAGAAAATGAAAGGGAAAGGGAAAACTTAGCAAATTTGATGAAATCTCTTAGGATTTGTAGTTCTTCCTCTTTCCAAGCCTTCAATCTCCTTCAAGAACTCCAAGAGATGAGAGAAATCCAAAGATGCAGCCTCCTCCACGTTCTCCCCTCTTCAAGTTATCAAAATAAAACCCTAAAATGTGTTTAAATACTCTGCTACAGTGAATTGCTACAGTGCCCCGTATTATACATGCTACAGTGACTTGTGGAATTATATTTCTATACATCTCACACTGTTTTGATTACAACTTTTGGTACACTGAATGGATTTATAAACCGTAAATTTCTCCAAAAATAGACTTCGAGAGCTTTCCAACGGTATATAATATGTCATCGGGTTCATTGTATATCAATACAATTAAATCCGAGAAGATCACTGACTAGCAGAGGTGAAAATGAAGGGTTTTACTCCATTTTTGTGCAAGTTGCTCCAAAACTCCTACAAACATCAAAACACACAAAAACATAAAAATACCACGGAATATAGCAAAGAAACATGGACAAATTGATATAAAAGTAATACATAAATAGACACCTATCAAGCTCTTAAGTCTTGGAAGAGACAATTTCAACAAATATGACTCACAGTATTCAGAAGGTAATGTTGCATCCTCATCAACCACAGTGTTTGTGAAAGCTTTTACATAGGGAAAAAATTATGAACCTAGCTCTAAAAGGTCAAGTCCTAGTTCAAAAGGCAATGAAGTGTTTGTTTCTCCTTTAAGCTCTTTTAAATCCAGTCCTAAAAAGGTAAGGAACTTCATTCCAACATGTTATTTTGTGGTGTCAAATGGCATATTAGATCTAGGTGTTTTAAATTATTGAGTCTTTTGCATGAAAGATCAAAACAGTTCAAACAGTCACCAAAGACAAAACTGCAGTGGGTTAGGAAAGAAACTACAGTCTGCAATATTGTTCTTACTGTACTTAAACATTCATCTAACAAACTGTGGTATTTTAATAGTGGCTATTCCAAGCACATGACTAGAAATAGACATTTTTTGACAGATTTTGAATCATGTAGGGAAGGAAAGGTCACGTATGGTGATGGAATAAAGAGTAAAATTATTTGTAAAGGCACTTTGAATGTTAAAGGGCTACCTGAATTTCAAAATGTTTTGTTGGTTGAAGATTTGAAAGCTAATCTAATTAGTGTTAGTCAGATATGTGATGACAAGTATGTTGTTAATTTTACATAAGACAAATGTAGGGTTTTAGAAAATCTTGGTAAATGCATTTTAGAAGGAAATAGATCTTCAGATAATTGTTATTTGGTAAGAAATGCATTTCATGTTAGGATCTCAGACTTAGAATTTTGGCATCAAAAATTAGGACACTTAAATTATAAAGACTTGGTTAAATTAACTAAGTTAGGTGTTGTTAAAGGTGTTCCTAAACTTAAAGATAAAATCAATTGAATTTGTGGACCATGTCAATTGGGAAAACAAATTAGAGGTACACATAAATCGATCTCACATCTTAGCACATCCAAAATACTTGATTTGTTTTATATAGATCTTATGGATCCTTGATTTGTTTTATATAGATCTTATGGATCCTATGCAAATTGAAAGCATTTTTTTATAAAAGATACATATTTGTTTGTGCCGATGATTTTTCTAGATATACTTGGGTTGATTTTATTAAAGAAAAATCTGACACTATTGAAGCTTTCAAGAATCTATGTGTTAAGCTTGAAAATGAGCAAAATAGGAACATTGGCAAGGTAGTGAGGATAAAGAGCGAGCATGGCAAGGAGTTTGAAAATGTTAGCTATGTTGACTTTTGCAAATATTATGGAATTGAACATGAATTTTCAGCTCCCAAAACTCCTGAACAGAATGGCATTGTGGAAAGAAAAAACAGAACTCTTCAAGAGATGGCTAGAGTGATGCTCAATAGTAAAAAGTTAACAAAAAGGTTATGGGCTGAAGCAATAAGTGTTACATCTTAAATGATAACGAGCAGTTAGGAAAATTAGATCAGAAAAGTGATGAAGGAATTTTTTGTGGGATATGCATAGAACAGCAAAGCTTTTCGAGTCTATAATCTTCGAATTGAGTCAACTAAAAATTTAAGACTGTTAGGTCTTCCTCAAGCAACTTCATAGAACCTTAGAATTTGTCATTACAAATCAGCTTCGAAATTCTGTTTTAAGATTGTTAGATAATAATAATAATATGTAAACAGAAACTAGAATAGAAAAATAATGTACTATAAAGAAATCATAATAAATTAACCACAAATCTTAGGCTCGTGTATCACACGATCTCCTTAAAACAAATTTGCCTCTCATCATAGATGTTTGAGGATCAAACAACATCTATCTACCAGGATACAACGGATATCAAATAGGCAACTAACACCAAGAAGCTTTCTCCGATGAACCAAAAGTGAAAGAACTCTATCACTCTCTTTTCTATATCTCTGAAAGAGAAGAAACCTTTCTTTTTCTTTTTTCATTTCTTTTTTTATTTTGAAAGAGAGCAAAAAAAAAAAAAAACTATTTATAAAAGATCAAATTTTGTAACTGTTCAAATTTTAATTTGTAACTGTTATAACGACTCATAATTTAATTTGTAATGTAACAGCCCAAAATTTAATTTGTAACTGTGGAGTAATGACTCATTAATCTATACGTTATAAAATTAAATTTATATGCCCTAAACATTACAAAATTAAATTTTATACGTTACAAAACGTTATAAAATTAAATTTTATACATTACAAAATATTACAAAATTAAATTTTACATGTTACAACATTAAATTTGTTTCATTAATTTTGTATTCACCCATTATTTTCCAACAATGATCAATTGAGTGAACAAGAGGTGAGGGTTGCAACTATGAGGGATTGTGAACATTTAGGAAATTAGGGAATTGTAATTGAATTGGGCTCACTGCACTTATAATTGGCGGGTTTGGACTTCGATTAGATTTATTAAAATGGGTTGGATGTATAAAATTTTGTAGAGGATTGTTATTTGAGTCCCCCAATATCTTTTTTTAAGCCCATTTTAATAAAAAATAAAATTACAAGTATCTTTAAAATATAAATGACTAAAAAAGATATTAACAATTTTAAGAATACTCAGTGTCATATTCTAAAAATTGTTTCATTTAAATTTTTTCTCTTTAACTCTTCAAATACCTCTTGTGAAATTAATATTTTATGTTTATAGAATGATTTTGAAATGATGGATGATAAATTCAAGTATTAGAATTATAATTATGAAAAATAAGTTCTTATTTTGATTTTAATACACCTTTTTTGCAATAGTTTTTGTTCAGTCACTACAAACTGAACATTTTCATTTTATTCAGTTCAAAATAATTAAACAAATAAATCTTATGTGCATTTAAATAGCTTTGTTGTTTATAAGAATATAATTTGAGTATACTTCATGAAAACCCTAGAAAAAAAATAAAGCTTTAATATATGCTTATATCATAAAAGAGTAAAACCCTACATAAAAAATTAGGTGTATAGCTTCTGAGTTCTGAAGAATAAAATATTATCTAAAATGATTGTGAAGAAGAAGAGGATAAGCAAAATTTAATAAACTATGAGTTGATAAGTCTAACAATAAATTGTGGGTTGTATAGGTAAATTTAATTTGAAGATATATAAGACTAGTAATTTTGCTATTATATAAGAAGTATTTATCAATTATAATTTTTAATTAAAGTGAGGCTTAAAAAGAGATTTTGAGAAGCTCATATATCAACACTCAATTTTGTAATGACTTAATAATGTTGATAATTGATTGGGCCTCATGACGCATGAAATTACAAATTGCTTTTAATTGAATATTATCGGCCATGGAGCATGATCCCCATCCCCTGCTGGCCCAAGGTTGTCCCCTATTTCCTACTCCCCATCCTAGCAAAATTCGCTGGAATTTGGAGTAATTCCCAGTAATACTCGGATGGTGATTCGAGTACTTTTTCCATCTCTAGTGGCTGTTGGATGGGGTTATTGACATTGTGGCGGCTGGTTTTGGGTGTCTAGCGATTGGCAGGTTGGGTAGTTTTATGGCTTTAATAATAGTTCTCACATTTGTTCAAGTAACTAATTCTAACAAATTAAAAGGATCTCTTGACCATTCCAAAGAGAGTAATGCTACTCTTACAAACTACTTATACAAATTCACCTATACAAACTGACGTGATATAATTTGATTTGATAAATAAATGCAGTGATTTGATGAACATATATTAATAATAATGTTATTAATTAACATGGGTGATGTGACGATCATATAAGGATGCCACATTAATTTGTATGTATGAGTTTGTATAAGTATTTTGTATGAGTAACATTACTCATCCAAAGATCATTATGATTCCGTTACTAATAAGGATTGAGAATATCATATATTAATCAATCAAAGAAAGATTCAATAGCTAAAAGAAAGATCAATTCTTTGAGATCGTTCCTTTCTTCAAACTGAATGAAGAGATTAAACAATTTATTCACATAGTTGTGTTTTCTTGTTAAGGTGATTCCCTAAGTTCTTTTCTTATTAAAATCAACCACAATTATCTTAAAATGATATGTATCTAAAAGAGAGTGTTATAACGTTCGTGGCGTAAAACTCCACCAAGCCGATTCTAAGTGTAGGAGAGGAGTTGGTCCTTTCTCTAATGCTAGCATGGGAATAGGGGTGCACACGGGTCAGATCGGGTTGGGTTTTATCAAATCCGACTGAACCCTATCATGCATCGGGTTAAGAAAATTACACCCGAAATCGGGTTTTTAAAAGAGAAAACCCGATTACAACCCGTCTTTTCGGGTTGATCGGGTCGGTCGGGTTTTAAAAAATATTCATGTAAAAAATAAACTGCCAATTCAAATAAACAAAATTATCAATGTAAAATAGAACAATTTTCGGTAAGACTCAGATCATCAAAGCAACAAAATATAATTACAATTAATCAGGCAAGAAACACTAACAAATCCACCGATGGAGTTTCTCTTCTTTATTATTTAAATAATAATTATAATCTGTAACTATTTAGTACATCAACCAGCGTACAAGCTCTAAAAATCAAGTTGTGTCACAATCTGAGCAATTAAACCAAAACCAATAACGTAAAATTACACAAATCTCCCCATCTTCCAGACTTGTCCATGCTTGGTAGTCTCACCGATCCTCCAAAGTACCCAAATTATTAGCTTTCCTTTGTTCTATTCTTGGATTTCCAATAAATCAACTTCGCAAATTGACTAAATGTAGCCCAGGGTGCTAACGGCTAAAATATGTGAGAAAAAATAAAATAATGGATTAAAGAGTAGAGGTAAGGATTGTTACCTGGTCTAGCCGCAGCTCCGTAAACCCGGCTTTCGTGGAGAAGAGTTTTCATGATTTTGTATGGATGACATTAAACCAATCCTCGAGTATATAAAAAGCATCAGATTTAAATTAAAGGTTTGCTTTAATTTGGAACTCGTGACGGAGAATATTAAAGGCTGGAGTGGGATAAGCAAGGCATGGAGGCGTGACGAGTGGAGCGGCTGGAGCCGTGGAGGAGCAACGGTTGTTGAAGGAGGAGATGTTAACGAATGAGGTTCAATTAGGTTTAGGGTTGATTTGAGGAGATAATGTACTTTTATATCAATGGTTTGATGTGGCGAAGTCCACAATAATATTATGATTTTCACTTATAGCAGATTGACACATGGCAGTTTGCAAATTTTTTAAAAAATAGTCGGGTCGGGTTATTCACGGGTTGAAATAAAAAAACCCGATTAAAACCCGATCCCAAATATACCCGATATCTTAAACCCGATTTCGGGTTTTTTTAAATCAATCCGATCAAACCCGATCGAATCGGATTATTTTGCACACCCCTACATGGGAATAGTTGAAGCCAAGCACGAATAAAACAATTGTACCAAACTGCATGCACCATCACACATTTTACCGACGCATAGTCTGTGTTCTTACATTTACACCCAACATACTTACATTTCATTTAACTCTTATTATTTATTACATTTGTATCTAATTTTAAAGAAAGCTTGGATGAAATATGTACCATATTATATCCTAATAAAATTTACTACACTTCTATTTACAAAATAACCAACAATAATTGTAATTAAATTTACGAAATATCAAATGCTATTTGAAATTAAATAAAGAAAAAAAAGGCCATATATATAACAAAATATGATTATTGGAATAATTAATCAAAACACTGACTGGAGTAAAAACTTTCTCCATCTAAAGACGTCATAACATATGGGTTCTTACATTTTGCACACCCCTACATGGTAATAGTTGAAGCCAAGCACGAATAAAACTATTGTACCAAACTGCATGCACCATCACACATTTTACCAACGCATAGTCTGTGTTCTTACATTTACACCCAACATACTTACATTTCATTTAACTCTTATTATTTATTACATTTGTATCTAATTTTAAAGAAAGCTTGGATGAAATATGTACCATATTATATCCTAATAAAATTTACTACACTTCTATTTACAAAATAACCAACAATAATTGTAATTAAATTTACGAAATATCAAATGCTATTTGAAATTAAATAAAGAAAAAAAAGGCCATATATATAACAAAATATGATTATTGGAATAATTAATCAAAACACTGACTGGAGTAAAAACTTTCTCCATCTAAAGACGTCATAACATATGGGTTCGGCCAAGTACCCTAGGCGCAGCCACAAACTAGGAATGAAAAATATGGAAGCTTAAGAGCAGCCACCATAAACATGCCAGAAACCAAGAATACCAAAGATTATCAAGAATGATAAGTTCCACTATCCTCAGGCAACCTCATTACTCGTTAGAGTTCAGCACACGAGATGCTCGATGACATGCATACTTTGAAGTCCAACTAGACTAAAGAGAACATTTAAGCATATTTTAAGTTCAACTAGCTTATACAGAAAATTTAGCATGATGAAGAAGCTCCCACTCCCTTGCTTCTAGGAGAACCTATACAGCCAGCTTTCCTATTTGTTGTTTCATCGCATGTTTTCTCTGCGACGCACATACCGGGTTCTGTCGTTGTATCTTGGTCTGTCTTGAGCCCTCTGGGGCTGTGGTTCCACCCTCCTCTGCCTTTCAGGTGATCTTTGAACTATCTCCCCATTCACAAATAGCTCAGCTGCAACACAAGGTAAGCATATTTAAAATCTTAGTCACGATGGATAATTAGCATCTAGGAATTTCTCTAGAATAAACCAGTAAAAGAAAATGGCATATTTTGATCCTATTTTAAGTTGAGGAGAAGAAGTGTAACAAAGTAAGAGCTCAAACCTCTTCTAGGCACAAGATTTGCATACATAAATATTTCATAGATAATGTAACAATGAATGTAATGCAGTATTGCACATGAGATATAGGAAGCTTAAAAAGAGAACATTCCAGCACTATACAGGAAGTCATTTGGAAACATAAGCATTGCAATACTTTAATTATTGGGCTAAAAACCAAAAATTTTGGTCCAGTAAGACATGCAGAGAATACATTAAACAATTAACTAGAAATTTATTTCCATGGAACAAATGTATCATCTCCAATGATTCTGAAACTCCACGGTTTAAAAGCACAGAACAGGTAATGAGAGAAATTTGATATTAGTCCATTAGCATTCAAAGCTAGGCATCAACCGCTTGAGGCTATACTAGCTTTGCCAAGATGGACTGGGGATGAAAAAAAAAGTAACATTAAAAGCTAAACTTATAATGTTCCTTTTTCTTTAAATAAGAAACCAAATAATTATATCAATGAAGTGTAATATTCAATATTACAAATGTAGCAGAGGAGGATCCAGCATACACCATTATATGTTATCCATGAATGATTAGCACATAAATCATTGGTATATATATAGTCTTTCCCAGCATGGAATGCATTATTTGATAATTATCATTTCAACTCAGTCTACGATGCAATTATAAAGACATGTATAACTAAATTTTCATCTGTGCTGATTTCAGTAAATACAGCTTGTCCACAAGCAAAAAATAAATTTGTATGTGCGTGGGGCTTGTTTGCATGGATGCACACAAGCCAATGCATTTAATTCAAGTGATATAATATCATGTTTCATCTCTACTGATCTGCAACTCCAACAAATATAGAAGCACAGAACAGTCACGACAGACATTTGATTTAAGTTCATTAACATTCAAAGCTAAACATTGCCTGATCAGAGTTTTTAGCTTCGCCAAGATGGACTTTGCATAAACACATAACTAGTGAAACAACTGCGTTTATGTGCATGCCCCAAATGCTAAAATGTTCCATCTCTCCTGATCTGCAGCTCCATGAAATAAAGAAATACTATAACAGTCATGAGATACATTTGATTTAAGTCCATTTGCATTCGAAGCTAAGCATTGTCAACTATTAAGCTTTGCCAAGATGGACTTTTTATGATCAATTTTGAATCAACACCATCATCAGTAACAAATTACTCCTATCAAATTTTGAATGTCTTACCACCATAGTCTTTGTTCTCAGGATCAACATAAGAATCCGGAAGCACAAAGAGAACACCAGGCAAGCCTGTTAACAAACGTTAACAAATCAATACATTCATTCATTAACAAGATATCAACTTCCAACATATACGACGACAAATAAAAGGAATTTAACTTAAAATGCACCTTCTAGCTTATTTGAGGTCTCCTCATCAATTTCACACCCAAACCCAAAATACCTCTCACATGAAACATTGTAAATTTTCTTCTTTGCCTCCTCTTCACTGACAAATAAACAAACAACAAATGTATGAATCAAAATATTTTCCCTTCATTCAAATTTCTCATTAACAAACAGGAAATAAAAATAAGGGCAAAATAGAAATTTTATTTTTTTAAAAAAAACCAGTACCTGCCAACGACTTTAGCTAGGGTTTGAATGTAACAATCAATCATCTGCTGCTTAGTCGCGCCCTCACCGCCGGGCTTGTCCATCACAATCAGCCAGTGCTCGTAATCGCAACCGGGAAACAGCGGCGCCATTTCCGTGGGAGGTCGGTCGCTGAAATTCGAGCCGGAGTTCAGGGGCGAGTAAGCCGAGTTTCCGGAGCGGTTAACGCGGCACCGTATTTGGGAGAAGCGGGTGGTGGGCGACACAGTCTGCACGGCGTGGGAGAGAGGTGCGAGAGATCGACGGGAGAAGAGGAGGGAGGGAAGAGGGGAAGGAGCGGTGATAGTCGTGGTGGAGTGGAGACGCTTCGAGAGTAAGAGGGTGAGCTTGAAGTGGCGCGTTGAGAGAGCGGTGACGGCGCGTGTAAGAGTTTGAGCCATCGTTACTAGCTCAGAGTACAAGAGACAAGGGTTTTGGAGGATAAAATTAAATGAGGGTGTTGTGAGAGGCATGGGGATATTTATCCCCATTTTTTTGCCTTTTTTCAATTTTTATTATTTGGGCTTTGGCTGGGCCGAAAGGCCCAATAGGTTTTACTGTCAGACATTTTACTTTTGGACCTTTTTGGGGACTACAGGGTTGTCTAAATTTAGATAAATAAAATTCTTTTTTTTAAATAAATGTTTCTAATAAATTAATGAAATTAGGTAGAGGCCTGCCTCTTAATTAATAAATTTAGTACAAATGGCTGTAAAATTTGCAATTAATATTTGAGATAAATAACATTTTCTCTTTCTTCTCGTTGGCTTAACTACAACGGATTGTTGAATGATTAATAATTCCACATCTACGACATAAATTTACAATGAATTCCTTATAATCTGAGTAAACAAAATCTTATGAAGTGATAATTATCATACATGATGTAACTTCTCTTATTTATTTTATTTTGTATTACTCTGAGAAAATTTTGTCAACTCATATCATAGATAATTGGTTATAAAAATTGATTGTAGGTGTACATTACTTTTGAGTTAATTACTTAATAACAATAAAATCTTATTTAACAACAATCGCAACCAATAGATTATAATTAAAAAAAAAAATTGGATTATACGCTCTTTCACATGAGTTGATGAAAATCTTATTTAATACCAACATTATACAAGGTTTCACATTGTTAATCATATTAATTCATCAATCTTATTCATGCATTACAGCCAACTTATCATGTTACCCTGGATGTTTTTCTAAATGTTTTCACTATCGAGCTTGAATGTCCATTAGTATCCCTCTCATCAGAACTACATAATTCATTCACTCCTCGCAAAGATAGATTCATTAAAATGCATTTATCAAGAGGTTCATCAAAAGATCTTTATAAGTCAAGTGAACAAACATATAATAGATGACCATTAATAGGTCATCTGTCCATGATACAAACAGATTCAGAACAATTTAAAGAAAGAAGAAAGGAAAACCACATACACTTGAACTTTATATTATTCAACAAGGTCGCCAGCATAGAACTACAACTTCAGGTAGCTCCATGGAGTTTATTAATAGAAGACACATAATGGGCTTATAGAACATGCACCAGCATGATTTATAACTTCACTGCCGCTGTCGTCTCGAAACCATGTGCTCTGACTTCTGAAAAGACAGAAAAGAAAATTTTAACCATGCTAGTTATGCAGTAGCAAACTTCAAGTATAGAGAATTGCTTATAAGTAAAAGAGACAACTTGTTGCATAGACTGAGATGGTCCTAGCAGAAGTTTTGAAACATAAAATGCTCAGCACAAGCATATAATTGCAAAGGTCTTCAACAATCAAGCAAAGCATTCATGGTTCTCCTTTTTTCTGTATCCTATTCCAATTTCTTTCCTCCATTTTTAGCCTAGAGGCCGTCAAAATCTTCCAATCCGTTAATCTCTCTCCCCAACTAGCTCCAAATTTTTGTACACAGAGAGAGTAACCTTCATATCGGTTCTGTCAAAGGTAAAATTTAAGAGTTGCCCGAAAACTTGAGCAAGGGCAAAGCACAGCAAAGAGCCTTAGAATACTTAAGACAGGGTGATGTCAATAAGGTGCTCCCTCAAGCAAGTGACTTAGTTGGGGCAAAAAGGCAAGAGTTTCGTTAAACCAAAAGTTCTCTTCAATACACTTGGAAATTCAAAGAAAATTCTAACAATTTGAACAAGCCTATACTCATCCCAAGACAAGAACTTGATTTGAAGAATTAGTCAATGAAGTTACCAACCTCTAATAGGCACACTTCCATAAAGCTTTAGAAATATTCTTTTGTAATCCACAAGAAACAACTAGCTCATTTACTTTCTGGGCATACCATTGGAAATGGATGAATTAGGATAATCTAATGCAGGTTACAGTTTGAATATCATATCAAATTTTGGTGCATCAGGTTTAAATAAGCCAATAAGTCATAAGAAAGAAATTGAAAAAAATTGAACACCATGGTCTACTGCAAAAACATTTACACTTCTTTTTATGACCATAGAGCGTTAAACGGAACTGACCTGCTCAGAATGAGGCAAATATTTTCCATCAAATGTAATGACTACACGGTCTTTCCCATCCACGCCTTTAACTTTGTCGACAGAGCAGAAGAAGTCTATAGCTGACATTCTAACCCAACAAAGAAACAAGAACAATTAATAAAGAGTTAATTAAATTTCAAATGAGTTAAACAAAATATAGTTCATGAAAAAATGTTCAATTTTGTTCGAAGAAAGATTGAGTGTCATTTTTATTCAACCCAGTTGAAAGACTTTCCAGATATTTAATCCTCTAGGTTGATGTGCAAGCAAAAGGTAGAACCTTAATGACTTAGCTCACATTGTCTTAAATTGGTGCCAGTTTATCTCATGAATGCATAAGCTACTTTGAAAAAGCTTAAACGGAGTAAATTAATGGTTCAATATACTTCCCTCTCCCAAAATTTCCATCTCCAAGGACAAAAAGTAAAAACTGGTTTCCATGTCTATTCAAATTGAATGTCTATATTTCTAAAGAAAAACTAAAGAGATGAGCTTCATAATTGCACAATCTTTCATATCATTCAAAGGGTTTCCCACCTCTGGTAGTAGAAATCTTCTGATACTGGAAAGAATATACATTGTTTGTTTGTTCAACTAACATCCAAATACATTTCTTTAATTGTTTTTGCAAATAAGAGATATAAAAAAAATTGTAAGAAAATTTATTTGAATCAATTTTTGTATCCAATCCGTAAAAATTGGTCTAAAATCTAATTTTGAACCTGGTTTCCTAAGATTGTGTCCAAATTGTATCTGAGTGCTTGAAAACTATTTCCAACGCAGGAGCTAAACCCCAGTAAGATTCTACTGACAAGTGAAAAAAAATTCTTAACACGAACATAAAAATGGAGCCTTCTATGGAGTGAACTATAGGACGTTCAATGAGGAAACCTTGAATATATTGCAAAACACACTAAAGGAAAATTGAAAAATTGCAAAACTATGAGGCCAATCAACTTTTTCAAGCTTCCACATAATCAGGAAGTAAATAAAATTGAAGAAACTTTAATAACAAAACATAACGAAGATTGATGACATTGATTAGAACTCACATCCCATCGCCAAACTCCTCATTGATGATCTCCTTAATGCTCTCACCAAAATGCATAACTGCCTCATTCAACCTACAAAATTAGAAAAACAAAAATCATAAAACACAACCCAGTACACAGAGAAGATAGAAAAACTCAAGGGCTTTTGGATTCAGAACATTCAAAAGCTTCTGTGACCTGTAAATGGTGGGCTCCTGGATCAAGATGGGGTCGTAGGATCTCATGGGTGGTTTCATCATCTCATATAGAAGGTGGTCAGAGAGCTCGGGCAGAGCCCCCCGTAGCTTGGGGGCGGTGTCTGGCTTGAGCTGAGCTTGGCGTCTCAGTAGCTGGGCCACGTACACGTTGGTCAATCCGGTCTCCTCTGCTAACTGACCGTACGACTTGCCGGATTTGTGTTTGATAGCTTGCAGGTGCTTGACTATGCTCGATTTGCTCGTCTCGGCTTCCATTTCAGATACACAGAACAACAGAACTCCGCAGAAGTAAATTTAATATTGTAAGAAGTAGGAAGACACGAGCCGCAAGCCCGACACTCTCACCCTCAGCCACAGGGTGCCCTCAGAAACAGGGACATGTACGGATCGTTCACCCAAAAATGAATGTTACCGTTCATTCTTATGTTACAGTACGGTAAACAGGTTCCAATAAAAAGCACAATAAAATATTATTAATATGAAAAATCTTAGCGTGTTTGTATTTTTATTTCAATAATCCATAAATCATCTTTAAATAGTATATATAAGTTTCGGTTGTGGCTAAATACACTTTATGTGTGGTATGTCAATTTTTATAATTGTGTAAAAATTATTTATAATTTATAATTTTTATATAATTATAAAAATTGATATACCAGTACATCAAATATATCATCAAATATATCGTAGTATGGCCCATAAATTTCAAAGTAGCCATGCATAATAATTTTATTGTTCGGATACTATACTAATTCTCAACTTTGCTATTTTATACAAATGAATATAGATTTTGGATTTACCAATGTAATAATGTTTATCAATAACTTTAATAATCTTACCCATTCGATAATAACTAAGGAATTAACACTCGCACTTCTGTAAGAATTTGATAATAACATCGCCATTACTGTTGTTTCGATAATAACACTAACCAAGACATAGCCAGAAATTTGGTCCAAAGGGGACAACTTTAATATATAAATTCTCAATAAAAATAAATACTAAAATTCTTATAGAAGTTTATAAAATCTCAAACATTCAGGAGTTTGTTTGTTTTTTTTTTGTAAAAATATGAACATGGAGCAGTATATATGTTGTAGATATATTCAAACATTTAGAGGGGTTTTTGTTAATATACAAACACATTGGGGGTATTTTTGCCATAATATTTTTTTAAAATTCTAATTGGGTCTAGCCTGTATGAAACCCTGTCTATGTGGGTACTCATTCACCTCAGATGGTCTTAAATCTTGATTATTTTTTCTTCAAGACTTAACTGCTAGCACTCTCCATCAATTGATCTAATTCTCAATCCTTATTTTTGT
Organism: Boswellia sacra; assembly: GCA_013180625.2. Taxonomy (NCBI): domain Eukaryota; kingdom Viridiplantae; phylum Streptophyta; class Magnoliopsida; order Sapindales; family Burseraceae; genus Boswellia; species Boswellia sacra. The sequence continues at coordinate 100,274 of SNVD02007100.1, read as the reverse complement.
TTGCAAAGATTTTCTTTTAATCGGAATAGGAATTTAGTTCTTATATAAATTTAATTTTCTATTCCTTCTAAAATTGAACAAGGAAATGATCCAAGAAAATATCCAACTTTCACTAATATTACATCCAAGCAGCAATGCAACATGCAAACTTCACCAAAATCAATACATCTAAATCACTACACCTACATCAAAAAATAAAATCTTTACACCCAAAACAAGACAAGGTGAAAAAAAAGTACTCACATTGATGTGTTTAGAGATGTTAGAATTAAAGATGAGATGGATTAGAGATTTTGGTGATTTAGGGATTTTGGGGATTTAGGGATTTGAGGTATTGAGAAATGACAATTATGTACGAAAGCTAATTAAATTTGAAGAGGTGATTTTAAAAATTTTCAAATTTATAAGAGTGTGTAAAAACATATAGGCTACATTTGATACACTATGTATGATTATATAATTATTACTGTAGCAGATAGCATTATATGAAATTGTATAGTATAAAATTGAGTAAACTCTATACTGTGTTTGGTTTATCACTGTATTGTATAAATGTTACACAATATTGTGTTTGATAAAAGATTGTATTTAAATATATTAAATTCCTTACAATAATAAAAATTGTTTAAAATTAATAAAATATTTTAAAATATAATAATTTTAAAATTTATTTATATTAAATTAATTTTTTGTTTAAATATTTAATAAATTATATTTATTTATTAAAATAATTCATTTAAATATTCAATAAACTAATAGTTTAAATATTTATTTATTTATATATGTTTGTGGTATTTATTATCAAAAACTAGAACAAAAAATAAAGTTGTATAATTTAAATCTTTTAATAATATAATATAATATTATATCATATTATATAAAATTTATGAATTAAAAATTATATTCAACAACCTCTATATTCTTATCCGGCCTTAACACATGGTGAATGATATCATTATTTTACCTCCTTTTATGCGATTCTTATACGGATTTTATGCAACCTTTTATAATGCTATTTATTTTTCTACTGTACCAAACACGATATAAAAAAATTTTATATAAATAGTAACTTTTATACTATACTATAAGAATTGTCCAACGCGTCCATAGGGTGTTTCTGGATAGGCATTGTGATAAGCAGTGTATGGGGTTTTTTAAACTTGAAATTTATTTTGAAAAACTAAAAGGAGCTACTGAATTTTTCCACAAATCTTCAAAAAATCAGAAGGGGTGCGGTACCTAGCTCCGTCATTGACGTTAGCCCCCAAATTAAATGGCCATTAAAAACAACTTAAAGCGTGGGTATTATAATAATTGTACAAATAGAATAATAATATAATAAAATCTCAATCAAGATTAATTAAATTAAAAGTCGAGTTATTTAATTCCAATCCCCTCTCTTTCTCTCCCTGCCTCCTTCGTCTCTCTTACCGTTTTTGTCCTCTCCTTTTCGTCATCTTTCTTTATCTTTTATTTGTCTGCCAGAACGTTTAACTTCCACACAAGCTCTTAAACAAAGTTGCATCTTCCTTGAACCAAAATCCCAACCCAACTTACTGCCCCAACTTCACCTTTCTTTGCTCTTTATTTTCAGTTTTTTATTTTTTTATTTTAGAAAAATTAAAAAAATGGATAGAATTAGGGGCCCTTAGTGAAATTTGGACACATCCTGAAAAATTTTCATGCCATAGACACTTTCTTGACAAAAAGGCTAAAATACTCTTACCTTTATGTAATTGAATTTAGAAAAAAAAAGAAGCAAACGAAACAAAGAAATCAGTCACTTTTTCATACAGATCGCTGTCCGAAACAATCTTCAACAGCTGAAGCTGAGCAACAAGATAAGAAAAACTTTCCTTAATCTCTATCTAAATGACATGAAAATTTCAGTAGGTTGTAATGTTTTGGTTATTTATTGTTTCGGTAACTGTCAACCGCATTATGTAGCTTAAAATAGGGATATGTATGTGAACTAAGGTTAGAGATAGTGCAGTTTTTGTCAACATTTGTTGGAAATTGGCAATCATTGTGAGAAAATCTGGTATCGCAGTCGACGGGGAAGAAGACAAGATTTGTCGAGCGTCATCAAGTGTCAAGGGGTTGTATCGGATCGATTCTCGACATGTCGGATGGTCATGTCAAGTGCCTAGGGGTTGTGTCGAGTCTAGGATCGAGTGTCGTGTTAGTGTGTCAAGTGGAGTGTCGAACGTGACGAGTGTTGGATGTAAATTTCTTCGAGTTCGTGTGTCGAGTATATGTGTGTCGCATTAGTCGAGCGTCGGTCGTCGTGCGTCGCGTGTCAAGATGGTTGTCGAGTGTCGAGTGTCGAGCGTTTAGCGTCGAGTTTTGTCAAGCGTTTAGACAAAAATGTCATTTTTGTGGCTTTTGTAAGCAATTTTGTAATGATTTATTGTCCATGGACTTATATGATATGTCTCTATCATGCAGGAAATGGAAACTTTAAGCATACTTATTCTATACAATGGTTCTTGGACTATGCAAGAGAATGGTGGTTATTTATACACCGGTGGGAGGGCGAAGTCATTGATAATTCGTAGGTCTGCTACCTATAATGAGTTGTTTATTGTATTAGTACTGAAATGGGTTGGGATATTCGTAAGCATAACATAAGTTTAGAGGTTCAATTTGCTTTTAAGGGTGTTCCGCCAATGCCGACTCCTATTAAGACTGACAACAATGTTTGTTTCTTTATACAACATTGTTTGGAGGACCAACAGTCATATACACCATTAATTGTCAAAGTTGAAGATAGGGAGAAGCGAAGACAGAAGTCAGGATCCGATGCAGTACGTAGGCAACAAAGATCTTCTCATCACTCTATGTTTCGCACAGCAAGTGGAAGCAAACAATTAAGTGAGTCCACTCCTGTTTGTGCATAACCACAATTGAATAATAACATTGGCATTGAGTTTGAGTAGTATTCAGGGCATAAGTCAATTGGGATCTTAGTTGAAAATGATGAAGGGGTGCCCTCGTCGATGCCACCGAGATTGGTACGTCATTTTGATAGCATTAGAGAGTTTGAGAGTTTAGGTAATATTGATGTTAATAATGCTAGTGATGATGTTAATGATGACGATGGTGGTGATGAAGATTACGAAGATAATGATAATGGTAGTGATGATGTTAGTGAGCATGTTGACAATGACAATGATGATTGCACTATTCATAATGAGAATGATGTTGAGGGTTTGGATGATTTTATTGTTGATGGCCAGGATGTAGACGGTTCACATTTTGATAATGAACAGATGGAGATCTTGAATGATGTGAACCAGGATGTGCCATTTACCGTTCCTTCTCCAATTCACTCCGCACCTACTCCTCCGCTATACGAACATCAACAAGATTCGGTGTCAAATAATGAGTCGAGAATGGATGCAAATCGTACACATGAAGAAGCTAATTTGGGCTCTGAGAATGACTGTCGTCCGGCTAACACATTCAGGTGGATGTCGTCTATTTTGCATTCATCAACCACAGATGGCGATGATGCTTCATCGTTTGTAGTTGACGGGATTGAGGTTGGGGTTGGGCAGATGTTTAACAGCAAAACGGAGCTTAGTGAGAAGTTATCGAATTTAGCACTAAGATGGAACTTTCAATTCAAGGTGAGGAACTCCAATGCAACAAGGTTTGAGGTTGTCGACCGTGCTGAATCTTGTAAATGGCGTTTACATGCCACAAACGTTGCCAATTCACATTTCTTCTAAGTGAAAAAGTATAAGAACCATCACACATGCTCCGGAGCCGGACTTCACCCAAATCACAAACAGGCAACTGCACATGTCATTGGCAAACATATTAAAAGCAAATTCGTTGAGGCATCGAGAATATATCGTCCAAAGGATATTATGTCTGATGTTCAGGAGTCATTGGGTGTTAATATCACATACAACAAGGCATGGAGGGCAAAGGAGGCAGCTTTGCAAGAACTTCACGAATCTTATGAGGAATCATTCACACTACTCTCCCAATACATGTGCATGATTGAGAAAGCAGACCCGGGGACCAAAACTTCTTTAGAAACCGTTGACAACAACCATTTTAGATACTTTTTCATGAGTATGGGGGCCTCTATTGTTGGATTTGTATCATCAATTAGGCAAGTTATCGCAGTTGATGGTTCTTTTTTAAAAGGAAAATATAGAGGTACAATGTTTTTGACTTCTTGTATGGATGAAAATAAACAAATATACCCCTTGGCATTTGGAGTTGGGCATTCTGAAAATGATGACTCGTGGAACTGGTTCATGAGACAGTTGCGTGATCATATTGTATAAAATGTCTGAGATCTTGTTTTCATTTCTGACCATCATCGTAGCATTGAAAGAGCTATTATAACAGTTTTTTCTCATGCACTACATGGATTGTGCACTCATCATCTGAAGGGTAACTTGAAGGCAATGTTCAAGGAGAAGACTTTGTTGGATATATACTACTGAGCTACAAGGACATATCATTGTGCTGATTTCAACTATCATATGCAGCAAACTGAATCGTATATGCCAGCAGCAGCAACTTATCTTCGAGAGATTGGAGTCGAGAAATGGGCAAGTTCACAGTTTCTTGGTTGACGGTATAACATCATGACAACAAATATAGCTGAGTCGATGAACAGCTACTTGTGACACCATTGATTCCTCCCGATGACATTGTTAGCAGATTATTACCGGGCCAACTTACAGTAATGGTTCTATGAGCGTCGACAGTTATTTGCTAACTCGGAATTACATCTCTCGCCGTGGGCTAACAAGTTAATGGAGGAGCATTTAAAGAAGGGAGAACGTATGAGGGTTAGTGGTATCTCTCTTACTATGTATGAGATTAGAGGCAACGATCGTGTTAGCATCGTTGACGTGCATGCTCGTACATGCACGTGCCAGGTGTTTGATCTTGACTAGCTTCCGTGTGCACATGTATTAGCTGTTTGCAAACGTATGAATCTACTGACGTGCCATGATTATTGTGCCCATTGGTATATGACTGAAACATTACTACATGCATATGCTCTGCTAGTTGTTCGTATTGGAGTTAGTGAGGATTGGATGGTTCCTGAGGACGTACGTAGCAGAGTGGTTCTACCGCCAGTCATGAGGAGACCAGCCGGCCGTCCTCGGAGGAATCGAATCCCTTCTATCGGTAAGTCTAGCTCGTCTCGAACTTACGGGTGCTATGGAAGTTCTGGGCACAATCGTCAAACTTATTGAAACCCAGTTCCACTTCATGACAGGGGATGATGTCTACCATATTTATTCCAATTTGTGGCTTGTTCAAATTAATCAATTTCATATATGTGATTTTGTCATTGTATAAAACATTCATGTATGAAACATTCATTTTTGTGCTTCGTCAATGTATGTAACATTAATGTATTAAACACGAGTTTATGTGCTTTTTCATTAAACTAAATATTCGTGTATGAGATTCTCTTTTATGTGCTTTGTCTAGGTATAAAACATTCATGTATGAGTATAAAGCCTTCATTTGATGCAACAACTCTCATTTGATGTCGTAGCCTAAGAATACTTAGCTGAAAAGTATTTATTAATTGTTTAGGTGACTATAACTCCAGAAGTAACATCAAAGAAGATCAACAGAGATATGATCACGGAGCGCACTCGCCTTTACAAGGAGAAATATTTGGGTGAAAGAATTCTCACCTATATGATGGGTGTTTGACTCTCTTTATGGCAATGTATTAGACCCGAATTTATATGCTTCGTCAATGTATAAAACATACATGTGTTGTGCCTAAACCATTCATGTATGAGTGCAATGGGACAAGGTACACGTATGTACTAATACAACCGAAAAAATATGTTTTACAAGTTTTCATACCACTATACATGGAAAACATGTGTGACTATATAAAAAAATATCACTATACAATAATGTGTACATATCCGTAAACTATCTACCCAAAAAATGTGTAACTATACATAATATATACATGACACGAAATCATGGTACAGTCGTGCTGGGCTGCTGCTCAACCTCCACTGAATCAACATCGACATGCGTAATGGTGGTCGGAACATCCGCTGACACAACATCAGCAGTCCCTGTGGTGGTTGCAACATCGACGGGCACAACATCTACAGGCGCTGTGAAGGCCCCAACCTCGGCAGGCGCTGTGACGGTCGTGGCGGCCTCCTCTGCCTGTGGATGAACGCGATTAACCCAAAGTTGTACTACCATTCTCTCCCGCTGGCATTCGTCTGTGAATGCCTTAATGGCTGTCAGTGGAATGCCCCCCACTAAGAACTCGATGTACTTCAAACAGTACACGCTGCATGCTCCTCCCCCAACCTCCTGCTGTGGCACCTTAGTCTCATCCTCGATGCACATAATGTCGTATGGGGTTGCGGGGTAGTCAAGAAGACCGTAAACATCCATTGACACCATACAGGGTATCAGTTTAGCTACGCACGGGACTGTCTCTCTGACTGTGTCTGTGAAACTATGCCCAACACATGAGTCATATATGACAAAATCACTGTGATTCAAATCCACCTCGGTTGCCACCCAATGATCGCCGCCGATGTTAACAGGGACATAGAGCTGAAAAGGAAATTGACACCATGAAAATTGATCACAACATTTCAAATAAAAGGGCACATACTAACTCTTTGAATATAAATATACTCACCCCGTCCACATCGACCCATGGTCTTCCAACGAAGGGCATCTCTTCCATGACAAATTGAACCATATCGGCCTCGTTCACCCAGTTAATGTTGTCCAGTCTGTCCAAGTATTGTTCCCACAACGACTTCACTTTCAATTGCAATTTCATGAGTTCGATTAGCGCATTGAAGGAATTCAAAATTAACTACAAATTCAGAGGTTTATGAAATATGTACCCAGAATATGGTGTCCAGGAAAGCAGACCTTTGGACACCAGGTGCGGCCATATCGTGAGCTCTACAGCGTAGCATCCACAAGTAGCTATCCATGTGCTAAATATAGTAATAGTTATCAATAATAATTCAAAATCTATATTGCAATATTGGAGGAGACGAGAAGGACTTAAACTACCTCAGATGCAAGCCAGTCTAACAGCCTCAACAGCGTCTTGAAGAATGCACGATCAGCGATGCAGACGCCTAAATCGAATCACCCTCCACATCCCCCAGCCATGCATCGAAGCCTCGACATCAGCAGTTGCTAAGGGAGTACGTGGGTCAAATAGTGGAACCTGAGTCCACAAGACGAGACCGCTGTCTATATCCTCAGGGGGCTGCTGATCTGGTATCTCTACAGGCTGAACAATCGGGGCCTCTGGCTATAAATGCTGATCATTTGGGGCTTTCTCCTATGGCTCAACCCTCACCCTCTTCCTACCCGGTGACTGACAAAGGGGCTCCGCTTATGCTTTCTAGGAAGTAGCCGATAACCTCGACGCGAAACGAAGCCCGTGGGAGGAGCATCGACGGTACGAACACTTGTGTCCATGGGTTCTGGTTCAGTTGGCTGCTGGCCTTCACCGCCATCGCCCGTACCTCCATCCGAATCTTGTATTAAAGCAAACCTCAATGTCAGGTTAAGCGTGGAAATCACAAAATCTGTTTTGTAACTTTTGCAACGTACCGTGTTAGCGTATCCAAAGTGACCACCCAGTAACAATGCATTTGCTTGTTTTCCGCCCGTAACAATGCAAGCTCACGCAAAACTGTGCTCTGGAGCTCATCATGGACCGGCTGCACCTGTATGTCATTATTACATCACCTTTATAAACCAACGGAGCAGCAAATGTAAATGGATAAGAATACGAATGTAAATTCTCATTATATACCTTCGGGCTTGAAGGGACATCATGTATAGGAGGGGAAATGTCATGGTAGGTGGTCGCACGACCTGACAGAGGAATTGAATTGCCTACAGGTCCATAGCTGTCAAACGTCTCTGGCGTAGGACTGATGGGGGTATTGACTGTAATCCATGTCTGCCCCTACGTCAGGCTTATCGATGGGACTATGTCTAGCGGCATCAGTTCCGGATGGATCCTCATGACCGTGACTCTCGTACGCTGAACGTGTTGGACAAATAGGAGAAGAAGGCGACGAAGATCGCATACGGACATCACCTACAGGACTGGATGTGGCTCTGGCTGGCCTCACATCAGGTCTAATAGGGGGACTCTAACCAGCAGGAGATGGACTCTAACCAGTAGGAGGTGGAGCTGATGGATCCTTTGTGGGAAGTGGCTCAATCCTCTCATCGAGCAATAATGGAGCATCCACAGATGTTGCCCAGGCTACATGTGCACCTCTCCGGATGCCAACTACTTCAGCGAGCCTAATGTACCAATGTGTCGTCTGCTCCGCCTCAGATAGCTTCAAAACGACGAGTGGACGAGCCTACGTCAACAAATAATCCATCAAATTAAATAGTGATTCGCTGTGCCCTTATGAACAAGAAAAGTTCATAAGACAGGGGAACCTTACAAACCTATCTCCTAACCAGTAGGACATCACATTTGACGATGTCTTTCGACGGGGTCTTCTTTGTCTTCCACTTCAACAAGCGCGGTATCCTCCCCTCTAAGTCCTTGCCCACTCGCCCATATGTTGCACCAATATACGGCACGGCCTCATACAACCAAACCTGAATAACATAAGGGTTAGTTAGTGACACTATGTATTTAAATTTGCACGCCAAAGCAAATAATAAACACGTCAACACACTTGTTTTGCAGTATATATCTGAATAGCGTAGGGGCACCCTTCTAAGTTATATCTCTCTACCTGCTTTGTCTTTGCTTGGGCTCGCTTCTTATATTTTTCTAACCTACCGTCCAAAGCGTTTTTCATTCTTTTAAGTGTCTTATCAAAAGACACCGAACCCCATAGATAATTGTTAAAATTATCCAGTGTATTAACAAAATTCAACCACACACGGGAGACAAGTCGACGTCAATCCCGTGCCATGAAAAAACGCTCCAGCATGTAGTACAAGGCCAGCTTCATAACATCCTCGTCCGACATACGAGACACATTCAATTTCTGAAGTCTCCCATAGAATTCCCTGAGCTCCATGTCCTCGCCCTCAAAGTACGTATCCAACAAAGGGCACAGATTTAACACAGTCGGTATTGGTGGCTCTGTGAAAGCAAATCTCAATCTGGTAATCAAACCAAACTCGTGGGTAGAAAAACGAATCACTCTTCCTACAAAGAAGGAAAAAAGAAAACATAAGATGCCAATAATGTAACAAAAAAATAACTACAAATACCAGATGCTCAAAAACAAGATTTTTTAACTACATTGTAGTTCAAAACCATATTTTTACCTTCAATAAGGAACCAAATCTCTTCATCGTACCCTATTGTGTTAACCTCCCACAGAAGCACATTGTACACCAACTGAGATGGAAAGGACAGCTCCCGAATGTCTAGGATAAACCCAAAACATGTATTACGAAACATGTCCTTTTGCCTCGCACTCAAGTTTGTGTGAATCCATTCAATACAGTCCAGACCTGCCAAGTTTGTGATCACCGCATGGTAGTGCTCATCAAACGGCGTCTTCAGGGTGAAGGACAGTCCAAATTCATTTGCCATTTGCTTTAACCTGCAAATACAAGACCGTTATAGTTAAATATGATGCAAAAGGCAAAAAAAAAGCTAAAACAAGCAAACTGCCAAAACGCTCGACACAACTCGACAAAACTCGACGTACTCGATAAAGCTCGACAACGTAAACCGACAAAACTCCTATCAGATATCTCCAACTGACTATACGACTTTGTCGGATGTCGGATTATTCGAGTGTCAGATGCATATCTGACACTCGACACGAGATTTCATCCGACATGTCGAGTGTCGGATACATGGTTCGAGACATCGATATGTCAGTTTTCACGAAACTGACACTCGATGTCTTTGAAAATACACTGATATTGAGTGTCGGTTGTGAATCCGACACGACTCAACAGAAAATGTCGAGTGTCGAGCTGTGTCGAGATAAATCTGACACTCAACATCGTCTACCTCGCGATGAAACCCGTCGGTTTTCATAGTTTTCATACACATCAAATCACAAAAATCACCTAATAACACTAGATTTATCCCTAAAAACACAAAATAAGTTTACAAATTCGACGGAAACTCAAATCCCTAATTAAGATTCCCTAAAAACTAAATCAAATCTAACAAGACAGAAAACAACCAAATAAATTACTAAAACTACGAAAAAACTGATGAACAAACGTACCACAGTGTTGATTCTTGCTTCTTTCTGCGTCGTCTTGCTTCTATCCTCAGAGGATGCTCGTGTCAGTTTGCATTTCGAGCGGTGTCCAAGGGTTTCAGAAATATATGTCTGAAGAGGGAAATAAGGCTTTGGGAAAAAATTGAATACATAAGGGTATTTTAGTTTTTTTGTCAAGAAAGTGTCTATGGCATGAAAATTTTTCAGGATGTGTCCCAATTTTACTAAGGGCCCCTAATTCTGTCCATTTTTCAATTTTCCCTTTTATTTTTTGGGTTCGCGCTGCAATGCTGAAGGTAAAAGGGAATGGAGTTGGTGAGAAACATTGGTGGTTAGTGTTAATTTGCTACATGCTTTTTTTGGGAGTTTTACCGGGGAGAAACTAAAGAGCAAAGAGACAAAAATTGTTTTTGGATGGTCTTTTTAGGATTCTCTTGAACACATGGTAGATCTGAATGCCTAGGTTCTTAGTATAATGGTGAAGCTCATGGTGACTCAAGAGGGCAATGGTTGATCTTCTTTAATATTTTTTCTTTTAAATTTCTTTGCCATATTGAATTATAGATTGATTTTTTATGTATTAAGGAAGATCCAATTGATTTTGCATAGATTTAAGAATTTTTCTAATATTTTGTACAATTTTTTTTCACATTTTATTTTTAAATTTGTTAATGATTGATAAATAGGGAAAGAAAATCAAGGGAGGAAAGTGGGCTGTTTTTAATGATATATTATATTTTGAATTATTAGCTTATTATTTTAAGATAAGACAAATACGGGTAAAATAATCTTTCAATAAAGATTTTGTTTACTCGACATATTTATCAAGAGTAATGTTAGACTTACAACATTCAAACGACCTAAACTCTATAATATAATGTGGCAGCCTAGACGATAAAAATTCATTGGAGGAAGAAAAAACAAAAATGGATGAGGGAAGTTACATCTCAAATAGGATTTTACCAATTAGGTTGTCACGTCATATTGTAGAGATTATATTGTATGAATGTTGTAAGTATAGTATTATTGATTTGTTAAAAGGTTGTATGGTTATGAAGGGTTAGTGTTACTATCGAAATAGTGAGGGTGGCGGTGTTACTATCAATACCTAACAAAGGTGCTAGTGTTAATTCCCCATAATAAATTGATAAATACACTAGAATATATTGTGTATTACTAGACATTATTCTAATCATAATATTATTAATGCAATTATGTGCCGTAATTTATCTTAAAAATTGTAATGTTTATTGAGAATTAGAAAATCCTATTATATTGTCCCTAAAATATTGTCAACTCTATTATAAAATTTTAGGCTTTGGATATTATCACATATCCAACTTTATTCCCTTCGTTCAGTAGATTCATAAAATTGATTATAATTAGTGTCATACGTGATAATATGAAGGGGAGCTTATAATAAACCCCTTTGGTTATGGTAAAAGTAGTTAAAATTGCTGTTCTTTTAAAGATACACACAAACATCTTGTTGGTGGTGAATTAATAGATATTGGCAGCGATGGTGGTGATGGTGCGATTTGGTAGCAAATGGTAGAACGGCTGCAAATTTGGTAAAGTTGAGGGAGGGTTTGATTAAGTTGAATGATAAATTATTTAATTATTAATTAACATTCAATTTGTGCATTATAAATTTAAGGAATAATTACAAATGCCCTCTAGGGTTTAGCTAAAAAAAGATCATCCCTAATTTTTCTGAAATACACAATTCACCTCCTGCCACTAGCCGGTGAAAATTAAAGTTAATGAATAAAAGGCAAATTGTTAATCTTAAATACAATCATATATTAAATTAAAAAAAAAACTATGTTGGGCTCCTCAAATTATAAAATCTAAGCTACATTTGATGATGGGATAAAAATCCTATTGCTACAGTAATTAACTAGGGTTAGCTTTACGACCCAGATTAAATGCAAGTATATAATGGATTAATTTCACACACAACTCCTAGGTTTAGGTTTATTTCACACAAGAACACCTTTTATATTTTTATATAAACGTCATCCCTACCTTTTGAGAAATTCATTATGAACCACTATTCTATTAGTTTTGTCGTTAAATGAATGTAAATAAGTTAACTATAAAGTGTTATAATGGTAATTTAGTAATTAAAAATAAAAATTCTTCTTTTAATTTTTCTTCTCTCTTTTACTCCTTTTTTCTCTCTCTTTTTTTTCTTTTCTCTCCCTTCTTCTTCTTCTTCTTCCTCCTTTGCTATTTCTTTTCTTTCTTTTTTCTTCCTCTTTCTCTCTCTCTTTTTGTCACTCTTTCTTCTCTCTCTCTCTTTTTCCCTCTTCTTTCTTCTTTTATAGCCATGATTTGCAACCAACCAGATTAGTCAATCATCATTGCTGATGTTGAAGAGGATTATAGTTTTGTTGCTAAGCATGCCAGGGAGTTCGTTAGACTCTTCTTCGATATCAAGATGACAACAAGAGTGACTTTACTGGTTAGGTCATATGTAGGGATGGCAATGTGACCCGGTCGGGGCCGGGCAATAACCCGAAAAACAAGGGAATTTGGCCGGGGTCGGGGAGAAATTTTCTGCCCCGACCGGGGCCGGGGCTAGGAACCCGGAATTAAACCCAGGGGATGTAATTGTAATTTGAAAAATTATGTTATGTAAAAATTAACTTAAGTCCGGTCAATTTTTAATTCTCACTTTTCACCCTTTCTTTAAATTCTAGCCCAAAGCCCAGCCCAACTTTTGACAGAATTTTTTATTTCAAGCCCGTTCGTCAAGCCCAGCCCATCTCCAAGGAATTTTTTTAAAAAATTTTTAGCAGCCTCGGGGGTTCGAACTTGTCTCCCCACATAGATGGAAACAGCACAAGACCACTGGGCTGCATGCCATCTCGCAATGAGCTTTGTTGCCCATATATATATATATATGTCTGCTACTGTCCAAGGAGATTATGTTAAAAATTATCCATAGCCCCTGGGGTTCGAACCCAGCACCTAACATAAATGGAAAAAGCGGGCTACCACCAGACGACAGACTATTTTACACAAAATTTTGCTGTCATACATATATATACTACAGAAAAAAAGCATCAGAATTGAAAAAAAAAAGGCACCCGGGTTTTAATCCCGGGTTATTGGAAAACCCAGCCCCGGAAAAAAAATTCCGGGGAATTTCCCGGGGCTAGGGTGCGCAATTGAAGGGCGGGTCATTATGAATTTCTCGTAGGGAACTAGGGTTCCTGTGGATATTAATATGGCTGACAATGAATCAATGACTCACATTGCAATTGAAATCCTTATTTGATTGTAGAATTGGAGAGTTTGTTTTTGCAATCTTGTTTCATGCATTTGTCTGATTCTAATAAAAGGTCATTACAATAGTCATTTAGAGTTTAAGTTTTTTCACTTCAATTCAGTGAAAAAGGAGGAGACTTGGTGAGTTTGGTATGATTTGTATTGAAAATGCAATTACCTCTTTCCTCTTGTATTTATACAAATATTTTAAACTACTAGATACTTGTTTTGGTAATAATTCTTACACCATTTTAAGTTTTCATATCATACCTATGATGTTTAGTTCAATTAGGCGTAGGCCATTTGGAAATAATGATATCATTGGTGTGCTTATTGTTAGATAATATTAATGTGAAGCATGACTTTGAATCGGGCTTTAGTTTGTATGTTAAGATATTTTGTTCTCTAAGAAATGTGAGTTGAGTTGAAAATTACTTGTCAGTGCTTCTATACAATTAACTTGGCTAATTATCTATAAGGATTTAAGTTTGAGATTTTGGTTTGTTGATGTTGAAATGGGATTTTGGAAGAAAGAAGAAGAAGAAAAATTAAAAGAGAGAGAGAGAAGAAAGAAGACGAGCAAGAGAGAGAAGGAAAAAAAATAAAAACAAAAGAAATAAGAAGAAATGTGGTATGGGCGGTGAAAGAGAGAGGAAAAATATAAATATAATATAATTTTTTATTAATTTTAAAACTTGGTTTAATGGTATTTCGGTACTTGCAATGAATTTGGATGGAAAAATGATGTCATTTAATAGTAAAATTAACAGAAGTGTAGTCAATGATGACTTTCTCAAAAGGTAGGGACAATGCTTATACAAAAATGTAAAAGATGTTTTTGTGTGAAATAAAGCCTAAATCTAAGGGTGGTCTGTGAAATTAACCCAATATATAATACCATGGTTAACTCTTCTTCATTGCAACCCTTATCTTTATTCTTGCGAAGAACTAGACAACCTTCAAGCTTTCTAGCTGTAAAACACACAACAAAGCAAAAAGCTTTCTTTTGTTAGGAGATTGGTAAAGAGTTTTGAGTGTCGAAAAGCTAATAGAATGAGGTTAGTATCTCTTTGTATCACTTTTTGTTATGGTGTTTTGTCTATTAAGAGTGCAAACGCTCATGCGACAACAGTGGTTATTAAGTTGTTTGGAAATAGTTGATACTGTGGATTGAGTCCATGTATGTTGTCAGTCTTACTTGTAATGCTTATTTTTCTCAAAAAAAAAATCTTGTAGAAGTGGGCATATTAATAGATCATGGTAAACAAATTGCCTTCAATGCTAAGTTTTATGTGTGTAAGCATTGATTTCATGCTTATGGTTTGAGCTTGGTAATGAAGAGGTTTGGCCCGATGACAAGAATCAAAAAAATATTGAGTAATGTGGAGCGTTGACTTGGAAATGGACTGAAAATACCTTAAACACCCAAAACCAACTCAAGAACACAAACCCACACACATGAAAACCCAAAAAGCCTAAGTTGGGCCTAAAAATTGCTTAGGAAACTCAAGGAATTTCTAAAAAGTCCAAAAAGCCCACAATTAAGCCCAAACTGCACCTGAAAAATGGGACTGCATGCACATGAAGGACAGGTGTGCGTGTTAGGGGGAGGGGGCCAACGCTTGAAGCTGCATCACCACACTTAAAGCCAGGGGGTGGTGCCTGAAGGTTGCACCCACGCCTAGGTCTCACACGCATGTGTGTGTGTCTTACACTTGCGCACCATCCCTACAAAATTCTATAAATTTTGGGCATTTTCTTCATTTGGGATATCAACTATTAACCTTGAGTTGCATGCCAACCCCGCCAAATTCTCTTTTAGCCCTTCTTTTCAATATGTTTCACCCCTTTTTCTTTTGAATTTTCACACATATACCCCCTATTCCAAACACTTTCAAGTCCTTGTTATTTCTAAGTCTCACACAACTACCCTCGTTTTTGATCGGTTTTCAAACATTCCAACATAAACACTCAGTACTCGGTAAAGCTTAAGGGCAAATCACCACATTTCCTTTCTTGTTTTACCATTTTTGTTATATTTTTGTGATTCGTGTTTAGAAGGGAGATTAGGTGAATACGAATGAGTGGTGATGGATCAGTGATGATAGATAAGAAAACACCACTCTAATATGCCTCCGTTTTAATATTCATTATTCATTTTATCATATTTTATCTTTATCGCCTTTATTTTATGCTTATTTACTTTATTCGTCTTTTTCATTGTCATTTGTTTATTTACATTCTTTACTTTATTGCACTTTTAAATTCTCGCCATTTACTTTATTGCACTTTTACTTTATTGCCCTTTACATTCTTGCAATTTAAATTATCGCACTTTACATTTTCGTACTTTATTTTGTGCCTTGTTTTATTGTCTTTTAGTCTATTTTTATTCCCATTTGAGGGATACTGCTCAAGTCGTGAATGGCTGTCCAAATTACTTTTACAGATGCTATTCAATCCATGAATAGTCGTCCATCGCAGTCTACCAAAACGTACTAGAGTCCGTTTAATCGATAAATGGACATCGTAATCAAATAGACTATGTGGCGAGTCGCATTACCGGACTCATGGGTAATGTGTGCTTGCCACTTCATAATAATATCCCTCTTGCTTGCGTTATCATTATCCTAACCATTACGTCTACTTTATTTCCCTTCTTGTTGAGATGATGTAATGATAGTTGAAACAGGTAGGCTAATAATTGATGGTGAGAAACCTGATTTTGTGGAGGTCGATGGTATAAGCACAAGGGTAATTAGACGGTGGATAGAGTCACGATGTTTGGTGACAAATCCACTTTCCAATGGTAGACCCGATGAGCTTGGTGAAAATAGAAGTGTTAATTTCTTGCGTTTTACTACACTTCATTTGTTATTACACTTATTTATGTTGAATTGTTGCAAACCCTTTTCTGGTTACTTTATCTTTATCAATGCTTATAAATTGTCTCATTGCACATATAATAATTCATATAAAATCAATTGTATGTATGAAAATGAATTTATGATCAAGATGGAAGCAATTGGCTAACTAGAACCTCAAACTTGACAGACCCTAGTGGAGCCTAGATTTTTTTCAGACGGATCAAAGATCCATAACTAACTTTCCAAACCTGACTCTAAAAAGATGATGAGTGGTTGGGTCTCGAAGCAAGAGATCGGTTATCATCATCCAACTATTTTTCGTGGTTAGTTACCCAGGTGGCGAGTTTGAGGACCTCTAGGACTAGTCTTCGTGACTTGTTCTATGGTAACCCCATGTGCTAAAAGGCCTTGGACAACAATGCTGTCGTTACAATCACTTGAAACAGGATGGAACCCTTGCTCATAGTGATGACTCCACTAGGGATAAGAGAGAAGTTAATTTCGATTGGGAATGTCGAGTTTCATGGTTTTCTTCTATTAATCATTGTCTTTTGCATCACTACACTTTTACACATACTATACACAACATGCCTACTATCAACTGTGTGGCATTGGTATAGGAAATCCTAATATTCCACTCGAGCCTCAGATGACTCATGTCGGTGTCACCACCTCTGAGCACGTATCGCTTCAACGGTATAAAAAGAGATCAGCCCAATGGGGCATCTCTCGCTCCTAGGAGCCCAAACCATAGAACCCTATTGACTCAGGCCATATAGATAACTTAGCTTGATTCCCTTTATGACCACTAGAACTTTTGCTTAACATGGACACGAACCCTTCAAAACCAAAAAAGCACCACTTGTAGATTATTTGCATTTTGTGCATAATACTGTGTAACCAAAAGGCTAATTCATCGGCCATGAATCCAGGATCATTTGGATTAGATATCATGGATTCATCATTGAAGAAGAACTAGTTGATCACACGCTTATCACACGAGCCTATATCGTGCATGAACGGTGTATGACTAAGTACTCGACTCTTCGACAATGAGCCCATGACGACTTAAGATCTGTTGTCACGAATTCATTGCCAAGGTCAATTCAATTGGTTACACATTGTTTGCATGAATCACGAACGATCCAATAAAAAGCACTACTCTACTTGACATCTGTTTATCTACTCACGAAACCATGATCCAAGGATATATAGTGTCCGTGTATAGTTTAAAGGGTACTTGGACATCACAAAGCCTAGACTAAGGATGTGAGTGACCGATTTGTTGTCAATAAAGGTTTTATAATTGAATGGTTAGAAAGATCATGTTAATAGATCTAGGAGAAAGCTCTATATCAGATCCCATGTCCTGTGTTGACATTCTAAGATCAAGCCAAAAATCTTAGAGGAAGAAACTATACCATGTATGGAGAAATAAGGTCGGGAGGCTGTTATGTTATATCTGTTTCTATGCTCTTATCTATGCATACATTGCATTCATGCATACATGCATACATGAACCATGCTAGCCATTTTGCATTGTAGCCATCATAGCTTGGACTAGAAGAGGAATGAGACTTGAATGTATAGAAGTTTTAATGGGCATGGATATAGACACTGAATTTTTGAGGCTTGATGAAAGAATGAAAATGAATGTCGAGCAAAAAAAATGACCAAAATGTCCTTGGGGGCCAAGAAGGAAAGGTGAGAGGGAATTGATAAAACATCTCAAAAATTGACATGTGAATTTAAAAAATCACAAAAATTGATCTAGGAGGAATCTGATGGTGAATCATTTACTGTTGTGAAGCTACGGATGTCTAGTTTTCATAAAAATTTATGGATCATAAATCGGAGTTGAATCTGAGAAGTTATGTGCAATTGAATGGGCAAGGGTCTGAAGGGATTGCATTGAAGGATGGCAAAATAGGAAGGGGCCGAAGAGACAATGGCCGGTTGACTGTCAAACAGCCGCTCGACCATCTTACAACTGCCCGACTTTTAAATGATGGTCGACCGGCTGTCAGACAACTGTCTAATTGTTTGAAGATGGCCACCCGACCGTTCATGGTGTATTTTCAAAAAGTTTCATTATAAACCTTCTTTTTTTGATTTGTTTCTTCATTTTTCAGCTTCGCCCCTCCTATATATAAACAACCCCCTTCTCACTTTGCAAGACACACCGAATTTTGATAATTCTCTTCTTTCTCTTGAAGACATGCTTGGGAATTCGAGAAGTTTTTTCTAGTTAAAATTTTGAGGCGTTATATTGCTCTAAACCTGAAAAGGGTATGTCTTGAGAGCAGGATTCTCTCTTCTCTCCCTCTTTCTTTCTTTTATTATTTTCTTGCTTAGGATTAAGCATGATTAGGTTTATATATGCTTAGAATAAGCATGATTAGGATTTAATTTTTTGCTCAGAAGCATGCTAGGGCTATTACGAATTGTTCTAACCCTTATTTGTTTTGCAAAATGGATAAGCGTGTCAAGGTAAGTCTACTATCTCTCCTTTATTAGAAACATGTTTAGGTGTTTAATTTCTTTGTGAATGCTTAGAAACATACCTATGAGCATATGTTTAGAATCATGTCTAGGAGCACATGATTAGAATCATGCTAGGAGAACTTGTTTGCACATGATTAGAATCATGCTAGGAGAACTTGTTTGCTTTGATGAATGCTAGGAAATAGCATATAGTAGGTTAGAATTACCATTTTGCCCTTGAACAACTTGTTTGATGTTTGATGCTTGAATTAGGCTAGAATATGCCATGAATACCATGCTTAGGCTAGAAATGCCATGAATTAATATGAATAATGCTAGACTAGCAATAGGTAGAATTGCAATGATAGAATTTATCAAATATAGGCTAAAATGCCATGATATTAGATTATGACTTTGTATGATTTATAATGTATGAATGTTTGCACTATTTAAGTGTAATTGTGATGCCATGAAGTGGTGTTAGACTGACATTGATGGTGAGGGACCATCATTAGGAATGAATGACTTAATGCATATAAGAAGGTTAACAGATGTTGAATAGATTTTCATATGATGGTGAGGAATTCATCATCTATTGAAGTTTTGAATGTATATGAATGTATGCAATATTTTCTTATTATTTTATTGTTGAAGATTGAAGGATGTAATCCTCTTCCCATTCCCCCATGTTTGAAGGAACTGTAATCCATTGTGCTCTCTCTTTCTTTGGATGTTTATATATTGCCATTGATTGAATAATCACCCCACATGACTAACTAAGATAAGATGAACAACACCAAGTGGACTAAGTAACGGCATGAGATGTGATTATTTAGTATTTCCTAGTGGAGGCCGGATCTTGATCCGGGCGGGTCGAAAGACTCGTACCTAACTTTCCGAACCCATCTCTTAAGGGATGAGGGTAGTTTAGGTCCTGAAGCAAATAATCAGCTTGCCCCTATTCATTCCCAATTGAATAATTGGGCGGTAACTCTATTCTTCCGACGTGCTTATGGCTTGTTTGTGTTCCCTTAAGTCTCGAAAGAGGCTTTGACACAGTGTCTTGGTCGTAAACGCTCTGGCGGGATGAAAGCCTTGTTCATAGTGGTGACTCCACTGCGGATAAGAGAAGTTGATTTTGATGGAAATACTAAACTCTAATAGCTCATGTCGCTATAACGAGTCCTTACATCGCTACAGATTTACACACAATGAGCACGAATTGCCTAAACTAGTCGTGTGGCATTGGCATGAGAAGTCTTTAGCTCCATTCGACCTCTAGACAACTCATGTTGGTGTCACCACCTTTGAGCATGTAACATTGAATTACTACAAAAGTAGATTAGCCCAAAAAGACATCTCTCACTCGAAGGAGCCTAGACCATTGGGCCCTTGAGACACAAGCCCATATAGATGACTTTAATAATTTCCAATAGGATGAATGTTCATAACCCATGTTGAAATGCATGTCTATGGATGTAAATTCCCCATGATCAAAATAACATCAACTCAAAACCTCAGTAATCATGAACGAATTCGACATGTCAAGTCACCCATAAGAATAAAATGGGAACATGTGCCATGAGTTAAGGTTATCATGACATTTTGAAAACCATGTTATGATAATCATGAAGAATCTGACATCAACATGAATATTAAAATTAGGAGAGAGAATCTCACATTCTCACATGCTATGAAGATGTCTTGGGAGTAAAGCCAAAAATCCTAGGAAAAGGGACTTGACCTCACGTGTGTGGGAGCAATAAGGTTGGAAGGCTAAAAGCATGTCTATGCCCTTGTTTGAGCATGCATCATATCATGCATACATGCATGCATGGCATTATCATCTTTGTTTTGTAGCCATCATAACTTGGGTTAGATGAGGTGGTTGTTTAACAAGGCAAGAAGAACCAGTTGACAAAATGGCCGCACCTAATAATAGCAATGCTAGCCCAATTGAGAGTTGATATGACTGCACTCCAACAGCAAATGACCTAACTCATTGAAGCACTCCAAACTAGGCCTAACCACATGAATCTGCCTCTATCCAAAGGTAATATTGGTAATAATGGTGAAACTAGCTAAGGTAGAGACAAGGGGAAAAACCCAGTCAACCAAAAAGAACCCGAATCGGTCAGGCAGTTGGCTAAAGACATGGAAAAGGTCTAATCTCTCTTGAAGAAGAAGGGGTTAAAGGGGGTCGAAGACCTAGATGATATTTTACTTATGGGAGATCAAGACATGCCTCCAAAGCTTCACTTATCGGACTTGCCCAAATTCAATGGAGAGGAGAATCCCAAGATGCATTTGAGGCAATATGCAGCCATCATGGCTACTACTCCTTTGATGAAGGAGCACACATTGAATTACTTCATGCTATCCTCAGAAGATGATGCGGTAGCATGGTATCATGACCTTATAAAGAGAGATCGAGAAGATTTGGAGGAGCTTTCCTAACAATTTGTGGAGTGGTATACCCAAATGAGGGTAATGTTAAGGGATTTGGAGACGACAAGGCAAAAGTCCAACGAGACTTTTTTAGAGTATCTAATTCGTTGGAGGGCTAAGGCAGCCAAGATGACCACCAGGCCTGCAGAGAATGACTAGGTTTGCATGGTGATCAATGGAGTCCATAGTTTCATCAGTGATAGACTGCAAGCTTCCCTATCAAGACTTTTGAAGACTTGTATGAATTCAGGCATCTAAGTAGATGAGTTGGAGTCCAGGTAGAAGAGAAATAGCTACCCTCGAATAAGTCAAGGGCAGTATCACCACCTAGTGGGCCTAGCACGGAGCATGTAGAGGTAAAAGCGATTGCCCCACAAAAAAAGTTCAGTCGTTTGGGAAGACAACTTTCCAAAATCTTTGCAAGGTTGAGAGCCGAAGGGATCTTGCAGCCATTGCCACCACGAGAGCTTCCAAACCCATTACCAAGGAATTCGAGGGACCATGAGAAATGTGAATTCCATCAAGTGACTGGTCACAAGACTGATGACTGTACTCGCCTTTTTCATAAGATCCAAGACTTGATCGATAAGGGCTAGATTCCTGACCTAGAGACATATGAGCCCAATACATGGAGTAACCCATTGCCCAATTACAATCGGGTGCCTCCTCCGTCAACCAAAAGAAGAAGATTAAGTGATCAAGAAATTTAAGAATACTCAAGCAAATGCCAGCATTTGGGATTTACTAATATCATCCCAGAAACATAGAGAAGCCATGGCAAAGGCTTTGGTGGAGGTAAAGATATCAATGGCTACCACTACAAATGAAATGTTGATAGTCTTGACCAAAGGAACACCCAAAGGGGTAAATGAGAAGGGTATGATCACCTTTGCCGATGAGGATCTACCTTTTGAAGGAAGGAATCATAACAGACCATTTTTTAGCACTACGAAAATTGGTGGGAAGACATCTCCTTGCATCATGGTGGATGACGGGTCTACCATTAATATTGTGCATATGAAGATATTGCACAAGTATGGGGTTAATGAAGACGAACTTGAGCCTTGTGAGATTTTGATCAGGGCCTATGATGACTCAAAAAGGAGTGCTATAGGGATCTTCAAAGCCTTAGTGAAGACTAGGCCAACTAAAGTCATAACGGAATTCACAGTCCTTGACATTCTAGTCACGTTTGCTGCTTTCTTGGGACAAGCATGGTTCCATCCGCTTGGTGGAGTTCCCTCTACCTTACAACAGAAAATCCGATTCAACATGGATGGGGAGATTGTAACCATTCATGCAGCCTCAACTATTGCACCAGCTGCTCTAAGCATGCAAGTAGGAGAAATACCTTACATGATAGGCTTTCACGTAGCCATGATAGATGAAGTCAGCCCAATTGTAGCTGGAATAATGAAAAAATAAGGATACTTGTCAGGAACGGGGTTTGGGAGGAACGGACGTTGTTTACCATCCTTCCCAGATTTCAAAGGCCAAACTTCTAGAAGAGGTTGGGCTATGAATTTGAAGGGGAAGAAGAAGACTTTGAGCCCAATAAAGGGAGATTCATCAAATTTGTCAAGGCCCAAGATACAAAGTATGTGGGAGCTGCTGAACTATGGATTTTCAAAGGAATGTTAAAGCCCGGATTTGAGATCTTCAAAGATATCCTTCAAGTAGGAGTCTCCAAGTTGGTTGGAGAAATGAAAAAGATGACCATCAAGGAGGAGAAGCCTCAAGATGAAGCACCGCCAATGGACCTGTCCATCGACCTTGCTGCTTTCATCGAAGAAGTAATCAAAGATGTATCGTATAATGATATGTTTGCACCTAACCTCTTCGAAGAAAAAGACGTTGTTTATGTTTTAAGTATGATGTAATAAAGAATCAATTTGCTTACTTGTGTGATGTCTTTCCTACATCATAATTTGCATTTCACTAGCATATTTGACATCCATACCATTCAAACTCATGATATTAATCCTAGTACAATTGAAAAACCTAGGAACATATGCATTACACTTGATACAACTCTTGAAGAGAGAGAGAGAGAGATTTGAAAAATTATTAAAGAAACATGAAGAAGTTTTCGCCTGGTCTTATGACAACATGCCTGGAATCGATAGAAGCATTGCTGAGCATACAATTCCAACTTATCTACATATAAAGCTGGTTAAGCAAAAATTGAGGAGGATGAGACCAGAGTGGGCTTCAAAAATCAAAGAGGAAGTCTCCAATCAAATTGAAGCCAAGTTTATGGAAGTAGTGAAGATCCAAGCTTTTAAAGCAAATTGAAGGGTTTCTAGGGAAGATCCATTATATCAGTTGGTTCATCTCTAAATTGACAACCGTTTATGCACCGATCTTCAGGTCTTTAAAGAAGGATCAGTTGGTGTAATGGAATGATTAGTGCCAAGAGGTATTCGAGAAGATTAAGAAGTACTTGCAGAATCCACTGGTTTTGAGATTGCCAAAACTTGGTAAAAATTTAATTCTTTACTTGGCTCTTAAGGAGCAGGCCATCAGTGCTATGCTAACACAAGAAGACTAGAATGGTGAAGAGCATGACATCTATTATCTTAGCAAGAAGTTGCTGCCGTATGAGATTAAGTATAGTCATGTGGGGAAAACATGCTTGGCCATGGTGTGGCTCTCAAAGAAATTGAGGCATTATTTTCAGTCTTTTAAAATTAAGGTTGTCTTGAAGGAGGATCTAATAAAGTACCTTTACGAGGCACCAACATGGTGGGGAAGTTAGCAAGATGGCTAGTATAGTTGTCAGAATTTGATATTGAGTGTGTCACCAAGAAGGTGGTGAAAAGAAGAGTAGTAGCAGAATTCTTGGCTATGAATCTGGTCGATGACGACGAACCATTGAAGTTAAAATTTTCATATGAACATCTGAGGGTAATCTCGGTAGTGGGATGGAGGATGTTCTTTGACAGAGCTGTTAATCGCAATGGTGCTGGAATATGAGTTATTCTAGTGTCATTGACTGAAGAAGTCATTTCATTCACCAATAAGTTGGAGTTCAAAGTCACCAACAATATGGCTGAATATGAAGCTTATGCCTTTGGTTTGGAAATTATGATTGCTATGGCCATTGATGAAATATAAGTGTTGGGAGATTCAAAATTGGTTGTCTCTCAAGCCAATGAAGATTGGGATCTACGAGAAGAGAAGCTAAAATCGTACCTTGAACACATCAGAAGGCTGATTGGGAGATTCAAGCAATGCACCTTTACCCATCTTCCTAGAAGTGAGAATCAAATCACTAACGCATTGGCTTTGTTGGCATCAGTTTGGGTGAGCACATAGAAATTATTAGTGAGACCAATAGTAATATCACAAGCATGGGGTCCTTGTTATATGGAACCTTACGTAATGGAAATTGAAGTGGATGAGAAGCCATGGTTTTATGACTTGAAGAGATATTTAGAAGAGTGGATTTTGCCTGATAAGGCCAGTGAGAAGGATAGGGCTATGTTACCAAAGTTGGCCTAGCTATTTACTTGTCATTAGGGGGTGATGTACAATAGAATGCTAGAAGGGATGCAACTGAGGTGTGTTGACGAGAAAGAAACAAGGAGGCTTATGGAAGAAATCCATAGTAGTGTATGTGGGCCACACATGAATGGGCTATTGCTCGCAGAGAAAATTATGAGACAAGGCTTTTACTGGCTAACCATGGAGACAAACTATGTCCAATTTATGAAGAAATGTCATCAATGTCAGATCAATGGAAATTTGATTCATCAGCCACCCTTAGAGCTACAAGGGATAACAGTATTACGGCCCTTTGCTGCATGGGGAATTGATATTATAGGTGAAATAAGGCCCCTAGCCTATAATGGGCATCGATATGTGGTGGTGGCGATTAACTACGTCATTAAATGGATAGAAGCCAAGTCCTATAGTAAGCTAGAGGCAAAGCAGATGGTGAAATTTATTAAGAAGAACATCATATGTAGATTTGGAGTACCACACCATGTCGTGACTGATAATGGGGTTTATTTTCAGGCAGAAACTATGGCCTTGTTTGAGAAATATGGAATCAAACACATAAGTCATCTCTGTACAGGCTACAAGCCAATAGAGCAGTAAAAGCGACCAATAAAAACATCAAGAAGATGTTAGCCAAGGTGGTACAGACATATAAAGACTAGGTAGAAAAGTTGCTATTTGTGTTATGGGGTTGTAGAACAACACCAGAAGCTCGATAGGCATGACACCTTTCTCGTTGGTATATGGTTCAGAAGCAGTCTAACCAATCGAGATATAAATTAAATCAACAAGGGTTTTGATTGAAGCAGAAGTTCCTGAAGGGGAGCGGATTCGTAATAGATATGAACTGTTAGCCTTGATTAATGAGAAAAGAACGAAGGCCCGATATTTGCTCAAGCCTTTAATAGAAGAATAAAGGCAAGAAAGTTCAAAGAAGGGGAGTTGGTCCTTAAGCAAGCAAGGCCGGTTGTATTTGATCCAAGACGGAAGTTTAAACCCAACTGGGAAGGTCCATTCATTGTGATGAACGTCATGTCCGACGGAGCCGTCATCCGATTAGACATGGAAGGGAATGAGTTCATTGAACCCATCAACATCAATAGGCTGAAGAAGTATCATATATATATATATATATAAAAGAGTGAGAGGAAGAATAATTAATCAGAAAATGAAAAATGATTGTGATGACAGGAGTTGTCTCATTGTGCACATGTTTTTGAAGAACAAAAGATTATATTTTTATTAATGAAATAAAATTGTTTGGAGCAAATATGCCTTTTGAAATGTCTTATTATTCTGCATAATAACAAAAGGAAAACATCAAACATCTAAACAACTAACAATGTTACCTCTGTCTCTTTGATAGACTCTGAATGGGCTCACTATATTGCTCACGACACTGTTTAGCTCGAATACGCTCACGACACTGTCTAGCTTGAATAACAAGATCAGGAATAGAAGCCTGAAAGCTCATTCAATCCTTATACAAGTCGTTTGTCTCAAATTCAGGATCATGGAATAGATTCCTCTTAATGGTACAATGTGGTTAAGAATCCTTCATGCATTCTAGATAACGAGCAAACAATGTCCCAGGATCGAAAGCGGTTAGTGAATCCACAATCTGCGGTTTGAATCCATACTACCGACTCAATCTAACAAGATCATAGAATGAACTATGGGTGAAACCCGCCAGAGGTACACATGCGATATATGTTCTGACTGTCACATGCTCCAGCCTCTACCATGGACAATGCCAACAAATTTGAATATCGAGAATGACTCAAAGTCAGTCAATCCAAGAAGAATGTCTCTTAAGTCTTCTTTCTCGTATGAAGTCTAGGATTATAATGGGAAATATCCCTTTCGCGTGGTGCTAGAATAAATAACTCTCTTGTAACCCGATCTGAGAAAAAGAAACAAAGAAAAAATAAGAAAAAGAAGCCTGCTAAGTTGAAAAACTTGAAAAGGGGGCATAGGCAAAAATTAAGGCAAGCTCGCTGAGTTGAAAACCTGGAAAGGCCAGCTTAGGAAAAAGTTAGGGCATCAGAAAAAAGAAAACCCGTTGAGTTAAAAACCCAAAAAAGGCCGCTCTGGCAAAAGTTAGGGCAAGCTCGCTAAGTCAAAAACCCGAAGAGGGCAGCTTCGGCGAAAATTAGAGTATTAAAAAAAATGATGATGAAGTGAATCATGAAAGAAAAACCTGAAAAAGCAGGAGATTGCTACCAAACCATTGACTCGGGTTAATTTTGACTCGATCTAGTCTGATCAATGTCTCGACCAGAATCAAGTGAATAGCTATGAAACCAGGTCCTATCGACGAATGGTGGTCACAAGATATGGATCCCGAGACTGTCCGATGAGACCAGTATAAATTGTGCAAAGAATACAAAACTAAAGAATATAAAGCCAACCAGAGGAAGTTCTATCCATCATTCTGAGCAAAGACATGATGGAAGATAATATCACCCTACCACCCCTAGTGTGAATGCCCATAGTGGAAATCAGGAAGTCAAAGAAGTGGGCAAGATCAGATGCTGATGGTGTTTGGATAGTAAGAAGAATGAGGCTCTTAGAATTGGATAAGTGATGACTGAGTATAGCGAAGAATTCCTCATGCAGGGGGCAAAGCTCTTGCCCATTGAAATGGAAGACGTGATCGTGAGGATCCCAGAAGGTTGTACAGTCCTTAAGAAAAGGAAAGTTGAGCTTTACATGTCGAAGGAATTTGAGATTGTAGATTCGAGTCGTTTCCAATCGTCATCCTTTAAAAGCTTCAAGAGAGGCTGGAGGGACTTTGAGAATGGCCTTAAACATGTTAGAAAATGTGAGAAGAGGCATTGCAAGGTGTGAGGAGAAGTAAAAGGGACAAACAGAAGGCTGATGACAACAGTTCTCACTTATCATCACCAACATTAATTGAAGAAGTAGCAACCTGAGCCTAAAGACACCCAATCTCTCGCTCTAGACTCAATTTGTTGGTGACCTGTCTAGTCCAAGCAAGAAGCATATAGTTAGAAAAGATTATTAAGATAGACATCATGCATACATGAAATATCAAATGTTTTCTTATAGGAAGCACAATCCCGAATAATATACAGTCCAGAAGTGATCGAGTTTTGTAGAATCATAATGTAGTATGAAATATTGGGGGGAACCACAAAAGAAAAGGGCTCAGCACCTAGAGAAATAGAAGTAGCATGATGAGCAAGCCAATCTCGATGGAGGCAACACAATATGCAAGTTACTTGGATCAAACAGCTTAGTCTTGATTACTTGAAGCAGCATAATGTGTTTAAGTAATTCAAGTTGTGTCATGTACAAGGAGTTTGGAATGAGCAATAATCACCATAAAAATAAGAACTACCACAGTTGAAGACAATCGAAAAGGTCCACTATTTTGAGAGAAGAAATTCACCTTGAACAAAGCGTCTCCCTTGAAGAAGGTATCTACCTTGGATAAGGAATCTTCCTTGAAGAAGGCAACTACCATAAAGAAGGTATCTATTTTGAAGAAGCATGTTCATCTTGAAGAAGGAATCTCTCTCAAAGAATCCTTGAAGAAGGCATCCATCTTGAAGAAGGCATCCATCTTGAAGAAAGAACCTATCTTGAAAACGGGTATTTACCATGAAAAAGGCGTCCACCTTGAAGAAGGCATCTGTTTCAAAGAAGGACATTCACCATGAAGAAAGAATTTGAAGTCTACCATAAAGAAGGGATTTTGGAGGAGAAATTTGATGTTCACCTTAAAAAAGGAAATCTACCACGAAAATGAAATGCCACTTTGAAGAAAGGATTTGAAAAAAGAAGAAGATTCATAGTCGGATAATTAGAAGGGTAAAAGGGTAAAAGAGAGAAGAGAAAAGAAAGAAAGGAAGAGAGAGAAAAGAGGAAAAGAAGAGAGAGAGAGAAGAGAAAGAGAAAAGAAAAAAAGAAGAGAGAGAAGAGAGAGAAAAGAGAAAAGAAGAGAGAGAAAAGAAGAGAAAAAAGACTCTGTATCGACCTTAAGACATTGAAGGAATTTTTGAACAGCATCGGTGATAAGCACCTAGCCATGGCAATAGTAACATTAGTCGATAGAATCTTCTAACAAAATCACATGGAAGAATTCCTTAAAGATACTAGAAAGCAGTTTATTGAAGAACGCACTGAACAAGGTAAAAAATTTTGAATTGATTTTACATCATCAAGAGATGTTTGAATTTTTTAATAACTTGCAAGGACAATGGAAGAATCCCCAGTAAGTCAAAGAATCAATAATATGATAAGAACTCCCCAACGAAGAGAATCACAAATGCAAGAAAAGTCGAGAATAAAGAATGTTAGAACATGACAAATCAGGAATTTCCCCAGTAGACCAGAAGAAATTAAGAATAGAAGCAAGAATACTCGAAAGAAGGGCATGAAACCCAATGAGTACAAAGACTAGAAGAACTATGGAGAGTACTCAAAAGAGGGGCATGAAACCCAGCAAATGCAAAGTCTGAAGAAATGGAAGAATATATGAACGATACTTAGCCAAAGGCACAAAGAATGAGAAGGTCTAAAGACTGTAAAGTAGTGCATGATAGAAGTTTTCCCAGCAGGCATGCATTAGAAGGAAACCTTAGGAAGTAGGTCCATTTGAGAGTGCTTTAAGCCCTTAGAATAGGCATAAGCCCTAAGAAGAGGCACATTGAAAAGTGTTGGAAACCCTAAGAAGTAGGTGCACTTAAGCGTGTTTCAAGCCCTAAGAAGAGGCGCATTGAAGAGTGTCAAAAATGCTAAAGAAGTAGGTACACTTGAGAGTGTTTGAAGCCCTTAGAATAGGCAAACTGAAGAGTGCTACCAAACCCTAAGAAGTAAGTGCACTGAAGAGTGTTAGAAATCCTAAGAAGTAGTGCACCGAAGAGTGTTTTCTTTCTATCCCTTGAATGGGCACATTAGCCATTGACCATGCATATTCACCCTTGAATGGAGACATTAGCCCGTGAAAGGGCACATCTGCCTGTGGATGGGCACATTAGCCCTTGAATGGGCACATCCACTTGTAAATGGGCATATTAGCCCTTAGAAGGGCACATCTATCCTTAGATTGGGTGCCTCAAAACTCGAATAGGTACACCTTTTTGTAAGAATATAAGAAGAGAGAGACATGATGAGAAAGTCTGATAGAATAAGAATGAAGACAAAGATGTCGAGAGGGAAGAAAGAAAGACGAAGTAAGAGTCCTTTGTCAACTTTTGTGTCTCACAAACCTCTCCAAAGTAGGGGGTAGGCTATACTAAATTTTTGAGGCTTGATAAAGGAATGAAGATGAATGTTGAGCAATAAAATGACCAAAATACCCTTGAGGGCCAAGAAAGAAAGGTGAGAGGGAATTGATAAAACTTGAAAACTAACATGTGACTTCAAAAAAAATACAAAAATTAATCTAACAGGAATCTGATGGTGAGTATATACTGTTGTGAAGCTATAGATGTCTAGCTTTTGTAAAAATTTATGGATAAAAAATCAGAGTTGAATTGAAGAAGTTATGTGTGATCAACTGGGCAAAGGTTTGAAGGGATTGCATTGAAGGATGGTAAAATAAGAAAGGGCCGAAGAGACAATGGTCGACCGACTATCAACAGCTGCCTGGCTATCCAGAAAACACCCTATCTGATAGTCACTAGGCTTTTGGGTGATGGTTGGACGGCTGTCTGACAGCCACCTAGCTATTTCGTTCATGGTGTATTTCTGAAAAATATCATCATAAACCTTCTTTTTTTTCGATTTGTTTCTTCCTTTTTCAGCTTCACCCTCCTCTATATAAATTACCCCCTTCTCACTTTGCAAGACACACAAAATTTTGATAATTCTCTTCTTTCTCTTGAAGACACGGTGGAGAATTCGAGAAGTCTTTTGCGGTTAAAATTTTAAGGTGTTCTATTACTTTAAACCTGAAAACGATACGTTTTGAGAGCGTGATTCTCTCCTCCCTCCTTCTTTTTTTTTTTTTTTTGGCTTAGAATTAAGCATGATAAGGTTTATGTATGCTTAGAATAAGTATGATTAGGATTTAATTTTATGCTTAGAAGCATGCTAGGGTGATTATGGATTGTTCTAACCCTTATTTGTTTTGTAAGATGTATAAGCGTGTGAAAGTAAGTCCATTATCCCTTCTTTATTAGAAACATGTTTAGGAGTTTAATTTCTTCGCGAATGCTTAGAAACATACATAAGAGCACATGTTTAGAATTATGCCTAGGAGTACATGATTAAAATCATGCTAGGAGAACTTATTTGCCTTGATGAATGCTAGGAAATAGCATAGAGTAGGCAAAAATTATCATTTTGCCCTTGAACAACTTGTTTGATGTTTAATGCTTGAATTAGGCTAGAATATGCCGTGAATGCCATGCTTAGGCTAGAAATGCTATGAATTAATATGAATAATGCTAGAATAGCAATAGGTATTATTGCCATAATAGAATTTATCAAATCTAGGATAGAATGCCATGATATTAGATTATGACCTTGTATGATTTATAATGTATGAATGTTTGTATTATAGAAGTGTAATTGTGATGCCATGAAGTGCTGCTGGACTTGTATTAATGGTGAGGGGCTATCACTAGGAATGAATTACTTAATGCATGTAAGAAGCTTAATAGATGTTGAATAGACTGACTTATGAATGTATGGAATATTTTCTTATTATTTTATTATTGAAGAATAAAGGATGTAATCCTCTTCCCATTCCCCCATATTTGAAAGGAACTGCAATCCATTCTCCTCCCTCTTTCTTTGGATGCTTATATATTGCCATTGATTGAATAATCTCCCCACATGACTAACTAAGATAAAATGGAATTGTGTGTATAAAATGAACAACACTAAGTGGACTAAGTATATATGATGTTATTATTTAGTATTGCCTAGTGCAGGTTAGATCTTGATCTAGGCAGATCGAAAGACTCATACCTAACTTCTCGGACCCATCTCTGAAGGGGTGAGGGTAGTTTAGTTTATGAAGTAAGGGATTAGATTGCCCTAATTCATTTGCAATTGAATAATTAGGTGGGGACTCCATTCTCTAGGCGTGCCCATGGCTCGTTTGTGTTCCCTTAAGTCTCAAAAAAGGCTTTGACATAATGTCGTGGTCACAAACGCTTTGGTAAGGTGAAAGCCCCATTCACAATGGCAGACTAGGAGGAAAGGCTTCGCAAATGGATGAGAACACAAAAAATATAAATAGGCAAATGGACCAGTTAATTGAGTTGATTGCTCAAAACAATAGGAATTCTACTAGTAATACTTCAGGGAGCCCGCATGGTCATGCTGAGAAGGAAACAAGGATGGGGAAGGTCACTATAGGAATAATGCGAAGGCTTCTTTGACAAAGAGGAATATAAGCTGGCTAAGGAAAAGAAACAGGTGAAGGCCATAAAGAAGTTGGCCAAGGACATGGAAAAGGTTCAGACTCTTGTAAAAAGGAACGGAGCCGAAGGGCTCAGAGATTTGGAAGACATAAAGGTAATAGGGGAATACAGTGTCCAACCAAAGTTCAAGATGCCAGACTTTGCTAAGTTTGACAGTAAGGAGGACCCCAGGTCCTTTATTAGGAGATACTTGACGATGATGGGAACCACTAGGCTCTCCAAAGAAATGGTGTTGAGGATGTTCGTGTATTACACAGACAGTGAAGCCATAGAGTGGTATATCCGGCTAGAGAAAGCCATGAAAGAAGATTAGAATGGGTTGGCTGAACATTTTTTTCATCATTACAAGCATAACATTCCGCGTGAGATCACTTTAAAGGATTGGGAGAACACTTGTCAAATGTCAAGTGAACCATTTGCTGAGTACCTGACTAGGTGGGGGGCCAAGGTAGTAACAATGATGAATCGGCCCATAGAGAAAGACCAAAGACAGATCGTAATTGCTGGTGCTCGTCCCTCTATTAAAGATCGGCTCTTCGAATACCGATCAAAACTTTTGAAGACTTGTATGACTCTAGTGTCCAGATTGAGAGGGTTGAGGTGAAGTAGCCCAAAAACTTTCAGAGGAGGGGTAATAACCAGTACCAGCAAAGTGGCTATTCAGGTATGAAAAACGTAGATGTTAATGTAATGGACAAACCACAATAAAGAATTTAGAAACCTTGGTAGACCATTATCATGAGTGTTTACCAAATTGAAGGACAAAGAAAAACTGATACTATTACCAACGAAGCAGATAGAGGGCCTATATTGCAGAGCCTAAAGAATAAAGGCTACTATAATTTTCAGTAGATATATAGGCATGTTATTGACTATGCCAGATTGAAGCATGAGATACAAGACCTGATAGACAACGGCCAGATTCTTGATCCAAAAAAAGAAGAATCAACTACTAAAAGGAATCCACCGTCGAATTATAGAAATTTACAACATATGTACATGATTTTGAGCAAATATAGAAGACATTATGAGAGAAGTTGACAAGGAAATAGAAAAAGCAAAGAGTTAGCTAAGGAAAGAACACTTGCAAGCAAAAGTGAGGAGGAGATACTAGCAAAAGAGGATAAGAATGTGAGTAAAGACAATGAGAAAAAAAAGCTGAGAGAACGAAGGCAGTAAGAGCCTTTGCTAAAAAGTGGAAGGCAAGGAAAGGGGCTAGAAGACGCCTAGAAGAACAATGAAAGTATCCTAGCAGTGATCAGGAGGGTAAGAAAGAAGTACAGAGCCATTATAGGCCATTAGAGGGGGAGAAAGGGCAAGACGAGTACACACCAATAGAAGGTGAAGTGGCATTTATGATCAATACAAGAGTGCCAATGGTTCAAATTGGAGGTGAATGGATATAAGTGGGTTTAGTCGGATTAAAGGAATGGGCAACAAAAGAATCTTCTTCCCAGTCCCTACTGATTAGTGATAACGAAGAGAGTATCAAAAGTAAAGAAGTAATAGGGATTTGGGATGAGATTCCCATAAAGGAACCTTTCCAAGTCTTCTAGAGAAATTTTGATGACGAAACTGCTGAGGTAATGAACTGTGAGAAGGAAGAAGAGGTCTAAGGATTGACTAGGAGCAAGCTCTTCTATCTAGAAAGCAAAGATGAGGAAAATAATAAGAGAAAATGTAAGATAAAAGAAGGTTGATAAAATGAAAGAAGAAAAGAAGGAAGAGGACAATCTAGTTCTTAAGCAGCTGAAAAAGACACAAGCCAACATCAGCATTTGGGATTTGTTGATGGCCTCTTAAGAGCACATAGAGGCAATGGCATAGGTACTAGCTGATGTCCTGATCGACCTGGGGTCAACACCAATGGCAATGATTTTGACTATCTCTCAAATTGGAGAAAATAAGGGGTTAATCACATTCATAGATGCTGATTTGACTGTAGAGGGAAAAGGCCATAATAGACCATTGCTCATTACTACAGAAATCTGTGTGACGAGGATGCCTAGTGTAATGATTGATGATGGTTTTGCCATCAACTTGTTTCCTTACAAGATGCTTCTGAAGTACAACATTAAGGAGGATGAACTAGAACCGTCATGGTTGACCATATGGGCATATGATGATTCCAAATGAATGGCGTTGGGGGCTTTCAAAGCCATGGCGAAAAATGGTCCCATTGAGATTGAGGTGGAGTTTACTGTGCCTCACATTCATATCACTTTCATAGCTTTACTTGGACGAGCATGGTTCCACCCACTAGGAAGGGTGCCTTTCAACTTTCACAAGAAGATTAAGTTCATTCATGAAAGGGAATTGGTAACCATAGAGGTTGAACTTATGCCATCAATAGCTGTACTGAGCACAAAAGAAGAGGAGACTGCATCCTAGGTGGGTTTCAAGTGGTAGTGATTGATGAATACGGACACGTAGTAGTAGGAATCATGAAGAAGCATGGCCATATGCCAGAAATCAGATCGGGACTATGAACCCTTCCTGAAATCAAGGGTTAGACTAATAAGAGGGGATGTGGATACAATTCAAATGAGAAGGAGAAGCCAGAAAAGGGAAGAAGTGTTTGGGTGCCTAAGAACAAGAGGATCAAGTTTGTCAAAGCTATTAAGGAGGCCTACTCTGGAGCCCCTGAGCCTTGGGAGGACAAGGGGGTGATAAAGCCAGGCTCTGAAATCTTTCAAGATGTGATCAAGGCCATGACTAAGGAGAAGGAGTTTAAAGAGGCTGAGATGAAAAAGTTGACTGAAGAACTTGATAAGATGAGGGTGATTAAGGAAATGGAGATAGAGAAGGCAATCCAAGAGAAAGAGGATGAGTTGGCAACACTTGTAGAAGATGAGATTGTTGATGTCTGTTATAAAGATGTCTATGTTCCTAATATGCTCTCTAAGGACCTTGTCATCAAGTTTATTGAAATAAATTCTGATTTTGCTTACTTGTGTGATGTTTCTTTAGATGGTAGTTTGCATGATGATTTTCATTTTACAAGCATTTTTGATATTCATCCCATTCAAATGCGTTCTATTAATCTTAGTACAACTGAACATCCAAAGAACATTGGCATTGCATATGAAACAACTTATGAGGAAAGAGAGAGATTGGAAAAAAATACTAAAAAAGCATAAATCAATGTTCGCTTGGTCCTATGGCGACATGCCTGGAGTAGATAGAAGCATTGCTAAGCGTGCAACCCTTACTCATCCACGTATGAGGCCGGTAAAGCAGAAGTTAAGAAGAATGAGACCAAAATGGTAGAAAAGATTAAGGAAGAAGTCACCAAATAGATAAATGTAAAATTTTTAGATGTGGTAGACTATCCACAATGGTTAGCAAATATTATGCCGGTTCCCAATAAAGATGGACGAGTGAGGATGTGTGTAAACTATCGATGTCCTAATAGAGCTTCTCCAAAAGATGATTTTCCCCTCCCACACATTGATGTCTTGGTTGATAATGCAGCGTTAAGTAGAATATTCTCTTCTGTGGACAAGTTCTCAGCATACAATCATATACTAATGGCCAAGGCTGACAAGATCAAGACTGCTTTCATTACAAAATGGTGGATGTACTGTTATAAAGTAATGTCATTTGGCCTAAAGAATGCTGGTGTGACAAATCAAAGAATGGCAACCACACTATTCCATGACATGATCCACAAAGAAATAGAAGTTTATGTTGACAAGATGATGGTTAAATATACAACTTGTGAAGGTCATTATGAGGCATTGGATAGGTTTTTGGAGATGGAGGAAAATATGATTTAAGGTTGAATCCAAAGAAGTGTGTGCTCAAGTTAACACTAGGAAAACTTTTGGGGTTCATAGTAGGAGAACGAGGCATCAAAGTCAACCTCGACAAAGTCAAGGCCATCCATGAAATGCTGACACCAGAAATAGAAAAGGAACTAAGTGGATTTTTTTGGAAAGGTTCAGTACATTAGCTGCTTCATAGCCAAATTGACCATGTTATGTGCACCATTCTTTAAATTATTAAACAAGGATTAATCATTGTTATGGAATGATTAGTGTTAGGTAGCTTTCGAGAAGATAAAAGAATACTTGACAAACCTGCTCGTGAGAAGATAGCCAAGACCGGGGAGGTGTCTGATCCTATATCTGGTATTAGAAAAAGAAGCTATAGGGGCGATGTTGGCTCAAGTAGATGAAAATAGAGCAGAGCACATATAAATGCTAGATTTTTGAGTCTCAAGAATGAAATTAAGATGAATGTTGAGGAAAAAAATGATCAAAATGCCCTTGAGAGTTAAGAAAAGAGGGGTGAAAACAAGTTGGTGAAAAGTCTGAAAAACTAACGCATGACTTTGAAAAATCACAAAAATTAATTTGAGAGGAATCTATTGATGAGTCATATACCGTTGTGAACAACAGATGTCTAGTTTTCATAGAAATTTTTGGATTGCAAATTAAGATTGAATTCCAAAAGTTATGTGCGATCGAAGGAGCAAAGGTTCGATGGGATTGCATTGAAAGATGATAAAAAAGGAAGGGGTCGAAAGGAAATTAGTCAGCCAGCCATTAGACAGCGGCCCAACCATCTGATCGCTGCTCGACTATTGGCCAATGGTCGACCGACCATCAAATGGCCGCCGGGCTGTCTAAAGATGGTCACCGGCCTTTATTGGTTTGTTTTCGAAAATTTGCTTATAAAATTTCCTTTTTCGTTTGCACCCCTCTCTTATATAAACCCTACTCCCTCCTCTTTGCAAGTCACACTAATTGTCGAAAATAATAATCTCTTTCTCCCTTTTGAAGATATGCTCAATAATTTGAGAAGTCTTTTCCAATTTTTTTTTAGGCGTTCGATTGCTCTAAACCCAGAAAGGGTACATCTTGAAAGTAGAATTCTCTCCTCCCTTTTCCCTCTTCCCTCCCATTCTCTTTTATTTTTCTTGCTTAGAAAAAACATGTTTAGATTTTATTTTATGCTTAGGAGCATGATTAGGGTTATTATGAATTGTGCTAACCCAATGTGTTTTGCAAGGTGGAAATGCTTGTCAAGGTAAGTCATCTTTCATTTCTTTATTTAGAAACATGCTTAGGAATTTAATTTCTTCGCGAATACTCAGAAGCACATGCTTAGAATCATGCTAGGAAAACTTACTTGCTTTGATAAATGCTAGGAAATAGCATAGAATAGGTAGAATTACCATTTTGCCCTTGAATGCTATGATTGGTGATTGTTTGAATTAGGTTAGAACATGCCATGGATGCCATGAATTAAGTTAGAATATACCACAGAAGCTATATTTTAGGTTAGAAATGCCATGATGATACCTGAATTGATATGAATAATGCTAGAATGCAATAGGTAGAATTGCCATGATAAAATCTAGGGTAGAATGCCATGATATTAGATTATGGCTTTGTATGATTTATAATTTGTCCATTAATGCATGAATTATGATAGAAGGGTAATTGTATGAATGCCATGAAGTGGTGATGGACTCACATTGATGGTGAGGGACCATCACTAGGAATGAATGATTTAATGTATGAATAGAGATTCAATAGACGTTGAATAAACTCATGTATGGTGGTGAGGAATTCATCACTTGTATTTGATATTATGGATGAATATTTTATTTTATTGAAGAATAAAAATGATGTAATCCTCGTTCCCCTCCCCCATGTTTGATGGAAATATAATCTTTTCTCCTCCCTCTTTCTATGTATGAATATACGATTGCCATTGATTGAACAATCACCTCATATGTTTAACGAAGATAAAAATAAGAATATGTGTATAAAATCAACCACTTAAGCGGACTAAGTAACAATGTGAGCTATTCTAATTTGGTATTTCCCAAGTGGAGAACGGATTCACATCTGAGCGGGTTGAAAGACTCATATCTAACTTCCTGAACCCATGTCTGAAGGGATGAGGGTAGTTTAGGTCTTGAAGCAAGGGATCAGATTACTCCCATTCATTCCCAATTGAATAATTGGGTGGCGACTCCTTTCTCCATACATGCCCATAGCTCATTTGTGTTTCCTTAAGTCTCAAAAGAGGCTTTGACACAGTGTCGTGGTCGTAAACGCTCTGGTGGGATGAAAGCCCTGCTCACATTGGCGACTCCACTAGGGATAAGAGAAGTTGATTCTGATGGGAATACCAAATCCTACTCGTGTTGATGTAATGAGTCCTTGCATCACTACACTTTTGCACACAATAAGCAGGAACTGCCTAAAACTAGTCGTGTGGCATTGCCATGAGAAGTCTTGGGCTCCATTCGACCCTTAGACGACTTATATTGGTATCACCATTTTTGAGCATGTACCATTGAGTTGGTATAAAAAGAGACCGGCCTAAGGGACATCTCTTGCTCGAAGGAACCCAGACCGTTGGACCCTTGAGACTCAAGCCCATGTAGATGACTTTAGAAAGTTTCAATAGGATGAATATCCAAAACCCATGTTGAAATGCATGTTTATGGATGTGAAATTTCCTATGATTAGAATAACATTAACTCGAATCTTATGAAACCATGAACAAATGCCACATGTCAAGTCACCCATAAGAACAAAAATGGGAACATGTGCCATGAGTTAGGGTTATCATGACGTTTTGAAAACCATGTTATGATAATCATGAAGAATTCAACATCAACATGAATGTTAGAATTAGAGAGAGAATCTCGCATTCCCATATCCCATGATGATGTCTTGGGAATGAAGCCTAAAATCCTAAGAAAAGAGACTCAACCTCACATGTATGGGAGGAATAAGATTGGAAGACTGAAAGTGTATCTATGCCCTTGTATGAGCATGCATCATATCATGCATACATGCATGCATGCATGACGTTAACACCTTTGTTTTGTGGGCATCATAGCTTGGGTTAGACTAGGTGGTCATTTGACAAGGCAAGAAGAATCAATTGACGAGATGGCTGCACCAAATAACAATAATGCTGAAATGGCTCAAGTGAGGGCTGACATCATCGCGCTTCAATAGCAAGTTGCCTAACTCGTTGAAGCTTTACGAAATAGGCCTAACCGCATGAACCAATCTCTACCCGAGAGTAATGGTGATGGTGATGGTGAAACTAGCCAAAGCAGAAATAAGGGGAAGAGCCCGATCAACCATGAAGAACCTAAATTGGTCAAGCAATTGGCTGAGAACATGAAAAAAGTCTAATCTCTTTTGAAGAAGAAGGGACTGAAAGGGGTCGAAGCCAAGACGACATTTTGCTTATGGGGGACCAAGAGTTGCCTCCAAAGTTTTATCTACCAGATTTGCCTAAGTTCAAAGGAGAGGGGAATCCCAAAACACATTTAAGGTAGTATGCAGCCATCATGGCTACTACTCCTTTGATGAAGGAGAACATTTTGAAATACTTAATGCTATCCTTAGAAGATGATGTGGTAGCATGGTATCACGATCTCCCAAAGAGAGTTCGAGAATATTGGGAGGAACTTTCTCAACAGTTTGTGGAATAATACCGCCACAATTCCCAATTGGGGGTAATGTTGAGGGATTTGGAGACGATAAGACAAAAGCCTAGCGACACTTTTTTTGAAGTACTTAGTTCGTTGAAAGGCCAAAGCTGCCAAGATGACCACAAGGCCCACAGAGATGGACCAGGTCCGGACGGTGATCAATGGAGCCCATGCTTTTATCAGTGATAGATTGGTAGGTTTCCCTATCAAAACATTTGAAGATTTGCATGACTTGAGCATTCAAATAGAATGTTTGGAGGCTAGGCATAGGAGAAGCAACAACAGAACTCAAGAATAGTATGACCTATCCAGCAGGTCGGACAATGATGATGTATACGTGTATTCCTAATTTAGAGAGAGAATAATGATGTTTTGAGATACTTTGTCTTAAGAATGATAAAGAGTTGTGTACTTTTTTGATGATCATTGATAAAATCATGATACTCATTGGAAATAGATTTTTGATAATACATGAGATTGTGTTGTTTGCATGCCCGACTCTTTTTCCTATATGAGTTTCATTCTTGATTCTTTAATCATTTGAGCATAATAGCCGTGAATATGGAACTTTATATCACTTTGAGAAACTTTACATGAATAAAGCTTGGCGTTAAGATCTCACAAGACTCTAGAACCTATTTGATCACCACTCGAGGTGAAATTCTAGGCTTCACAATATAAAGGAAGTGATTTAGGCCTTCTTTGGATCGATTGAGCCTTTCAAGCCCACCTATGCTTACTTCATCATCATTAGTATACCCTATTGAGTCAAATCAAGCCTTTTCTTTGTCAAATCATAAACACTAGAAAAATTTTCCTTACATAGTACCCTTCGCTCATAACATATGAACATTATAGAAAAGAGCATTGAGAACCATGCTTATGGGAGAATGTAAAGAAGTTGACAAGTTTTTGTGTAACTTTCAGCTTGGAGAAGGAAAAAAAAATAAAAAACAGAAAAAGAAAAAGAAAGGAAAAAAAAAAGAGAGAGAAAATGAAAAAAAAAAGAAGAAAAAAGAAAAAGAAAGAAAAAGAAAAAAAAGAGTGCTAATCCCATTACGCGCAAAGTGTAGGGGTGCAGCCACTCAAAATCAAAAGCAACGCAAACATGGTGGGTGAAAACTCAAAGTTTGGGGATATAAATGGAAGAAGTTGATACTCTCAATTAAAACCTAGAATGGTAGTCTGATTATGGGTGAGATAATCTTATAGTCTCCTTTATCATACCTTGACCCTAGCCTATCATTACAAGCTTGATAAAGCCCTAATGATCCTTGATATTGTAATGAGCCTACATTAGTGGAGAGTGGTGTGAAAAGCAAGGCTTATCATAGTCCTTCTATATCTAGAGATTGATCACTAGTTTCTATTTGTATAAATCTATCCGATTTTCATAAGTGAAGTATGATTGGCTACACACACACACAAAGAATTTTAAATGAAATAATTTTGGCATAGAGTCAAAATTATGAATAATCACGATGTCAATGCATTACCATTGAGCTACTGAATTTGAGAAATCCTCGAGCAACTTGAATGTAAATCAAATTGATACACAACTCACATTTAGCATTTCAACTTGTTATTGGAGGATATTGGGTACATTGAAAACATGAAGAAAATCTGCCAACAGTTCCCAGCAAGGGTATCAAAGAAGCAACTTTGCCACCGATGGTGAAGAAGCACGACTTATGGCAAAAGTTAGCCATTTTGTCTAGTATGGATGTCTACAAAGAAAGAGGAATAATGCCTTTGAAGTTGAATGAACAAATTCTCCAAGATGATACTAAACTCTTCATACAAGGGAGTAAAGAATTACCTATCCATCTTTAGAAATGAAAAGAAGTAAGGGACAAAAGGTTGTCCAATCATCTTGAGTAAGAAATGAAATAAAGGGGCAAAGAATTGCGCTAATCATTTTGGAAATCATGGCAGATATTATCTCAATCATCTCAAAGGAAGTCTAAGAAATGGTGCTAGAATAGATAGCCTCTTTTGTAACCAAATATGAGAAAAGGAAACAAAGAAAAATAAGAAAAAAAAAGAGCCTGCTAAGTCGAAAACCTGAAAAGGTAGCTTAGGTAAAAATTAAGGCAAGCTTGCTAAGCTGAAAACCCGAAAGGACAGCTTAGGCAAAAGTTAGGGCATGAAAGAAAAGAAGAAAAAGCCTGCTGAGTTGAAAACGCAGAAAGGGCGGCTAAGGCAAAAGTTAGGGCAAGCTCGTTAAGTTGAAAACCCGAAGAGGGTAGCTTAGGCAAAAATTAAAGCATTAAAAAAAAGAAAGAAATGAAAAATGATTGAATTTGCTAGGGCAAAAACCTGAAAGAAGACTTAGGCAAAATTTAGGGTTAAGAAGAAAAATACCTGAAGTAGAAAACTACCACAGAATCTCTAACTTGGATCCATCCTAACATGATCCAATCCAATCACTGTCTCAACCAGAATTAGGGGAACTGCTGTGAAACTGGGGCCCATTTGAGGAATAATAGTCACAAGATGAAGATCTCTGAGATTGTCTGATAAGACCAGCAAAAACTATGCAAGAAGGCAAAAATGAAGAAGGCAAAGCCAATCGAATGAGGTCTTATCCATCATCTCAAGTAAAGGGATAATGATAGATAATGTCACCTTACCGCCTGTGGTGCGAATACCCATAGTAAAAATCAGAAACTTGAAGAAGTTGGCAAGATTAGACATCAATGGTGTCTCGATAATAGGTAGAATGATGCTCCCAAAACTAGACGAATGACAACTAAATATGGTGGAGAATCCCTCATATAGGGGGCAAAGCTCTTGCCTATTGAAGCGAAAGACATGATCCTGAGGATCCTAGAAGGTTATGCATTCCTTAAGAAAAGGAACGTCAAGCTTCACATGTTGAAAGGATTTCAGATTGTAGAGTCTGCTAGATTCGAGTCATTTCTAATCATCGTCCTTTAGAAGTTTCAAGAGAGGCTGAAAGGCATTTGAGAATGGCCTTAAACATGTTAGAAAATGCGAGAAGTGGCATTGGAAGGCATGAGGAGAAGTAGAAGGAAAAAACAGAAGACTGATGACAACAGTCCTCGCTCATCATCACCAACATCAATTGGAGAAATACTAACCTGAGCCTGAAGATGCTCAACCTCTTGCTCTTGACGCTCGATTTGTTGGTGACCTGTCTAGTCCAAGCAAGAAGCTTATAGTTAGAAAAGATTATTAGGATAGACATCATGCATATATGAAACATCAAACATTTTCTTGCAGGAAGAATAATTCAGAATGGTATACAATCCAGAAGTAATTGAGTAAAATTACAATGTAGTATGAAATATTGAGGGTACCTGTAAAGGAAATGGGTTCAACACCTCAAGGGGATTTAGTAGTAGCAACATGATGTGCAAGTTAGTCTCAATGAGATCCAATAGAAGCAGAATGATGTGCAAGACAGTCTTGATGAGATCCCATAGAAGTAGCACGATATGTAAGTCAATCTCGATGAGACCCAACAAAAGCAGCACGATGTGTAGGATAGTCTCGATGATCCCCAATAGAAGAAGCACGATGTGCAAGACAATCTTGATGAGATCTAAGAGAAGTAGTATGATGTACAAGTTAGTCTCGATGAGACCCAAATGAAGCAACACGATGTGCAAGATAGTCTTGATGAGACCCAACAGAAACAGCATGATAGTCTCAATGAGACCTAATAAAGAGCATGATGCATGCAAGAATGAAGGATGTTAGAACTTAAGAGATTTCCCAAGTGGACCAGAAGAGATAGAGAATAGAAGCAAGAGTACTCAAAAGAGAGGCATGAAACCCAATGAATTCAAAGACTAGAAGAAGCATAAGGTATCCTTAGAAGAGGGGCATGAAACCTAGTGAATACAAAGTCTAAAGAGATAAAAAAATGAAGAATACTTACCAAAAGGCACGAAGAATAAAAGGTCTAAAGACCGTAAAACAGTGCATGATAGAAGTTTTCCTGATAGGCATGCATTAGAAGGAAATCCTAAGAAGTAGGTGCATTTAAGACTATTTTAAGCCCTTAGAACAGGCACAAGCCCTAAGAAGAGGCACATTGAAGAGTGTTAAAAACCCTAGGAAGTAGGTGAACTTAAGAGTGTTTTAAGCCTTTAGAAT
This sequence comes from Boswellia sacra, assembly GCA_013180625.2. NCBI lineage: Eukaryota > Viridiplantae > Streptophyta > Magnoliopsida > Sapindales > Burseraceae > Boswellia > Boswellia sacra. The sequence continues at coordinate 56,458 of SNVD02007100.1, read as the reverse complement.
AGGCACAAGCCCTAAGAAGAGTTGTACTTAAGAGTGTTGAAAACCGTAAGAAGTAGGTGCACTTAAGAGTGTTTGAAGCCTTTAGAATAAGCGCACTAAAGAGTGTTACCAAACCCTAAGAAGTAGGTGCACTGAAGATGTTAAAAACCCTAAGAAGTAGGTGCACTAAAGGGTATTTTATTATAAGTATCATAAGGATACTTTCTAGCCCTTAAATGGGCACCTCCGCCCTTAGATGGGCATACTCGCCCTTAGATGGGCATATTCGCCCTTGAATGGGCAGGCTCGCCTTAGACAGGCAAGTTTGCCCTTGGATAGGCACCTTAGCCCTTGAATGGTCACATTCGCCTTAGATAGGTACGTTCACCAATAAGTGGGCACATTAGTCCCTGAATGGACATACGCTTTGCACGAATGGAAAGGAGCGGTGAGAAAGTTTGAAAGAAGGAGGACGAAGACGAAGATGATGAGAAGAAAGAAAGAAAGATAGATTAAGAATACTTTCTCGACTTTTGTCTCACAAATCTCTTCAAAGTAGGGGGTAAGCTATAAACATTAGATTTTTTAGGCTCGAGAATGAAGTGAAGATGAATGTTGAACAAAGAAAATGACCAAAATGCCTGTGAGAGTCAAGAAAAGAAGGGTGAAAAGAAGTTGGCGAATAGTCTGAAAAACTAACACATGACTTTGAAAAATCAGAGAAATTAATTCGAAAAGAATCTAGTGATGAGTTATATACCGTTGCGAAGTACTGATGTCCAGTTTTTATAGAAATTTATGGATCACAAATCGAAGGTGAATTCTAAAAGTTATGTGCGATCGAATCAGCAAAGGTTCGAAGGGACTGCATCGAAGGATGATAAGAAAGGAAGGGACCAAAAGGAAATTAGCCGGTAAGCCATTAGACAGCCGCTCGGCATTTGACAGCACTCGGCTGTTGGCCAATTGTCGGCCCGCCATCAAATGGCCGCTTGGCTGTCTAAAGATGGCCACCCGACCCTTATTGGTTTATTTCCAAAAATTTGCTTAGAAAATTACCTTTTTCGTTTGCACCCTTTTTCTATATAAACCCTACTCACTCTTCTTTGCAATTCAATTCGATTGTAAAAAATAATCATCTCTTTCTCCCTTTGAAGGCACGCTCAAGAATTTGAGAAGTCTTTTCCAGTATTTTTTTCAGGCGTTCTATTGCTCTAAACCTCGAAAGGGTACATCTTGAGAGCAAAATTCTCTCCTCTCTCGCATTCTATTTTATTTTTCTTACTTAGAAAAAGCATGTTTAGATTTTATTTTTATGCCTAGGAGTATGATTAGGGTTATTACAAATTGTGCTAACCCAATTTCTTTTGCAAGGCGGAATTGCTTGTCAAGGTAAGTCATCTTTCCTTTCCTTATTTAGAAACATGCTTAGGAATTTAATTTCTTCGCGAATGCTTAGAAATATGCTTAGGAACACATGCTTAGAATCATGTTAGGAAAACTTACTTGCTTTGATGAATGCTAGGAAATAGCACAGATAGGTAGAATTACCATTTTGCCCTTCAATGCTATGATTGGTGATTGTTTGAATTAGGCTAGAACATGCCATGAATGCCATGAATTAAGTTAGAATAGACCTCGAATGCTATATTTTGGGTTAGAAATGCCATGATGATGCCTGAATTGATATGAATAATGCTAGAATGTAATACGTAGAATTACCATGATAAAATCTAGGCTAGAATGCCATGCTATTAGATTATGGTTTTGTATGATTTATAATTTGTTGATTAATGCATGAATTGTGATAGAAGTCTAATTGTATGAATGCCATGAAGTGGTGGTGGACTCACATTGATGGTGAGGAACCATCACTAGGAATGAATGATTTAATGTATGAATAGAGGTTCAACAGACATTGAATAAACCAACGTATGGTGGTGAGGAATTCATCATCTATTGGGTCTCGAATAGGCCATTTGTATTTGATATTATGGATGAATATTTTATTTTATTAAAGAATAAAAGTGATGTAATCCTCTTCCTCTTCCCTGTCCCCCATGTTTGATGGAAATGTAATCTTTTCTCTTTCCTCTTTCTATGTATGAATATGCAACTGCCATTGATTAAAAAATCACCTCATATGTTTAACGAAGATAAAAATGAGAATATGTGCATAAAATCAACCACTTAAGCGGACTAAGGAACAATGCGAGCTATTCTAATTTGGTATTTCCTAAGGGTTGAAAGACTCGTATCTAACTTACCGAACCCATCCATGAAGGGATAATGATAGTTTAGGTCCTGAAGTGAGGGATTAGATTGCCCCCATTCATTTCTAATTAAATAATTGGGTGGCGACTCCTTTCTCCAGACATGTCCATGGCTCGTTTGTGCTCCTTTAAGTCTCGAAAAAGGCTTTGACATAGTGTCGTGGTCGTAAACGCTCTAGTAGGATGAAAGCCCTGCTCACAGCATGTAGTATATGACTTAAGCAAGAAAATTTTGCCATACAATGTCAAATATGATCAAATAGAGAAAATGTGACTGGCCATGGTTTGGGCCTTAAAGAAATTACACCATTATTTCTAGTCATATAAAGTACAATGATTTCAAAGATCGATCCAATGAAGTATTTGAATGAAACTTCCTTACTGATCAGAAAATTGCCAAGGTGATTGGTCTAATTGTTTGAAATTGATATTGAATATGTCACAAAGAAGGTCGTTAAAGGAAGGATAGTTGTTGAATTTCCACAAGCTAGCCCGATTGAATGAGATGAACCTTGAGAGTTAGAATTTCCTGATGAACATCTAAAGATGATCTCTATCGTGGGATGGCGAATGAACTTCGACTGTGCCTCAAATAAGAAAAGAGTAGGAATTGGAGTAATTATCAACTCTCCTCCTGGAAGTGTAATTCTTTTAGCCAAGAGATTGCGATTCCAGGTCATAAATAATATGTGCGAGTATGAAGCTTGCTCGTTTGGTCTAGAAGCTCTGATTGCTATGAAAATTGATAACGTTGAAATATTAAGAGATTCATGGCCAATGATCCTACAAGCTAACAAAGAGAGGAATATAAAAGAAGAAAAGCTATAGCTTTATTTGGAGAATGTCAGGTGATTAATCGGTGGATTCAAGAGATGCGTGTTCAAACACGTGACCAAAGAAGAAAACCAGATGGCTGATGCTTTAGTCAGGCTAGCAGCCATTTGGGAGAACCTGACGAACATGGAGCACAAACCATTAGTGGTGGTACAGATAAAGTATCCATGCTACGATGTGGAACTAGTAATGGAACTAGGGGTAGCAGAAAGGCCATGATTTTACAACCTCCAAAAATACATAAAGGAGAGAGTTTTCTTGAAGAGACTGCCAAGAAAGACCAGAGGAAAATTTGTCGAGTGGCATAAAAATTCACCTATCAACAAAGGTTGATATATCGAAGAATGGTGGATGGAATGCTGTTAAGGTGTATAGAATAAGAAAAGGTCAGAAGAGTGATGAAAGAAATCCACGGAGGAGTTTGTGGTCCTCACGTGAATGGCATGGCTCTTGCCAAGAAGATCATACGGCAAGATTTCTTCTTGTTGACCATGGAAATAGACTGTGTTAAGTTCATAAAAGCCTGCCATCAATGCCAGATTTACGAAGATTTGATCCACAAAACACCAAAAGAATTACAACTAATGTCATTGCTATTGCTGTTTGATGTATAGGGAATAGACATAATTGGAGAAATAAAATTGACGGCTTCTAACGGACACCGATATATAATTGTGTCTATTGACTATTTCTCTAAATGGTAAGGGCTGGCTGAATCCTTCAGCAAGCTGTGTGTAAAACAAATGGCCAAATTCATCAAGAATAACTTAATATACAGGTTTGGGGTACCGCATCATGTGGTGACAAACAATGGTGTTCAATTCCAGGTAGACACAAGGGATTTGCAATGCAAGTATCAAATTGAGCATCATAAATTCTCACCATACAAGCCATAGGCAAATTGAGCAGTAGAGGCAGCAAACAAGAATATTAAGAAGATTTTGACTAAAACTATCCAAATAGGAAAGGACTGGGCCACATTGCCATGGGTATTATGGGGTTATCGAACTACTGCCAAAAGTTAGACTGGAATAACTCTTTTCTCTTTGGTATATAGAGCAGAAGCTATTTTGCCTATAGAGGATGAAGTACAGTCTACAAGAGTCTTGACTCAGTTTGGAATACCTAAAAGAGCAATGGGTAAAAGATAGATGCAAACATATGGTTTTAATTGATGAAAAGAGGCTAGGCACGCTACACCATATGCGACTATACCAGAAGAGGATGACCCAAGCCTTTAGCAAAAAAGTAAAATAGAAAGCGTTCAAGGAAGGAGATTTGGTGCTCAAGTAAGCAAGGGTAGTAGCATTCGCCCAATGGCAAAATTCAAGCCAAACTGGGAGGGGTCGTTTCTAATCGAGAGAGTTATGATCGATTTCATGGAATCAGTTAATATGGATAGGCCGAAAAGCTACTTCACATAAAAAAAAAAGAAAGGAGAGAAAAAATAGCCAATTGGAATGCCCGAAATGACCGGTTGGCAACAAAAGTTGTTTCAATATACATGTAATGTTCTACAACAGTTTTACCTTGATTAATAAGATGACAAAAGTTTCAGGACAAATATTTTGTAAATTGACTTTCATTTTTGCACGTAACAACTAAGAAACATCTAACATAAAAAACGTAATTTGAAAAGACTATTAACATCCTCCCTGCCTCCTTATGGAAATGAGAGCATCATAATACCTAGTGCACCGAAGAAAGCATTGATAAGGATCAAGGATTGAAGCCTGTAAATAATCCCCGTTCTTGTAATCATCATTAGTAACAAGCTTTGGAGAGATGAACATACCATGCATGATAGTGCGTTGTAACTGAGCCTTCTATATCCGAGCTAAGAAATGAGCCAACAAACATTCAGGGCTAAAGGAAGGTGGCATGAACACAATATGCTACTTAAGACCATACTGACGACATAGTTGGGATGGTGAGTAAAAAGAACTGTGAGTCAAACCCAGTAGTAGCATGCAGAGAGTCTCGGCCAAGATCAGCGGCACTAAAGTATGCCTAGCTCTCATCTGAGAGATAAGGTTCACAAAGAGAGGATCACCATAGCTATCCTCAGAGATCAATAAAAACCACGAAACAAGGCAGAAGTAAAGAATTTAGGGCCAAGAAGTAAAGGCTCTCTCGAACATATCAAGTAGTGGGATGAGCGCTGCCAAAACCACATGACCATCTACCATATACTCCCTCATCCTAGAAGGAGGAATATCAAAAAAGTCTACTATTTCTTCTGGTGAGGGTGACGCAAGTGGAGGTAATATCATATTCTCAATACTAATAGCATGGGCCCTTGGAATGACACTAAACTCCTCATATAGTAGACACAGTTCTTGGCAATTGAAGCAGAAAATGTGGTCCAACACATCCCAAAAATTTAAAGCTAATTTGATAAATGGAATGTCAAGTTTTACCTGCTTAAGGTACCTCAAGCCGTGTAGCCCTCTCAACTCTAACAGTCTCTACTCTGAATCCTTCAAAGACTTCAAAATGGGTTGAAGGAGCTTCAAACTAGCCTCAGTCATTCTGAGGAGGAAAGTTGATTCCAAAAGGAGAAAATGTGTTGGAGAGAAAAAGTAAAAATAAAAAAAAGAGAGAATGATGCTAGAATGGGTGAGAAACGGCCATAAGGGGTTTTTATAGGGGCTAAAAAAAGGGACACGCGCAAGAAAGTCCCACACATACAAGCGTGAGCTACATGCATGTGTACCTCAGGCGCGAATACGTGTGGACATGCATGCCTCTTCTCCTTTTCATGTAAACCCCTCCTTATTTCAGAGGTGATTTTGCAAAAAGGAAAATATGATAAAAAAAGAGTGAAGAAAAAAAGGGGAGAAAGAGAGAGAAAGAAGGAAAAGTTAGGAAATTAGTGTAAAGGTAGAGTTTTTTGTTAATTAGGCAGTTCAACAAATTCTAAAGACCTACAATAAAAGTGAGTAAAATAAACAAAAGTAGTAACATACTACGTATAGTATAAACAAGAGTATAGACATCATTACAAGTACTAGTACAAATATGAACTAATACAAAGAAGAGCAAATGAAACATATCAAGTGGTCAATAAAATGGGTACCACTAGTCCTTGCTTGAGTCATCATTGCCCTCATCTGTGGCCTCGTCCTTCGCATCATCCTCACCATCACTAGCCTTATCATCATCCACACAGTTGCCTTTTGTACATCCAACTTAGAGATCGTCTGCTCTAACTCGGTGATCCTTTAATCTTATTGAGCAATCTTTGCTGAGTGTTTAGATACCACTGCTCCTCGATCAAGTGCCTCTGACCACTATCTTATTTGCTGTAAGCTTGCTAAGACTCATTATATGTCTTACATAAAGTCTTGACAAGAGGAAAAAGAAGAAGCAAGATCATAGGTCTGTACTAGGCATATAAAAGCTATTCATGCATGCATCCAATTCATCCTAACCCGACGGTCCATAAAGATCTCCATGATCACCGCTCATAACTGGGTAGTTATCTTCTCTAACTTGATGAACACTTAAATATGTATATTTAATAAGAGCTTAATTCATCATATTGCATTAATAGTGTCATTAAATTCCTCAACTTAGGCATATTTATAGTCTTGACATCTTTTGAATTAGCTTAATCTTAATTTCAGTTTTTGTTATAGGTTTAGTAAAATGAGCATAACTTTATATTTATAGATCAGAATGGTGCAAATCTTTATTTTTTTGGGAAATCTAATTAAATTATCTACAAGATTGTATTTCACAAGCATAATGAAATTTGGGCTTTTAGTGGACCAAAAATGGGCTTGACGTGAACCCACCTACAGTTTTAGCCCAGCCTGACTATGCCTCCGTATTTTGACCATATCTCTTGATATACGTATCCAAATCATATGAATCAAGATGTTATATAAAGCAGAGAGAAATATCTACAACTTTCATTAAGACATGTGATCAAAATTCTGAATAATTTGATGTCGAAATAAGTGGTCAAATTCGATGCACATGATGATCCAAATTATCAACAAGATATTTTACAATTTGTAATTTGACAAGTTTGCCCCTGAATTTATCTATAAATAGAAGAGCATTGTGACCCATTAGGGCATCTTAGCTTTGGCTGGGATCTCTTATTATTGTGTTTTCTCTGTTGTGTTTTTTTCTCTTAATGCTATTAAAAAATCATTTCTTTTTGCAATTTATTTTATTTCTTGCATAATGTCTTGTAAATTCTCTCTTCTTAAGGTGAAAGGGTGAAACCCTTGATATGAGCATAAGGATTTTCTAACCCTTTACATGTGCTTAATAATCATAATCTTGTGTTGTTTATTGTATATGTTTTATATTTATTTTCTTAATCAATCTTGACATCACTCGTAAAGTGGAGGTCTTGATCCATTGTAAACAATCCTTGGCATATCAAATGCTTGGATCCTTTCTAGATGTCATATGGTTCTTCCTTATTGACACAAGTCTAGTTAGGAATCTTGATTTGTTGTAGACATATGGTGATTGACACATTGAACCCATTTACAATAAGTGGTATAAATATTGGTAACGAAATAAATATAATTCATATAACTAAAATAGGCTTAAATGACATACCTTTCGATTAGAACCTCCTTCATGTGTAGACTCCAATTGAGTTATAATTGGGTTACTTATCCTTATTTGATATATCAAGGGCAGATTCCCTAACCTTACCTTTTGTTATTATTGTATTAATTCTTCTTACTTGTGTATTTTAATTATTCTCGTTTATTGGTTATGATCTTATTCTTTCATTTGCTATGGTAGGTTTTATCTCCTATTTCCATGGATGGTTTTACCACCTTTTGTTTTTGTTTTACATTAGAATGGTCGGTAGTACCGCCTACCATCTTTACTTATATTTGTTAACATTATCTTATCATCTATTTACATTATTCATATCTTATTTTCTCGTTCTATAGTTTGTACCACTAAATTCCCTTTCTCGTAGATCGACCTCGGTCTTACTGGGTTTATTGCTTCGACACTCCTATACTTGGGAGATAATCTTATTTTTGGATGTGTCATAACTCCTTGAATCTACCACAAGGAACTTGTATGTTTATGTTTGTAAGTTATATGATTGCAGAAAAAGAAGAAAGGAAGTAAAAGATTGATAAAGGCCCTTACATGGGTAGCGCCTATTGGAATGAAAGAAAGATCTACCTCCTCACTCAGCCTGAGTCTATGGATCTCTTCAAACTCAGATCGACTGAAAAGAGAATATATGGTGCCTAAGGGATGAGCCAAGTCCCCGATGATGATCCTAAGAGGGGTGGTGTCACTTGTAGCGCCTAAGGAAGTAGCATCGTGTGACCTTTTTGGAGGCTGACTCAAGGATCGATGATTGGATGATGAACGGTTGGATGATGGCCGATTGGCACTGGTTAAGGCATAGGAAGAAGGATGTTAAATAGGAGCATCAAGGGTAAGAGGCACATCTCTCCTGGTAGGAAAGAAGGAAAAGAGAAGCCCACTCGAGATAGGAACGGGTCAATAGAGGGAAGGCCAACTTAGCAAAATGAAATCCAATTGAGAAAACCTCGACTGTCCTTACGTCCAAGTCTACTGTGTTAAACATCTTGATTGACGGAGTAGGAGGAATACTGCACATTAAAGAGCCAAGATGCCAGTTCGGCACATGCTCTCTAAGATACCACATGCGTGTGTCCGTACCAACTAAAAGTAGCCTGTGGTAGAAAGATAATATGCCTGGTGCATCGTATTGTACCATAGGCTCTCTATAGTGTTCATCCAAGGATTAGAATTCAACTACAACAAGAAAGAAAGCTAGGTGTTAATTCTGATTGTTAAAAGTAATTAGGCAACTTTCATCGACATGTAGTGCCTATTCTATCCCAAGTAAGGTTGAGAACGCGTCGGAAAGCCACATTAAGCATATGGGAGTCATGCACCTCCATGTATGATGCATTCCAATGATAATTGTAAGGATATCCTTTTTGAGGATCCTCTATGATAGGAGAAGAGAGTATACCCATCTCATAGGCCCATAACTGGACAATAATGTCACAAGATGGTTAAAGTAAAAAGAAGGAAAAAAAACGCCGAGGAATGATGACAATGAAAAAAGGACTCATACCAACCATGCATGATAAACCACTAATAGTCTACTAACGTCAACAAGCCAGGTCTAGATAATAGTATAAACATGATAAAGTTGGAACTCCCAGTTATAAGTAGGAACCAGGTCCAGATCTCTCAAAGAAGGAGGCAAGTATACCATGTCAGTGCTCGATGCGTCCAAAAACAATGTGCTGCTCAACAAGTAGAAAATGAAGCTCCTAGCATATTGCTCCACCTCCTTCTCAGATAGGTCATCTTGGTTAATCTAGAACCTCTTCAATGGCCATAGAATGTTCACATGGGAGTCTTCTACAGAGGACACATACCCAAGAGCCTTCTAACTATCTTACTATGCCTGCTAACAAGAACCAAACAATAATCGAATAGGATTATGTCTCCTACAAATGAGATACCCGTTAGTGCACAAAAGTCAAGTGATATGATGTTCATCTCATTGAAGAAAGATAAAAGGTATGGGTGGTATCCATCCATTGGTGCAATAAGGCCATCACCACCTACATGTCAGTATGCGAAGACTGTGGTGGAAGCACACTGATCAACAACTTCAAGCCAGTCTCTCTAATCCTCTATTAGAAAATCTAACTCCTAATGTTGTCATACCAATCTCGTGCACTGTTGTAAGAACTATCGCACCGAAAAGTGATGCCCTTTTGGCAGAAAGAGAAAAAGGATGGGCTCCTATCTAGATCAAAAAAATCGACGGCACAACTATAGTTGCTAACTAGGTTCGCTAAGATGGTCACACAGAAACAAAATTGCAAACAACAGTGAAGCAAAGAAACAACAATGAAGCAATAAAGCAGTGAAACAGTAAAATAGCAAAGCAGTGAAAAATCAATGAAGAAGTACAAATGATAAAGCAATAATAAAATAGCATAACAACATCGTCATATCGAATCAGCAAGATAGTCAAAATGACAGACAAGCAACAAGGCAATAACAACGAGATGGTGCAACAACAATAAAAGAAAAAATGACAAAAACAATGAAAGCCAAAAAGAGAAACTAACCCAGTTATGCGCGTGGCAGTCCAAATTGTGAAGAATGCTGTGATCGTTCTCCATCAACGCATCTTCAAGCATTGAAAACTGATCATTGGCTTGGTTCTCAGGGCAATGATGCCTGGGAAACTCATAATGAAGTCTAAAAAGAGTTGAGAGGAAGCTTTTTAGAGAGCGAAACTTAAAACTTTAGAGAGAGAGTCAACATCAAGAAAGTGAAGGAGTAATGGAAGGAGAGGAAGGTAAAGGAAGGGGTTTACACCCTTGGAGAAGCCATGCATGCGTATGAAGGGCACAAACTTGTGCGCATGAAGTACTCACACTCGTGTGTGTCCTAAATGTGTGTTCATGCCCTGCATGTGCTGGTGTGCCCAAACACGTGCGTGAAGGCTCCTATCTCGGCTAATTTCACTTACCCCCTTTGGTGTAATTTATTGGGGATCCCTCGCCTGATTTCCTTCAAACTCTATCTGTATAATTTTGCTTTGATCCCTCTAGCACAATGTGAATGAGGCTTTCATCCTGCTGAAGTGTTTGGGACCACGATACTGTGTCAAAGTCTCTTTCAAGACTTAAAGGAACAAAAATGATCCATAGACATGTTGGGAGAATAGAGTCGCCACCTACTTTTCTATTGGGAAAATGGATGATGACAATTCGATCCCTCGCTTTGGGACCTAAACTACCCTTATCCTTTCAGAGATGGGTTTGGGAAGGTAGGTACGAGCTTTCGAATCGCTCAGATATAAATCCGGCCTCCACTAGGGTATACCAAATAAGTATAGCTAGACTTTATTATATAGTCTACTCATTTTATGCACACATTGTCCATTTTATCTTCATAAAGACATGTAAGGTGATTTCAATCAATAACAATGTATATTCATACAAAGAAGGAGGTAAGGAGATTAGAATTACATATTCTTTCAAACATAGAGGAATTGGGAATGGATTACATCAATATTCTACAACAATAAACTACTTCTAGCACTTCAAATATTCAATGATTCAATTCATACAAATCACATATTCAATATAATCAATCAATTTGAGATTTGATAAAGAGTGAATTCCTCACCACCATATGTGAGTCCTTTCAGTTTATTAAGCCTCTTCAAGAATCTATTCATTATATTTATACATTCAAAGTGATGGTCCTTCACCACCAATGTGAGTCCACCACCACTTCATGGCATTATATAATCATCAAGTTCTAATCATGGTATATCCATATATACATTCATAGTAATAAACAAAAATTCAAATTAAAGCCATAAACTAAAATCATGGCAATTCTACCTGGATTTGTTACTTCTATCATGGTAATTCTACCTAATTAAGATAATTCTATCATGACATTCTAAACACGACAATTATTTCTTAGACATGACATTTTTAGCCTAATTCAATCAGTCATGGCAATCATGGAAATTATGGCAAATAATGGCTATTCTAGCCTAATTCAAACATTCAAGATAATTCTAGTCTAATGCTATTTCCTAGCATACTTGAAAACAATCATAAGTTTTCCTAGCATAATTCTAATCATGTTCTCTTAAGCATGATTCTAAACATGTGCTCCTAAGCATGATTTAAACATGTGCTCCTAAGCATGATTCTAAGCATTCACAAAGAAAATAAATTCCTAATCATATTTCTAATAAAGGAGGGAAAACGGATTTACCTTAACAGGCTTATCCAACTTGCAAAACAATGAAAGGGTTAAAACAATTCAGAAAAACCCTAAACATGCTTCTAAGCATCAAAATAAAATCCTAAACATGCTTCTAAGCATCAAAATAAAATCCTAAACATGCTTATTCTAAGCAAAAATAAACCTAATCATGTTTAATTCTAAGCAAGAAAAATAAAGAAGAAAATATAAGGGGAAAGAGAGAACTGCTCTCAAAACGTACCTTTTCCAAGTTTAGATCAATATAAAATGCCCAAAAAACTTTAAACTAGAACAGACTCCTTAAATTCTCAAGTGTGTCTTAGAGAGATAGAGAAAAGATTTCTAGGTGAAGGTGAAAGTAAGGAGAGGGGGTCTTTTTATAGTTGAGGGCTGAGTTGAAAAAAAGGAAGGTTTCAAACGAAAATTTTCAAAATTGAGGGGGGAAGTCTCGATCGGCTATAGAAGGACCACTGGTTGGTGGTGGGATGGCTGACTGGTTGTGGGAGGACCGTCAATTAATGGTAGGATAGTTGACCAGCTGTTCTCCCCTTATCGAACACTGGTGGCCCACCAAACCCCTATGTTTCTCTTTTTTTTAATGTAGTCCTCTTTCCACCTTTGGCTGTTTGATCACATGTAACTCTTCGACTTAAACTCCGATTTACAATCTGTAAATTTCTATAAAAATCAAACATCCATAGCTTCACAATTGTATATTATTCATCATCAGGTTCCTTTTGGATTAATTTCTATGATTTTTCAAATCATATGTCGGTTTTCAAAGCTTTTGATTGGTTTCTTCTCGACTTAATTTTCTTTGCTTTTGAGGCCACTTTGGTCCTTTTTATTGCTCATCATACCTTCGTATTTCATCATCGAGCCTTAAAAATCTAGTGTCTATAGCTTGCCCCTTACTGTGGAGAAGTTTGTGAGACATAAAGATCGACAAAGTAACTCTTACTTTATCTTCTCTCTTCTCATCTTGACATCTTTTCCTTCATCTGCATTCTTTCAAACTTTTTATCATCTACTCTCCGCTTTAATTCCCGCAAAAAGAGGCATGCCTATATAAGGGTAGTGCCTTCTTAAGGGCTAAATTGCATCCTTCTAATGCATGAAATGCGCTCTTCTAGTGTAGACAAATGTATTATTCTAATGCATGGAATGCATTCTTATGATGCTTGATGTGAACTTTTCTAGTGCAAACATATGCATCCTTATCATGCTAAGATGAGACACTATTAAGTGCACCTACTTCTTAGGGTTTGTTAGCAATCTTCAGTGCACTTATTCTAAGAGCTTCAAACACTCTTGAGTGCATATACTGCTTAGAGTTTTTAAACACTCTTCAATGCACCTCTTCTTAGGGCTTGTACCTATTCTAAAGACGTAAAACACTCTTAGATGTACCTACTTTTTAGGGCTTTTAAATACTCTTCAATACGCCTCTTTTTAGGGCTGTGCCTATTCTAAGGGCTTAAGACACTCTTAAGTGCACCTACTTGCTAGGGTTTCATCTAATGCATGCCCACTGAGAAAACAACTATCATGCATTGCTTCACGGTCTTTAGACGTTTCATTTCTTCATGCTTCGGCCAAGTAATCTTCATTCATCGATCTATTCAGATTTTGCATTTGTTCGATTTCATGCCCTTCTTTTAAGTTCTTCTTGCTTCTATTCTTCACTTCTTGATTTCTTCAAACTCACCAGGGAGAATTCTATTATATTGCATCTTCTTGGTCTTTAGACCTTTCATTCTTCATGCCTTTGGTTGAATATTCTTCATTCTTCTTTGATCTTTTTAGACTTTCCATTCGTAAGGACTACAAGAAATTTTCACATATTTATCACTTTGTATTTTTTTTTATTTGGCCTTTTTTTTAAAAAAGTGAGAACTATAACATTAATATGAAAGTCAAACCCATATTTTCTTCATACTTGTCACTCATTATTTTGATTATATTATATATTTCTCACATTTTTAGATAGTGACAAGTAATTAACAAATAATTAGGATACATATGAAAACAAATAAAGTGTTTAAACTTAGAAGTGATTTTTAGGGGTGATTATGATAAATTATAATATATTAGACTCCCATGTAATTTTTACAACCTATATAAACAAAACTTCATCTCCCCCAAAACCTAACCCTAAATCCAGCTACTTGTTCGAGCTCAGCGTGACCAACACTGACTCTTTAGCTGAATACAATTTGAAGAAGATCGGCTCTATATACTGGAGGAAGTTGCTGATCTTGCTACGTCACGTTGTCCAGGTTGGAGCAAGCTTCAGGTGGTCGTTCGGGTCTCAGTGTGTGGTTAAAGTCATGGAGCAATCTTATGAGATGTTTAAGGTGAAGATTTTGAATCACTTTATTAAGTGTTTTGGTAATTGACTGTATCTTAAATTTTCATGAACGTTGAGCTCAAGTTCTATTAGTAAATTTGTAAGAAAAAATGCTCGAGTCTTCATTGTACTTGGTAATTATGAGGTTTCGTGGTTTATGTTGATGTAGCTGTTGTTGCTGGCATTTTTCAGGTTAGAGCTGCTTAGCTTCGAAAATTATTGGTGGAACTTGGTTCGGTATGTCTTGTTTGTTAATAGTTAGTTTTTGTTTGATGGTGATTCTTAGCTTCTAGAGATGTAAAATGTAGTTACGATTTGTTTTGTTTGAAGAGAAGTGTACTAGTGGTGAGGACAAGAGCATTTTGGTGTGTTCGTGTAACAATAATTGTTCCTAGGAAAATTTTGAAGATAGTGGAAACATTTGGAATGTTAAGTTACTGATGCAAAATTTATCATTTAGTAGTAGTTGTTGAAGTTTGAAAGTGGAATGTGTTTCAATCCCTTTGAAGGCTTTGATTTCCCTTTATTCTATACTGCATATCAAGCGTAATGACTTCTATTTTGAGTATTCTTCTTACAATTATCATTTCCTTGCCAACCATTAAAAGCCAAAATTATTCATGATAAAACATGTTCAACAGCAAATTAAGAAAAAAATTAACAAATGCCAGATATCCATCCCATTGAACAGAACACTTACTCTTTTCCATCCAAGTCTGGTTAGATGTTATCAGTAACATAACATTCCAAACCTAAAAAATGAGATCTTAATTTTTGAACTGTTACAATTTCCTATAATCTTTGTTTCAATATTTCTTTCTTTAACCAATAAACTGTTTTGTTGTTTCTGTTTTTAGGCATACATCAAGATTGCTCAGGCTGTTCCATCTCGACCTTTCATTTCTCTGAAACAATAAGTTAGCATTACTCAGCTACGTAACAACATTCATGCTTGTGAGGCAAATCTTTGTTGATATTCTTTTTACTAAATGTTGGCATGAACCCATGGTCCTAAGTCTTTCCTCTTCCAATCTGTTTTTGGGCCATATGGACATATCCATTGGCTATGAATTGTTTCAACACAGTCATAGTCCCACTTGCCTCATTGCCTGTCCAACTAACCAACAAAAGATTATCGAATTCACCATTATTTATTATTGTTTTTGTTATTGACATTGTAGGACTGAAATTATGAAATTGCTTACCGGACTATTCAAGGCTCAATCATATATTCTATCTGTAGATGTTATGAAGATTTTGCTACACCATTCTTTAGCAATTTTGTTGGCATAGCATGCTTATATCCTATGCCACATCTGTATCTAGCACTTGGTCTTTCTTAGAGGGGAACTCATCGTTTCATTCTATCATTAAAGCATCAAATGATATAATTTAGAACTGCCTTTAGTTACTTTTTGTAAACTACATTTCCTCCATAAAATTAAATGTTCTCAATCATTTAAAGGGATTATTGTGGGAGTATCATATTTGAAATATTTTTTTTGCAACACTCCAAACTAGGGAAGATATCTATTCCTGTGGGTTGAAAAATTTTTATATAGGCCCAGATAGAGGAAAACCACTATTCCTTAGTGTGGATGTACACCATCGATTGTTTTGATTTGCCTTTAGTTTTGGTTTGGCTAGTTCGGTTTCATAGATGGAGCTTTTAACAACCTTTATTCCCTTCTAAAAATATAAAACCTGAAAACAGCAAAATTTTCCAACCTAACTTTGCTGTCCCAATGTTATTGCTGCGTAGATGTGATTTCTACATCATGCTTGATCAGGCTGTAGTATGTTGCAATTTTATATCTTTTTAATGTTTCTATTAATCTTTGTTGCAGGATTTGATACCACCATCATATCTGGACGAACTCTTGCTGTTGGAAGATTGAATAACTTCTTTTTCTACTGAAATTTGGTTGGTGTTCAGAATCTGGAGAGGAATTTGGCTACCTTGGCTCGTGCAGTAGCGGTTAAAGTTACAGAGCAAAAGCAAACTGTTCCAGTAAGTAAAAATGTTCACCGGGTTACTACACCATTATTGGATAACAGACTTGCTGATGGAGCTGAAGTGGAAATGGAAGTCATTTCGATAGGTGTAAATGATCATGATATATCAAGTGCATTTAGGATTGTTGCACCTTCGGTTGTTGATGAGACAATGCTGCAAAAAGTGCTGGGGGTAATTCTCTCCTTTTCCTTTCGGTATCCTAACAGGTTTATGTTTTAAAATTTCTTAAACCTGGTGTGCTTTGCTTTTTAGTGCAGTTTCTAAGCCTTAGGATATGGTTCATATCTGCTTAGCAATTAAAACTCCATTCAATGAAATATTGCTAATATCTCTAAGGACGGAGGATGTATTTTAATTTTAACTGTAATGCAGCCTCCAAGGTTTGATGATAGAGAAGCTGCAAAACAAGTTGCAACTCCTGGAGTATCTGTTGGCCTAGTCTGGACAACTTTTGGTGGAGAGGTCTAGTTTGTAGAGGCTACAGCAATGGTAGGAAAGGGTGAATTACATCTTATTGGACAGCTTGGTGATGTCATTAAATTCGGTGATGTTTTTCTTATATGCTCAAATGCAATGCAATGCAATAAAATGTGCCTGACACTATATACCATAAACAGGTATGGTACTCTCTCCCTCTTGTTTAATTCTTCTACTTACCTACTTGTTTTCATTATTAACTCAACTACCCAATCATTTTGTGAAGGCACTTGCCATTCAAGAGTTGGCTAGGAAAAAATTCCATAGGTTGAAGGTTGGCATTGAACGTTCTGAGAAAGAGCTCAAGCCAGAGAAGGAGCACAAGCTAGAGAAGGAGCTTAAGTTTGAGAAGGAAGATAGGCCAGAGCCAAGACCAAAATCTAACCTTTTGACAAAGAAGCAGGCAAGCAAACATTTTGGTTAGCCCATACAGGAACCTGTTTTAACATTTTATAAATAGTTAATTTACTAATATTTTAGACTATATTTTTTTTAAAATTTCTTAAAAATCATATTTGGCGGCTAAAAGTTGTCAAATATGTTTTTTTTAATTTTTTTAATTAACCATATTTGGCGGCTAAAAACCGTCAAGTATAGTAGCGTACATATTTGTCGGGTTGACCAACCGCCAAATAGACTATATTTGGCAGTGCCATAGGTGTCGGTTTAAAAACGCCAAATATGTATATATTTGACGGCCAGAAACCGCCAAATATGAGCATTTTTCTTGTAGTGAAGATTTTACATCCTCCATGGGGGAATTCTTATCATGTTATTGGTTCTTGAACTCATTGAGGATTTCTTCACTGTCTTTACAAGTTCTTGCAAAATATCAAACATCTCTTGATAATTTTATATCAATTCAAAGTTCATCTCCTTCGATGTGTTCTTCAACAAACTACTTTCTAATCTCTAAAGAAATTCTACCATGTGATTTTGGTTGAAGATTATATTGATTGATGTTACTTAACTTTCTTCGTGAGTTGCTAAACTATTACCATGGCCGAGTGCTTGTCACCAGTTGTGTTTGAAAATTTTTCGGTCTTTATGTTGACGTAGAGATTTGTTCTCTTTCTTCACTTTTCTTCTTTCTCTCTTATTTACGTAGATGTAGAGATTTTTTCTCTTTCTTCTCTTGTCTTCTTTCTCTCTTCTTTTCTTTCTCTCTTCTCTCTTCTTTCTTTTTTCTCTCTTCTTTCTTTCTTTCTTTTCTTTATCTCTTCCTTCTTCTTTGGCTTTTACCTTTTGGCCTTTCACTAAAGGGATTGCCAGATTCCTCTAAGTCACATCTAGTTTTCGAAGATGACGATCTCTTATGCAGAGTGGGCTCGAGCCACATTACTTCACACTAGGCGAGGTTGAGCCATTGATGAGATTCCTCAGGCTTCTACTGGTAACAGTCGTGGCTCTTCTAGCCGTTCTTTCACCCATCGAGGGAAGAGGTTGAGAGTTTCCTTTTCTGGTATAGGCACCTTTGCCTATTTTGTTGCTACTACTGAGTAGCCATATGCACCTCCATTTCTCCTAGCCATTCTAGTCGGTCAAGTGATCGGTGATCTCCAGGCTTATGCCATCAATGTAGTCTACACTAGTAGACAGATCTGCAGTCATGTGATCACTAAGGATCCAACCATCCCAGTTCGTTTTGTTCCTCATGATGACAATCTAGTAAATCTTCTTATGTCTTCTTTAGTTTTCCTATTACTTCCAAATTTCTATTAGACGTAAAGAATGCAACACAATACATGTACAACGATCTTCTATGGAGTGCGTTTTTTGGATGCAAGCTGCTTCTCATGGGTATATCTTACAAATGTCTTATCAGTATCAGGTAAAACAATATTCTATTGTTTCATGTATGATTCCTATCTTAATAGCTTTTCTAACTATATGCTTATTGCTTGGGTCAGATGAGTCATCAAGAGAATGCTCATTTAGAGTAAGAGATTGAGCGCCTTCAGGCGCAGGTTGCTACCTTCTTAGTTTGTATTGATGATAATGGTGACGAGTGAGGACTATCACAATCAACTGATTCTCTTTTTGTTTTCCTTTTCCTTATTGTTCATTTAGCTTCCATATATGAACTTCTATGCTTAAGTCAAAGCGATTAGTTGCATGAACAAGCTTCAAAGACTTAGTGAAAATCCGTTTATTCTCAATTTTGTACACTACTTTTTAAATTGTGTGTATTTTGATCAATTTATATCCAAATTTGTTCAAATTTGTTTCTACATCATCATTTGTCCAATTATGAATAAAATTACAAACTTTGAAAGTCACGTGCTCAAAGTTGCCCATTGATACGTGAATTAGAAGTCGGATTGCATGAAAAAAGGTCGTCGAAGGGCTTCTTGGCGTAACCACTGTCGATTGCAGTGGTGGGATCACTGACCAGCAGTCCTTCCACTACCTGCCTGGGGTCCTTCTTCCACTTTCCTTTTTGCTTCATTTTTTACACTATAAAAGGTGTTTCTCCTACTCACTTCTCTTTACACCTTCTTATCTCATTGAGCAAGCTTTTTTAATGCTTCTCGATGCCTTTTCATGCTTTCCAACATATCTGAGGCTACTCTCAAAGTTCTTCAACCTTTCTTGGAGATTCTGAAGCAATGACTAGAAATGACTCGAATCCAGTGGTCTCTATAATTTGAAATTCCTTTGACATGCAAAGCTCGACATCTCTTTCCTTAATGATTGCACGACTTTCTGGGATTGTCACGATCATGTCTTTCGCTTCAATGGGCAAGAGCTCTATCCTTGTATGAGGAATTTTTTGCCATACTTGGTTGTCATTCGTCTAGTTCTAAGAGCATCATCCTGCCCACTATTGAGACACCATCTATGTCTGGCCTCGCTAATTTCTTAGACTTTTCTATTTTTACCATGGGTATTCACACCAAAACTATCGAGTGACACTGCCTTCAATCATTCTTTTACTTGATATGATGCATAGGACATCATCCAGTTGGCTTTGCCTACTACAGTTTTGCCTTCTTGCATAATTTCTGCCAGTTTCACCTTATGGTCTTGGAGACCCATATCTTGTGACCATCATTCCTCAGATGGGACCTGGTTTCACTATAATTTCCTTGATTCTTGTTGAGACATTGATGAACTAGATTACGTCAGGACTGATTTGAGTCAGAGGTTCAGTGGCAGTCCTCTAATTCTTGAGGTATTTTTCTTTTCAATCGAACTTTTGCCTGAGGTGCCCTTTTAGGTTTTCAACTTAGCAGGTTCATTTTTTTCTTTTTCTTTTTTTTATACTATAATTTTCACCTAAGCTACCCTTTTGGGTTTTGGACTTACCGAGCTTGCCCTAATTTTTGCTTGAGCTGCTCTTTTTGGGTTTTCAACTTAGCAGTCTTTTTCTTTACTCTTTCTCATTTTTCTACCCTAACTTTTGCCTAAGTTGCCCTTTTGGGTTTTCAACTTAGCGAGCTTGCCTTAATTTTTGCCTAAGCTGCCTTTTCAGGTTTTCAACTTAGTAGGCTTTTTTTATTTTTTTCTTTTTAGATTTTGCTATAAGAAAGGTTGTTCGTTTTAGCACCACCTGAGGGGGATATTTCCCATTATGGTCCTCAACTTCTTACAAGGAGGAGACTTCAGAGGCGTGATTCTTGGGTTGATTGGCTTCAAGTCATTCCTGATACTCATATCTGTTGGTACTATCCATGGTGGAGTTTGGAGCATGTGACAGTCGAGGCTTACATCATGTGCGTGCCTTTGGTGGGTTTCACCCATAGTTCCTTCTCTGATCCTGCCAGACTATGTCGACAGTATAAAATATTCATTCATAACAAGTAAAGTAATTATAAAATCCAAAATTGTCCATAACAAAATTTTCCAAAATTGAAGAGAGAACAACTGACCAGCTATGGGAGGATCGTTGGCTGGCAGTAAGATAGCCAGTCGACTATGGGTAAACCATCAGCTGGTGGTAGGATAGTCACTCGACTGTCCTACAATTGTGGGTAGACTGTGGGAGAATCGCCTGTTGGTAACAATATAGCTAGCCGATTATGGGTAGGCCATCGGCTGGTGGTAGGACAACTGGCCGAATGTCTTATAGCTGCTGGCAGGTTGTGGCCTACCAAACCCCTTTATTTTGCATCCTTTCAATGCAGTACTCCTTCGACGTTCATTCATTCAACTAGACATAACTCTTTGAGTTCAACTCTAATTTGCAATTTATAATATTCTATGAAAACTAGATATCTGTATCTTCGTAACGGTATATGAATCGTCATTTTGTTCCTCCTCGGTTACTTTCTATGATTTTTCAAAATCATGTGTCAGTTTTTAAAGCTTTTGGTTGGTTCCTCCTCGACTTTCTTCTTTTTGTTTTGAAGGGCATTTTGATCATTTCTTTTTCTCTTCATTCATCTTCATTTCATCATCAAGCCTAAAAAATCAAGCGTCTATAGTGACCCTTGAAGCTTCCATTCTTGATCTTACTATTCGAGCTAGAGAGTGCCATGAGCGATACAGCGAACCTATTCGTAGTCTAATGAAGAGACAAAGGCGACATTGATAGTTTCGCTGCTAGCTTAGATGTTAGATGTTTTTCTTTTGTTATTATGCAAAATAATGAGGCATTTCAAAGGCATATTTGTTTTCAAACAATTTTATTTCATTAAAAAAAGTACAACTATTTGTTCCTTGAACAATATGTGCACAATGAGACAACTCCTGTCATTAACCAGCCACTTCTGTTTTGTTGATTACTATTTTCTCTCATTCTCTTTTCTTTTTCTTCACTTGTAGACATAGTATCCTTTTAGCCTATCTATGTTAATCAGCTCAATGAATTCATTCCCTTCCATGTCTGATAAGATGATGGCTCAGCTAGACATGACATTTGTCACAATGAATAGGCCCTTCGAGTTAGGCTTGAAGTTTTTTCTTGGATCAAACACTACCGGCCTAGCCTACTTAAGGACTAACTCTCCTTCTTTAAACCTTCTTGCCCTTTTTCTCTTATTAAAGGCTCGAGCAACCCGCTTCTAGTACAATTGCATATGATATGTGGCCTTCATTCTCTTATCATCAATGAAGGCCAACAATTCACATCAATTTAAAATCCACTGCCTTTAGGAATTTTTGCTTCACTTAGAACCCTTGTGTAGAAACTAAAATTTTGAGGCTCAATGAAGGAATGAAGATGAATTTTGAGCAATGAAAATGATCAAAATGCCCTTGAAGGTCAAGAAGAGAAGGGTGAGAAGAAGTTGATAAAGCATCTCAAAAACTAACACACGAATTAAAAAAATCACAAAAATTAATCCAAGAGAAATCTGATGATGATTCATATACCGTTGCAAAGCTACGGATGTCTAGCTTTTTTAGGAATTTACGGATCACAAATCAAAGTTGAACTCTAGAAGCTATGCATGATTGAATAAACAAAGGTCTAAAGGGGTTGCATTGAAGGAAGCCAAAAATGGAAAAGGGCTACCACAAATTGACCGATCGGCCATCCGACAGGGCCCGACCATCTGATAGCTGCCCAACTGTTGGCCAAAGGTCCGGCGTCCATCAGATGGCTGACCAACTTTTTGAGGATGGTTGCCCGACCCTTGTTGGGTTATTTTCAGAAGTTAGCTTGAAAAACTTTATTTTTTGTCTGTAGCCCTCTCCTATATAAACCCTACTCCTTTCACTTTGCAATATACACCGATTGTTAAATATAATCATCATTCTCCCTCTTGAATACACGCTCAAGAATTCGAGAAGTCTTTTCTAGTATAAATTTTTTAGGCATTCAATTGCTCTAAACCTGGAAAGGGTACGTCTTGAGAGCATAATTCTCTCCTCCCTTCTATTCTCCCTTTTATTTTTCTTTCTTAGAAAAAACATGTTTAGGGTTTTATTTTATGCTTAGGAGCATATTTAGGCTTATTATGAGTTGTTCTAACCCAATTTGTCTTGTAAGATGGATAAGCATGTCGATGTAAGTCAGTAATCCTTCCCTTTTTAGAATCATGCTTAGGAATTTACTTCTTTGCAAATGCTTAGAATCATGATTATGAAAACATGTTAAGATCATATGATTCCAATCATGCTAGGAAAACTTACTTGCTTTGATGAATGCTAGGAAATAACATAGAATAGGTAGAATTACCATTTTGTCCTTGAATGCTATGATTGGTGATTCTTTGAATTACGCTAGAATATGCCATGAATACCATGAATTAGGCTAGACTATGCCATGAATACTTGTTTTAGGCTAGGAATGCCATGATGATACATGATATGAATTATGCTAGAGTAGCTATAGTTAGAATTGCCATGATAGAATTTATCAAAATTTAGGCTAGAACGCCATGATATCAGATTATGGCTTTGTATGATTTATGAATATTTGTGTATTTAGAAATATAATTGTATGATGCCATAAAGTGATGGTAGACTCACATTGATAGTGAGGGACCATCACTAAAGAATGAATGCCTTAGCTATGTTTAGATGGATATATAAGAAGCCTGATAGACATTGAATAGACTCACATATGGTGATGAGGAATTCATCATCTATTGAGTTTCGAATGTATGTGAATGTATGGAACATTATATTGCTGTTGTATAGCAATGATGTAATCCTTTCGCTTTCCCCCATGTATGATGAAAATGTAATCTATTCTCCTCCCCCTTTCTTTGTCTGAATATACAACTGTTATTGATTGAATAATCGCCTCACATGCTTAACAAAGGTAAAAATGTGCATTAAATGAACAACGTTAAGCAGTTTAAGCAACAACACGAATTATTCCTATTTGGTATTTCCCAACTAGAGGCTGGATTCATATTTAGGCGAGTCAAAAGGCTCGTACCTAACTTCCCGATGCCATCTCTGAAAGGATGATGGTAGTTTAGGTCTTGAAGCGAGGGATTGGATGTTCCCATTTATTCCCAATTAAATAATTAGGTGGCAACTCCTTTCTCTAGACGTGCCTATGACTCGTTCGTGTTCTTTTAAGTCTCGAAAGAGGCTTTGACACAATGTCATGGTCATTAACACTCTAGCGGGATGAAAGCGCCATTCATAGTGGCGACTCCGTTGGGATAAGAGAAGTTGATTCTGATGGGAATACAAATTTTAATACCTCGTGTTGATATAATGAGTCCTTGCATCACTCCAGTTTTGCAGACAATGAGCATGAAATGCCTAAACTCTTGTGTGGTATTGGCATGAGAAGTCTTTGGCTCTATTCGACCCCCAGACAACTCATGTTAGTGTCACCACCTTTGAGTATGTACCATTGAATTGGTAGAAAAAGAGATCGAACCAAGGGGGTATCTCTCACTCGAAGGAGCCCAGACCATTGATTGATGACAGGAATTGTATCATTGTACACATATTGTTCGAAGAACAAAGATTGTATTTTTATTAAATGAAACTGTTTGGAGCAAATATGTCTTTTGAAATGTCTTATTATTTTGCATAACAAAACAAAGGAAACGTCGAACATCTAAGTCAATCAAGGAACTATTAATGTCATCTCTGCCTCTTCGATGGACGACGAATAGGCTCACTGTATCACTCATGGTATTGCTTAGCTCGAAGAATAGTATCAGGAATGAAAGCCTGAAAGGTCACCCAGTCCTTGTATCGATCGTCTATCTCAAATTCAAGATCGTGAAATAGATTCCTCTCGATGATGCGATGTGCCCAAGAATCTCTCACACGCTCTAGATAACGAGCAAATAGTCTCCCAGGACTGAAAACAGTCGATGAGTCCACAATCCTTTGCTTCTAACCATACTGTCGACGCAGCCTGGCAGGATCATAGAATGAATTGTGGTGAAACCCGCTAGAGGCGTGCATGCAATATTTGTCCCTATGGTCACATGCTCTAGCCTCCACCATAGATAGTGCTAGCGAATCTGAGTATCAGGAATGACTCGAAGCTAGTCAATCCAAGAAGAACGTTTCTCAAGTCTCCTCCTCGTATGAAGCTAAGGGCTGTAACGAGAAATATCCTCTTCGGGCGGTGCTAGAACGAATAATCTCCCTTGCAACCAGATATGAGAAAAAAGAAAAAATAATAATAATAATAATAAGAAAAGAATCCTGCTAAGTTAAAAACCAGAAAGGGCGGCTTAGGCAAAAGTTAAGGTGAGCCCTCTAAACTGAAAAATCTAAAAAGAAAAAAGAAGAGGCTGCTGAATTGAAGAACCCAAAAAGTGCGGCCTTGGCAAAAGTTAGGACAAGCTAGCTAAGCCTAAAACCCAGAAAAGGGCGACTTAGGCAAAAGTTAAAGCATATAAAAAAAATTACATAAGAAAAACCTAAAGAAGTAGAAGACTGCTATTGAACCTCTGACTCGGATCTGTCTTGACATGATCCAGTCTAATCAATGTCTCAGCCAAAATCAAGGAAACTATTTTGAAACTGGGACCCATTGGAGGAATGATAGTCACAAGATGTGGATCTTCAAAGCCGTTCGACAAGACTAATAGAAATTGTGCAAGAAGACAAAACTGAAAAAGGCAAAGCCAACCAGATGAAACCCTGTCCATCATCCCGAGCAAAGGCATGATGGAGGATAATGTTACTCTACCATCCTCAGTGGGAATGCCCATGGTGGAAATTGGAAAGTTGAAGAAGTGGGCAAGATCAGATGCTGATGGTGTTTGGATAGTAGGCAGAATAAGGCTCTCAAAACTGGGTGAATGGTGACTGAGTATGGTAGAGAATTCCTCATACAAAAGGCAAAACTCCTAATCGTTAAAGCAGAAGACGTGATTGTGAAAATCCCAAAAGGTTGCACAGTACTTCAGAAAAGGGATGTCGAGCTTAACATGACGAAGGAACTTCAGATGATAGAGACTGACAAGCTCAAGTCGTTTCTAGTACTTAGATGATAAAGGGCTAGAAGATTCGGAGAGAAGCTTCAGACATTTTGAATGAAACGAAGAGGTGTTAATGTGAAGAAAGAAATCTTGAGAAACCAGAGAAAAGGTGCACAAAATTAGCTAGAAGGAATAGCACTTAAATAATGCACAAATCGAGACAGAATTGGGAAGAATTATCGAAGAACTGTTGGTCGGCCATCTGACTATCCATCGGTTGTTACATGATAGTCGAATAGTTGTTAGATAGCTGCCTGGATGTTAGATAGTCACCCGATGGTCTGATGGCCGGCTAGCAGCTATTAGGGCTAAACAGCCCATTAGCCCTCCTCTTACGCGATCCTTCAACTTCCAAAATGCGTATTGACGAATGACTTCGAGCGCATGACTTCCAAATTTTGTATTATTATTCAGAATTGAAAAATTGATGATGTAGAAACAAATTCAAATAATTTTGGATGTAAATTCAACACAATGCACAAAATGTATGGAATCAGAAATAAAGAAATTTCACCAAATCTTTGAAATTTATTTGATTGTACATCATGAAAGTTCATGCATGGAATCAAAATAAACAAAGAAAAATTCTGATGGAAGCCGGTGGTGACAATCCTCACTCATCACTAATATCAAAGGAGAAAGCGGCGACTTGAGCTTGAAGGCACTCCACCTCACGTTGTAGATGAGTAACTTCTTGACGACCGGTCTGACCAAGCAAGAAAATCATATAGTTAGGAGAACTATTAAGATAGAAATCATACATATATGAATTATAGAAGGACACCTTACCTGATACTGGTGAGACATTTGTAAAACATACCCATGCAAAAAACCCACTCGATGGAAGATCGTGGCACCTGCATTGCATTACATTTCTATTAGTGATTAATGATAGAGAATTTGAGAAGAACAATAAAAAAACTAACCAAAGTAATGTCATGTGGAATAAAACGAACAGGTATGACCGGATCCTTGGCAATCACATGACTATGGATCGACCCCATTATCATCCCATGTGTAGATGACATTACTAGGGTAAGCTTGAAGATGACCGATTAGATGACCGGCTAGAGAAGCTAGGATAGCTAAAGAAGCTGGAGGAGGAGGTGGCTGCTCAGCTATTGTAGAAAAAGAAGTTGAAGTGCCTATACTTGAAAAGGAGGCTCTCAATCTCTTCCCACGACGAGCAAAAGTACTACCTGAGTGACTAGACATCGCCACAGGATGAGGAGTGTCAACAGTAGATCGGTCAAGCCTAGTATACAACAGGGTAGCTCAAGCCCATTCAACATAAGAAGTCGATGTCAATAGGAACTCGATGGTACTCAAGTGAAACCTGATCATGTAGACCGATGCCTTTGGCTCTACAACCCAGTTGGCTGAATCAATCATCAGAACCGATGACGGAGGAGGAACCAAATGGCGTGTCAGGCTCTCAAACCAATCCCACACGCGGTTACTCAGATACCACGTCATGCTATTTACACAAGGAAGGAGGATGTGGTATAAGTCGAAAGGGTAGCAATTCTCATAGCTGCAGCCTAGTTCTCATCGGGACCCTACCACTTAGAATGAATCTGTAAAAGAATAAAAAAGGCATGGTAAGAATATGGCATAAGTGAAATATTGACTATAATTTCTTTGTTACCTTATCCCAGGTCAACATGTGAATGTAATCACGAAAGAAGTCTAGCTTATGAGATCTCTTGAGCTCTGCACGACGTGCAACCCACATTTTTATCCAAGGAAAAGAAGAATCCTCACTAGCAGGAAAAGAAGATGGTAGAACTCCCAACTCATATGCCCACATCTATCATGGATGATACAGAATCAAAAATGGAAGTTATAAAGATAAAACATGAAGGTATGAAAAAGAAAAAAGTTACCTCAATAAGTGCAACAAATCTAGGAACCCTGACAATGCCTCGACAAGCCTGATCTAAGCCAAAATATAGCTGACTAAGAGCAACGCGATCGCTGTCAAAATATTTCATTCGATCAAGATCCTGGAAGGTAGGAAGTATAGTCAAAGCAGTGGTGTTCGATGCATTGGAGAAGAGCGTCGTACCCAGTAGATAAGTTATAAAACTGCAAGCATACTGATCCACCTCGACAGGAGTCAAACTGGACCTCCGTTTCCAATATTCAGGCAAGGGAGCATATCAAATTGAAACATTGTTCTTGACCTTCATCTCACACACAGGAAGATCTTGGATCAATTTATGCTGATTTGTTGAGTTCACAATACAGGCATTAATAGGAATTGGATCACCGCCGCATGGAAGATCGGTCAAGGCGGCAATGTCTAAAGGCATAATAGTCATCTCATCAAATGGAAGATGGAATGTGTGGGTCGTATCCATCCACCTCTCGCACAAAGTGGCTAATGCCCAACGATCTATGTCCCGCTGAGCACACAAAAGACAAATGATAAACTCATAGAAACTAGTATCGATGATCTTTCTCCTAACTGTATCATTCTTTATCTCTAAGAACCAACTATGGGCTCAAGAAAACGCCCCACACATTTTGTTCTCAAGATAGTCCTAAAGCAAGAAATTGAAGTCTCTACATGAATGCAAACCTAAATACATTCAAAGAAAATAGAAAAGGCAAGATATGAAGAGATTGAGTACCAGATTTATTATGTGAAAAGCCACGTTGTAGACAACTAACACCTCCTGGTCTCTTAGAAAACCCCTCAATGTCGATTTCCAGACCATATTAGAATCGTTCAGGCCAAGGTGGACTAGATGACTAGCCATTGGAAAGAAGAAGTTGAGACAAATATGTACGAAAAAATTGAAAGCGAATCGGATGAAAAACAAAGAAGTTATGTGCGAATGAAGACGCAAATGGAAGAATGGGCTTTATAGAAGACCCCAATTGTCGACTGACAGTCTGACAGTCGGGTGACTGTTGACTAACCATCGGGCGACAGTCGGATGGCTGGGCAGCTATTAGCCATCCCTTAAATAAGGGGCCAAGCGAGAAAGAGACAAAAGGAAAAAGAAAGAAAGAAAGAAGAAAAAGAAAAAGAGAGAAAAAAAAGAAAAAGAAAGAGAGAAGAGAGAGAAAGAAAGAAGAAAAAGAGAAAAGAAAAAGAGAGGAATTCCTTATCAACCTTAAGGCAGTTCTAACAAAATTGGTGACAAGTACTCGACTAGGGCAATGGTTTAACTACTTACAAGGAAAGAAGAGCAACCTCAATCGATAGAATCTTTGACCGGATCATATGGAAGAATTCCTCTAGATACTAGAAAGCAATTTGTTGAGGAACACACTAGATAAGAATCCAGAACTCCCTAATGAAGAATGGCGAATGTAAGAGAAGTCAAGAATGAAGAATGTCCGAACATGATCAAGAGATTTTCTCCAGTGGATTGAAAGGAATCAAAAATAGAAGCTTGGGCATGAAACCCATTGAGTACGAAATTTAAAAGAGATTAAGAGAACTTGAAGAATAGTTAGAAGGAAGGCATGAAACCCACCAAATGTAAAAACTGAAAGAGATCGAAGAAGCATGAAGAATACTCAAAAGAGGGGCATGAAACCCAATGAATACAAAATCTGAAGAGATCAAAGATGAATGAAGAATGCTCAACCAAAGGCACGAAGAATAAGAAGGTCTAAAGACCGTAAAGCAATGCATGATATAAGCTTTTCCTAGTGGGCATGCATTAGAAGGAAACCCTAAGAAGTGTAGGTGCACTTAAAGAGTATTTTAAGCCCTTATAATAAGCACAAGCCCTAAGAAGAGATGCACTGAAGAGTGTTAAAAACCCTAAGAAGTAGGTGCACTTAAGAGTGTTTAAGCCCTTAGAATAGGTGCACTGAAGAGTGTTACCAAACCCTAAGAAGTTGGTGCACTTAAGAGTGTTAGAAACCCTAAGAAATAGATGCACTAAAGAGTGTCTTATCATAGCATTAGGATGCTTTCTAGCCCTTGAATGGGCATACTGGCCTTAGATAGGTACTTTAGACCTTGAATGGGTATACTCGCCTTAGATAGGCACTTTAGCTGTTGGATCGGCACACCCGCCTTGGATAGTTACACCCACCTTGGATAGGCACCTCAACCCTTGGATAGGCTTACCCACCTTGGATAGGCAGACCCGCCTTGGATAGGCATATTAGCCCTTGAATGGGTACATCTGCCCTTAGAAGGGCACATTAG
Organism: Boswellia sacra; assembly: GCA_013180625.2. Lineage (NCBI taxonomy): Eukaryota > Viridiplantae > Streptophyta > Magnoliopsida > Sapindales > Burseraceae > Boswellia > Boswellia sacra. The sequence goes on along the minus strand of SNVD02007100.1, from coordinate 26,706 downwards.
CACTCAAATGGGTGCACCTTTTTGTAGGAATAGAAGAAGAGAGAGAGATGATGAGAAGGTCCGAAAGAAGGAGGGCGAAGTCGATGATGATGAGAAGGAAGAAAGAAAGATAGAGTGAAAATACTTTGTCAACTTTTGTGTCTCACAAACCTCTCCAAAGTAGGGGGTAAGCTGTAGACACTAAATTTTCAAGGCTTGATGAAGGCATGAAGATGAATGTCAAGTAATAAAAATGATCGAAATGCCATTGAAGGTCAAGAAGAGAAGGGTGAGAAGAAGTTGATGAAGAGTATAAAAAACTGACATGAATTTGAAAATTAATCTGGGAGGAATTTGATGATGAGTCATATATCGTTTCGAAGCTACAGATGTCTAGTTTTTGTAGGAATTTACGAATTGTAAATCGAAGTTGAACTCGAGAAGTTATGCATGATTGAAGGAACAATGGTCTAAAAAGGCTGCATTGAAGGAAGACAAAAAGGGAAAAAGGCTACTAGAAATTGACCGATCGGCCATCAAACAGCCCCCAGCTGTTGGTCAATGGTCGAGCATCCATCAAATGGCCGCTGCTTTTGTTGGGTTATTTTCGAAAGTTAGCTTGAAAAACATTCCTTTTCGTCTGCACCCCTCTCCTATATAAACCCTACTCATTTCACTTTGCAATACACACCAATTGTCGAATACAATTATCTTTTTCTCTCTTGAAGACATGCTTTAGAATTTGAGAAGTCTTTTCCAATATAAATTTTTTAGGCATTCAATTGCTCTAAACCAAAAAAGTGTACTTCTTAAGAGCAAAATTTTCTCCTCCCCCTTATTCTCCCTTTTATTTTTCTTGCTTAGAAAAAGCATGTTTGAGGTTTTATTTTATGCTTAGGAGTATGTTAGGGTTATTATGAATTGTTGTAACCTAATTTATTTTGCAAGATGGATAAGCATGTCAAGGTAAATCTGTGATCCTTCCTTTTTTAGAATCATGCTTAGGAATTTACTTTCTTTGCGAATGCTTAGAATCATGATTAGGAAAACATGTTTAGAATTATGCTTAAGAGCACATGATTAGAATCATGCTAGGAAAACTTACTTGCTTTGATGAATGCTCAGAAATAGCATAGAATAGGTGGAATTACCATTGTGTCCTTGAATGCTGTGATTCGTGATTGTTTGAATTAGGAAAGAATATGCCATTAATACCATGAATTAGGCTAGAATATGCCATGAATACTATACATTAGGCTAGGAATGCCATGATGATACATGATATGAATTATGCTAGAGTAGCTATAGGTAGAATTGCCATGATAGAGTTTATTAAAATTTAGGCTAGAATGCCGTGATGTTAGATGATGACTTTGTGTGATTTATGAATATTTGTGCATTTAGAAATGTAATTGTGTAATGCCATGAAGTGATGGTCGACTCACATTGATGGTGAGGGACCATCACCAAGGAATGAATGCCTTAGCTATGTTTAGATGGATATGTAAGAAGCCTGATAGACGTTGAATAGACTCATATATAGTGGTAAGGAATTCATCATCTATTGAGTTTCGAATATATATGAATGTATGGAACATTATATTATTGTTGAATAGCAATGTTGTAATCCTCTCACTTTCTCCCATGTATGACGAAAATGTAATCTATTCTCCTCCCTCTTTCTTTGTATGAATATACAACTGTCATTGATTGAATAATCACCTCACAAGCCTAACAAAGATAAAAATGGAACTATGTGTATAAAACGAACAATGCTAAGCAGACTAAGTAATAACACGAGTCATTCCTATTCGGTATTTCCCAAGTGGAGGCTGGATTCATAAACGGGCGAGTTGAAAGGCTCGTATCTAACTTCTTGAACCCATCTCTAAAGGGATGAGGGTAGTTTAGGCTCTAAATTGAGGGATCAGATTGCCTCCATTCATTCCCAATTGAATAATTGGGTGGCGGCTCTTTTCTCTAGACGTGCCCATTGCTCGTTTGCATTCCGTTAAGTCTCGAAAAAGGCTTTGATAAAGTATCGTGGTCGCAAATGTTCTGGCAAGATGAAAGCCCCATTCACACCTTGCTAATTTCATTTCTATCTCAATTGGTAGGATCGCCTCTGAACTATAAACCAAAGGGAATGGTGCCATGCTTCTTGAACCTCTAGGTGTGGTTCTATAACCTCATAATACAAACAATAGCTTCTCAGCCTAATGTTTGTATGTCTATACTGTCTTGGCTATCATCTTCTTGATATTCTTATTGGCCACTTCTACCTCTCTATTTGCTTACAGTTAATATGGAGATAACTTGTGATGTTTGATCCCATACTTCTCAAAGAAGGCCTTAGTCTCAGCCTAGAAATGAACCCTATTATTAGTTAGGACGTGATGTAGCACTCCAAATCTGCATATAATATTCTTCTCGATGAACCTCGCCATCTGCCTTGTCTCAGGTTTACTATAGGACTCAACTTCTATCCATTTGGTGATGTAGTCGATTGCTATCTCCACATATCGATGCCCATTTAAAGGCTGACGACCTTATTTCGCCTATGATGTCAATGCCCTATGCAATAATGGGCCATGGTGCTGCCATTCCTTGTAGCTCCAAGGGTGGTTAATGAATCAAATTTTTATTGACCTGACATTGGTGACAACTCTTCATGAACTAGGCACAATCCATCTCTATGTTTAACCAATAGAAGCCTTGTCTTATGATCTTCCTTGCTAGCACTAGCTCATTCATGTGTGGCCCACATACACTATTATGGATTTATTCCAAAAGCCTTCTCACTTCTTATTCATTGACACTTCTTAATTGCATCCCTTCTGGCATTCGTTTGTACATCACTCCTTGATGACAAGTAATGGGCCAACTGTTGTAGCGTGGCCCTATCTTTCTCATTGGCTTCTTCTAACAGAATTCTTTCTTTTAGGTACCTCTTCAGATTGTAAAACCATGACTCCTTATACACTTTTACTTCCATTATTTGGGAGTCCATATAGCACGGACCCCATGTTTGTGATATCACCATTGGTCTCACCAACAACTCTAAAGCACTTACCCAAACTGACCCTAAAGAAGCTAAGGCATTGTCTATCTGATTCTCATTTCTTGGAAGATGGGTGAAGAAACATTGTTTGAACCTTCTAACTAACCTTCTAATGTGCTCGAGATATTGTTTGAGTCTTCATTCCCTTAGATCCCAATCTTTATTGGCTTAGGAGATGACTAACTTCGAATCATCTAACATATTTACATCATCGATGCCCATTGTAATCAAGATTTCCAACCTAAAGGCACAGGCTTCACACTCAACCATGTTATTGGTGACTCTAAACTCTCGCTTCTTAGGACAATGGATGACTTCCTCAGTTAATGAGACTAGAATAACTCCTAGTCCAGCACCATTTCTATTTAATAGCTTCATCAAAGAACATCCTCCATCCCAGTACTAAGATTAACCCTAAATGTTCATATGGAAAATTTAACTCTCATGGTTCCTCATCATTGATCGGATTCATCACCAAGAATTCTACAATGACTCTTCCTTTCACCACCTTTTTGGTGATGTATTCAATGCCAAATTCTGACAATTGAACCAACCATCTTGCTAACTTTCCCACCAATGATGGTGCTTCATAGGGATACTTCATTGGGTCCTCTTTTGATACAACCTTAATGTTGTAAGACTGAAAATAATGCCTCAACTTTTTTGAAAGCCATACCATGGCTAAGCATGTCTTCTCCATATAACTACATCTCATATGGTAGCAACTTCTTGCTGAGATAATAGATGGCATGCTTTATATTATGCTCATTTTCTTGTGCTAGGATGGCACCGATATCGTCTCTTCTTCAAAAGCCAAATAGAGAATTAGACTCTTGCCAGGCTTAGGCAGTCTCATGACAGGTGGATTCTATAAATGCTTTTTAATCTTCTCAAATTCCTTTTGACACTAATCATTCCATATCACCGACTAATCCTTCTTTATGAGCTTGAAGATTGGTGCAAAAACTATCATCAACTTGGCAATGAATTGATTGATGTATTGGATCTTTCCAAGAAACCCCTCAAACTTCTTTCTCTGTCATGGGTGATGGCGTTTTAGTGATCGCCTTGACCTTGTTGGGATTTGCCTTTATCCCCTTCTTGCCAACTACAAACCTCAACAATTTTCCTAAGGTGATTGTAAAAACACACTTCTTTGAATTTAGTTATAGCTTGTACTTCTTCACCCTTTCTAGGAATTTGTCTAAGGCTTCAAAATGACCATCTTCAATCTCAAACTTTACCATTATGTCATCGATATAAACTTCTATCTCTTTATGCATCATCTCATGGAACAGTATCATCACCATTCATTGGCAGGTTTCCCCTATATTCTTCAACTCGAAGGGCATCACCTTCTAACAGTAGGTTCTCCATTTCATAATAAAGGCCGTTTTCATCTTGTTTTCATTGGCCATCATTATCTAGTTGTATCCAGAACACCCATCTACAAAGGAGAACATGATGCTAGCTACAGCACTATCTACCAATACATCTATGTGAGGCAAGAGAAAGTCATCCTTCAACAGGGCCTTACTCAAGTCTTCATACTCAACACACATTCAAACCCTTCCATCCTTATTTGGTACAAGAACCATGTTAGATAACCATTTTGGATAATTCACCACATCTAAGAACTTGGATTAAATATGCTTTTCTTGATCTTTTGAGCCCAGTCCAGTTCAACCTTCTCAACTTTTGTTTGACCAATTTCATATGTGGATATGTTGAAATGTGTGCTTGATGATACTTCTTTCGATTATAGGCATGTCATCATAAGACTAGGCGAAGAGTTTTTCATATTCCTTTAGTAATTTTTCAAATCTCTTTCTCTCTCTCTTGAAGAGTTGTATCAAGTGCTATAGATATGTTCTTGGGATTTTCAATTGTACCAAGATTAACATCACGAGTTTGAATGACATGGATGTCAAATATGCTAATGAAATGCAAAATATCATTTACAGTTCCATTAGGAAAAAAAATTATTGTTCATTACATTGAACTTTGAAACTTATACAATGTCCTCAAAGAGGTTAAGAATAAATACATCTTCATAGCAGACATCCTTGATCCCCTCTTTAATAAAGATAGCAAGGTTGATGGACGCGTCCATTTGTGGCTTTGAAAGCTTCTCTTCCTTGATCTTAGCCTTCTCAATGTCTTCAACCAATTCATACGTCTTAGAGATTCCTGCTTGGAGTATGTCTTTGAAAATCTCAAAACCAGGATTCAACTTTCCATTGTAAACCCATGGCTTAGTAGCTCCCACATATTTTGTATCTTTGGCTTTGATAAACTTGATGAACTCCCCGCTTATCAGGTCAAAGTCTCTATTTTGATTGGACACATAGCCCAACCTTCCTCTAATGGTTTGGACCTTGAAATCTGGAAGGGATAGGAAACCACTTCTATTCTTTCCAAGCCCTATTCCTTGCAAGTGCCCTTGCTTCTTCATTATTCCAGCAACTATCGGACTGACCTCGTTAATCATGGCTACATGGAAGCCACCTATGAAAGGTATCTAACCTTCACACTTAAAGTGGCAAGCGTAATGGTCGAGGTAGCATGAATCATCACAATCTCTCCATCCATGTTGAATCAAATCTTTTGGTGCAAGGTGGAAGGAACTTCACCAAGAGGATAGAGCCATGCTCGGCTCAACAAAGCAGGAAATGTGAGAGGAATGTCTAGGACGATGAATTCAGTCACCACTTCAATAGGCCCAGTCTTCACCAATGCCTTCAAGGTCCTAATAACACCCCTCTTTGAGTCATCATAAGCCCTGATCATCATCTTACAAGGTTCGAGGTCACCTTCTTCAACACCAAACTTGTGCAATATCTTCATTGGCGTAATATTGATAGCGAATCTATCATCCATCATGATACAAGGAGATATCTTTCCCCCAATCTTTATGGCGATGAACAATTAATGGCTTGTTGTGATTCCTCCCTTTGGTGGGCAAATCATCATCGGTGAAAGTGATCACACCTTTCTTACTTACCCCCTTGGGTTCTCCACCAGTCATAGTAGTCAACATCTCATTAGGAGTTGTAACCATTGGAATATCCAGATATGCCAAAGGTATGACGTTAGCCAAGTCATACCTCTTGGAGATTCTTGCTTGGAGTATGTCTTTGAAAATCTCAAAATCGGGCTTCAACTTTACATTATAAACCCATGGCTTAGTAGCTTCCACATACTTTGTATCTTTGGCTTTGACAAACTTGATGAGCTCCCCGTTCTTGGGCTCAAAGTCCCTATTCTCATTGGGCACATAGCCCAACCCTTTTATAGTGGTTTGGCTTTTAAAATCTGGAAGGGATAGGAAACCACTTCTATTCTTTCTAAGCCCTGTTCCTTACAAGTACCATTGCTTCTTCATTATTCTAGCAACTATCAGACTCACCTTGTTAATCATGGGTACATGGAAGCCACCTATACAAGGTATCTCTCCAACCTTCACACTTAAGGTAGCAGGCGTAATGGTCGAGGTAGCATAAATCATCACAATCTCTCCATCCATGTTGAATTGGATCTTTTGGTGCAAGGTGGAAGGAACTTCACCAAGAGGATAAAGGCATGCTCGGCCTAACAAAGTAGCAAACGTGAAAGAAATGTCTAGGACGGTGAATTCAATCACCACTTCAATAGGCCCAGTCTTCACCAATGCATTGAAGATCCCAAAAACACTCCTCTTCGAGTCATCATAAGCCCTGATCATAGTCTTACAAAATTCAAGGTTATCTTCTTCAACACTAAACATGTGCAATATCTTCATAGGCATAATAATGATAGTGGACCTATCATCCATCATGATGCAAGGAGATATCTTCCCCTCAATCTCTACGGTGACGAAAAATGACTTGTTATGATTCCTTCCTTTGAATGGCAAATCATCATCGGTGAAGGTGATCACACCTTTCTTACTTACCCCCTTGGGTTCTCTCATAGTCATAGTAGTCAACATCTCATTAGGAGTTGCAACCATTGGAATCTCCACATTTGCCAAACGTATGACTTTAGCCAAGTCATAGCTCTTGGAGATTCCTATTTGGAGTATGTCTTTGAAAATCTCAAAACCGGGCTTCAACTTTCCATTATAAACCTATGGCTTAGCAGCTCCCGCATAGTTTATATCTTTGGCTTTGACAAACTTGATGAACTCCCCGTTCTTGGGGTCGAAGTCTCCATTTTCATTGAACATATAGCCCAACCCTCTTTTAATGGTTTGGCACTTGAAATCTGGAAGGAATAGGAAACCACTTCTGTTCTTGCCAAGCCCTGTTCCTTACAAGTACCCTTGCTTCTTCATTATTCTAGCAACTATCAGGCTGACCTCGTTAATCATGCGTACATGGAAGCCACCTATCTAAGGTATCGCTCCAACCTTCACATTTAAAGTAGTAGGTGTAATGGTCGAGGTAGCATGAATCATTACAATCTCTCCATCCATGTTGAATCGGATCTTTTGATGCAAGGTGGAAGGAACGTCACCAAGAGGGTAAAGTCATGCTCAGCCCAACAAAGTAGCAAACGTGAGAGGAATATCTAGGACAGTGAATTCAGTCACCACTTCAATAGACCTAGTCTTCACCAATGCCTTGAAGATCCTAAAAGCACTCCTCTTCGAGTCATCATAAGCCCTGATCACCGTCTTGCAAGGTTCAAGGTTATCTTCAACACCAAACTTGTGCAATATCTTCATTGGCATAATATTGATAGTGGACCCATCATCCATCATGATACAAGGAGATATCTTCCTTCTAATCTCTACAGCGATGAACAATGACTTGTTGTGATTCATTCCTTCGAAGGGCAAATCATCATTAGTAAAGGTGATCACACCTTTCTTACTTACCCCCTTGGGTTCTCTCCCACTCATAGTAGCCAACATCTCATTATGAGTTGTAACCATTAGAATCTCCATATCTGTAAAAGCTTTTGCCTTGGCTTCTCCATTCTTTTGAGATGAGATTAACAAGTCCCAAATGCTAGCATTCAGTTGAGTCTTCTTCAACTACTTGATCACTTGATCTTCTTTTTCTTTGACCTCTTCTTTGGCAGCTTCTTTGCCTTTCTTAATAGTATTCTCTTTCTCGACTGGTTTTTTTCTTCTTTTTCTCATGGTAGAACCCAGCACTCCTTGTCACTCCTTGTAGATTCTCACTCTCCCCTTTAGGTGTTTCTCCCTCATATGTTTGTTTTTCACGTGTTTCTTCCTTGGCTCTCACTTCTATTTCCTCGTCCTCACTACTAAAGTCAACCCAAAAATAGGAAGGGTCTTGACTTTAGGAATGTCATCCCAAATACCTATGACTTTTACCTCTTTACACTTTCTAGCTAAACTCTCTCGTCTTACAAGACTCTCAACTTGTTTCGTGTTCCTAGTTTCATTACCTTTCTTCACCTTGAGCCTTCTAGATGGTGGGCCTCTCTTAGGCCCTCTTCTAGCCATCCACTTCTTGGCAAAGGCACTCATTTTCTTCTCGGAGGTTGCTTCTTCATTTTCTATCTCCTCTTCTTTATTTTCTTCCATTTCCTCATGGTCACTCAGGCATACAAAATTGGGCTCTAAGTTTCGCTTGACCCCTTTCATAGCAACATTGGTCCATCCACCCTTTTTATTGATGATTTGGGTTGCTAAAAGAATGGGCTCTTCTTCCACCCTTTTGATAATCTCATTAGGCTTTTCTTCTTCAAGCTTCTCTTTTTTAGGCTTCTTGTTAGTGGCCACCTTTCTAATGGACCCTTATTATTGCTTAAGCTTGGACTTCTCCCTTCTTTGGGCTCTTTCAGCTCGACTTCATCCACCCTTCTCTTCAAAAGAGTTCATGACTTCTTCCTCAGTCAAGCCTGATCTATCATGTTGGTTGACGGAGGAGGTACTCGATTATAGTTAGGTAGTGGGTTGCTTCTCATATTAGGCTCTTCAAGCTCCAGATCAGGAATCCGACCCTTATTAATCAAATCTTGAATCTTATGGTGGAGACAAGTATAATCATCAGTCTTGTGACCAATTACTTGATGGAACTCACATTTCTCGTGGTGTCTCTGATTCCTTGGCAATGAATTTAGAAGCTCGCTTGGCGATAATGGTTGTAGGACCCATTCAACTCTCAACTTGGCAAAGATCCTTGACAATGGTCTTGCTAAACGATTAAATTTTCTTTGTTGAGTGACTACTTTCACCTGAACATTCTTTGTTGTAGACCCAATAGCCTGATGGTACTACCCTTGACTTATTCTTGGGTAGTTGTTATTGTTTCTCTTCTTCTTGGCCTCTAAATCTTCTATTTGAATGACCGAATCATATAATTTATCAATAGTCTTAATAAGAAAGCTTGCAAGTCTATCCCTAATGAAAACATGGGCTATATTGAGCACCATGCAGACTGCTCCTTCTCAGCGGGCTTCATAGTCATCTTGGCAGCTTTAGCCCTCCAACGAACCAAGTTTTCTAAAAATGTCTCATTGGCTTCTGACGTGTCGTTTCCAAATCCCCCAAGAATACCTCTAGTTAGATATTGTGGCAATATCGCTCTACAAACTATTCAAATAGCTCTTCCCAATCTTCTCGAACTCTCTTGAGAAGATCTTGATACCATACTACTGCATCATCTTCTAAGGATAGTTAAAATACTTCAAAATGTACTCTTTTGGTAAAGGAATGATGGTTATGACAACAACATACTGTCTCAAATGCGTCTTTAGATTACCATTTCCATTAAACTAGGGCAAATTAGGCATACGAGACTTCGATGGCAAATCGTTGTCTCTAACGAGTAGGATGTCATCTAGGACTTCGACCCCTTTTAACCCTTTCTTCTTCAAGAGGGACTGAACCTTTTCATGTCCTTGGCTAATTTCTTATTCTAATAGCTCATATTGATATTTTAAGTCCTTGCATCTGATGCGTTCGAAACTAGCAAGTATACTAGTCGCACAAGTAATAAAGTGATAAGTAGATATCGTTCCCACGAGGATTGATTCTAATTGAATTTGTTATTTTCCAGCAATAATAAACTAAACAGGGGGGGTTTTGTTGATTGATTAACTAAACTTAATACGAAAGCAAATGAAGAATAACACAAAGCAAAGTTAAATGGAGTGAAAAATCAATGAGAGACACTTGGTTAAGAGTTCATTCTCTGCCACAAGATATGAATTTGTGAATTAACATAGAATTGTAATCCAATTACAGCATTGAAGTTATCAACCGTAGATAACAACAAGCTCTGTTATCCCAATCTTTCCTTACTTTGTTGTTAAATAAAACAAGCTCTTTATTTAATCTCTATCCATTAAACAACCTAGAACAAGCTCTCTGAGTTTAATTCAATGGAAGCATTACGATGAGAAAGATAGGTTGATCTAAGCAATAATCACACAAGTTCAGATTATTTAACCTAGGTTGTATTTTCCAATTGCAATCTCTGATCACAATTTTGCTACTAATGATTGGAAATTCATGACAATTACGGATCAAGATTTCTAATCTAGCAATAGACAACAACAGATTATATTCAGTTGGCCATTCCAAATACAATCAGTAAGCAATCATAAGCATTAGATATGGGAAAATACAAGCAACTTCAATTAGAGAATTGGATAACAATTTCTTACACAATCAACTCACAAAATCCATATCAAGGGCTTTGAAATCACCCTCAACCAATTCAGATTTAGTTACACATATTCAATCAGAATAACAAATACAATACAGAGAAATTCCAGAATTGAAAAGGAAAGAAAGAACTTAGCAAATTCTTTGAAAATCTTCTTTGTAGATGAATCTTCTTGGAATTGTAGTTCCTCCTCTTTCAAAATCTTCTTTCTCCTTCAAGAACTCCAAGGGATGAGAGAAATCCAGAAATGCAGCCTCCTCCCACGTTTTCCCCTCTTCAAGTTATGAAAATAAAACCCTAAAATGTGTTTAAATACTCTGCTACAGTAACGTGCTACAGTGTCCCGTATTATACATGCTACAGTGATGTGTGGAATTACATTTCTACACTTCTCACACTGTTTTGATTACAACTTTCGGTACACTGAATGGATTCATAAACCGTAAATTTCTCCAAAAAGTAGACTTCGAGAGCTTTTCAACGATATATGATATGTCATCGGGTTCATTGTATATCAATACAATTAAATCCGAGAAGATGGTTGACTAGCAGAGGTGAAAATGAAGGGTTTTACTCCATTTTTGTGCAAGTTGCTCCAAAACTCCTACAAACATCAAAACCACACAAAAACATAAAAATACCAAGGAATATAGCAAAGAAACATGGACGAATTGATATGAAAATGATATATAAATAGACACTTATCAGCATCACTATGCTTTTGCACACAATGAGTATGAAATGCCTAAACTAGCCATATGGCATTGGCATTAAAAGTCTTTGGCTCCAATCGACCCCTAGATAACTCATGTTGGTGTCACCACCTTTGAGCATGTACCATTGAATTGGTATAAAAAGAGACTGGCCTAAAAATGGATCTCTTGCTCGAAGAACCGTATGCTATTGGACCCTTGAGACTTAACCCCATGTAGACGATTCTAGAAATTTTCAATAGGTTGAATATCCAAAAGCTATGTTGAAATGCATGTCTATGGATGTAAATTCCCCATGATTAGAATAACATCAACTCAAACCTCATGGAACTATGAACGAATGCCACCTATTGAGTCACTCGTAAGAACAAAATGGGAACATGTGTCATGAGTTAAGGTTATCATAATGTTTAGAAAGCCATGTTATAACAATCATGGAGAATCCAACATCAACATATTTTAGAACTAGGTGAGAGAATCTCGTGTTCCTACATCCAATGATGACGACTTGGGAATGAGGTCAAAATACTAGGAACAGAGACTCGACTCTACATGTGTGGCAGAGATAAGGTTGGAAGGTCGAAAGCGTGTCTATACCCTTGTATGAGCATGCATCATATCATGCATGCATGGCATTAACACCTTTGTTTCGCAGCCATTATAGCTTGGGTTAAACAAGGTGGTCATTTGACAAGGCCAGAGAACCAGTTCACGAAATGGCTACACCCAACAACAACAATGCTAAAATGGCTCAAGTGTAGGCTGACATCAACACTCTTCAACAACAAATGGCCCAACTCATTGAAGCTCTATCGAATGGACCTAACTGTACAAACCAGCCACCACCTGAGGGTAATGGTGATAGTGATGGTGAGAATAGTCAAGGCAGAGGTAGGGGAAAAAGCCCAGTCAATCAAGAAGAGCTTGAATCAATCAAGTAGTTGGCTAACAACATGGAGAAGGTCTAATCCTTCTTGAAATAGAAGGGGTTGAAAGGGGTCGAAGAACTAGATGATATCCTACTCATTGGAGACAATGAGTTGTTGCCAAAGTTTTGCCTACCAAACTTGCCCAAATGCAATGGAGAGGGCAACACCAAGACACACTTGAGATTACATGCAGCTGTCATGGCTACCACTTCTTTGTCATAGGAGTACATCTTGAAGTACTTCATGCTATCCCTAGAAGATGATGTGATAGTATGGTACCATGACCTCCCCAAGAATGCTTGAGAAGATTGGGAGGAGCTATCTAAGGCCATAGGTGCCATGCTGGCACAAGAAGATGAGAATGGCGTAGAACATACTATTTACTATCTTAACAAAAAGTTGCCACCATACAAGATGAAATATAGCTACATGGAGAAAACATGTTTAGCCATGGTGTGGCTCTCGAAGAAGTTGAGGCATTATTTTTAGTCTTACAAGATTAAGGTTGTCTCGAAGGAGGATCCAATGAAGTATCTTTATGAAGTGCCATCATTGGTGGGGAAGCTATCAGGATGGCTGGTTTAGTTGTCAGAATTTGACATTGAGTACGTCACCAAAAAGGTGGTGAAAGGAAGAGTAGTAATAGAGTTTTTGGCCATGAATCCGTTCAACAATGATGAACTGTAGGAGTTGGATTTCCCAGATGAACTTAGGGGTTAATCTCGATAGTGAGATAGAGAATGTTCTTTGACAAAGCTGTCAATAGAAATGGTGCCAGAATAGGAGTTATTCTGGTCTCCTGAAGAAGTTATCCCTTTTGCTAAGAAGTTAGAGTTTAGAGTCACCAATAATATGGCTGAGTATGAAACCTATGCATTTGGTTTGGAAATTGTGATTGCAATGGGTATTGATGAAAAATAAGTGTTGGGAGATTGAAAACTAGTCATCTCTTAAGCGAGTGAAGATTGGGATCTATGGGAAGGAAGGTTGAAATCGTAAGTTGAGCACATCAGAAGGTTGATTGGGAGGTTCAAGTAGTGTACCTTTACCCATCTCCCCGAAAATGAGAATCAGATGGCTGATACTTTAGCCTCTTTGGCATCAGTTTAGGTGAGTACCAAAGAGTTGTTGGTTAGACCAATAGTGATATCACAAGCATGGGGTCCCTATTATATGGAACCCCATGTAATAGAGGTCAAAGTGGATGAGAAGCCATGGTTCTATGACTTGAATAGATACTTGGAAGAAAGGATTTTGCCACAGAAGGCCAACGAGAAAGATAGGGTTATATTACAAAGGTTGGCCGAACAATTTACTTGTCATTGAGGAGTGATGTATAAAAGATTGTCAGAAAGGATGCAATTGAGGTGTGTCGATGAGAAAGAAGATAGAAGGCTTATGGAAGAAATTCATAGTGGTGTATGTCGACCACATATGAATGGGCTAACCATGGAGACAGATTGTGTCCAATCTGTGAAGAGGTGTCACCAATGTTCGATTAATGAAAATTTGATTCACCAACCACACTTGGAGCTACAAGGGATGATAGCATTGTGGGCCTTTGCTATTTAGGGTATTGGTATTATAGGCAAGATAAGGCCGTCAACTTTTAATAGGCATAGATATATGGTGATGCCGATTGACTACTTCACCAAGTGGATAGAAGCTGAGTCCCATAGTAAATTGGTGGCAAAGTAGATGATGAAGTTCATTGAGAAAAACATCATATGTAGATTTGGAGTGCCACATCATGTCGTGACTAACAATCGGGTTCATTTTTAGGCTGAGATTAAAGTTTTATTTGTGAAGTATGGAATTGAACATCATAAGTCGTCTCCATATCAACCACAAGCAAATGGAGTAGTAGAAGCAGCGAAAAAAAACATCACGAAGATGTTGGCCAAAATAGTATAGACATATAAAGATTGGGCGACGAAGTTATTGGTTATGTCATGGGCTTATAAAACAACACCTAAGAGTTTGACAAGCATGACACCCTTCTTGTTGGTGTATAGCTCAGAAGAGGTTCTACCAATGGAGATAGAAATGAAATCAATGAGAATTCTGATGGAAGCGAAAATTCCTGAAGGGGAGTGGATTGACAATAGATGTGAACAATTGGCCTTGATTGATGAGAAAAGAATGAAGGCCAAATATCACATGCAACTATATCGAAAACAGGTTACTCAAGCCTTTAACAAGAGAATAAAGGCAAGGAAGCTCAAGGAAGGAGAATTGGTCCTTAAATAGGCTAGGACAATAGTGTTTGATCTGAGAGGGAAGTTCAAACCCAATTGGGAGGGCCCATTCATTATGACAAAGGTCATGTCCGGTGGAGTCGTCATCCTATCAGACATGGAAGAAAATGAATTCACTGAGCCCATTAATATGGATAGGCTGAAGACGTGTTATGTATGAAAAAAAAAGTGTGAGAGGAAAAATTATTAATTAGAAAACTAGAAATGGCTGATTAATGACATTTGTCTCATTGTGCACATGTTCTTCGAAGAACAAACTGTTAGCCCTAAGGCTACGTGATAATTTTGATGATAACAATACACATTAATTCATTATATGTTTATTTATGTGCAAGAATAAGATCAATGAAATAGTTGTAAAATAAAGAAAGAGGCCTATTAAAATAAAGTGTTGAAGCTAAGACGAAGACTATATGTTAAAGGCACCAAAGTTTAAGAACAAGGTTTGATTCAAGGAATGTGACACATGAGCGATTTCAATTAATTGATCATATGTTTCTCTATAAATGTCCAAATGATGTGATTCTTGAACCTTTAGAAAGCTTACTTAATTATTAACATTTTATTTGTTTTAAAGAAATTCAAATTTCAAGTGAAAGGTTGCCCGAATCATCATGCAAGTTGAAGGACAAATAAAATCAGCTGACATGAACATCGAATGGTCTTTTATCCATATCTTGAGCTAGAGATATCCAAATGACTTGATTATTGTTGTGTTGGAAAGATAATGGATGACATTTCATATCTTTTAAAGAAATTTAAATTTTAAATGGAAGCCTAGCATAAAATCATGAAATTCTGTAGACTAACATAAGGAAGAAATATCTACTAACATGAGCACCGAATGGTCTTTTGTCCATATCTTGAGCTAGAGTTATCCAAATGATTTAATTAATTATGCATTGGAAATCTTATTCAAATATGCAGATCTTTTATGATTTTCATATTTTCAAATTTCAAACAGAGCATTGACAAAAATGGCCAACAATATTACAATTTTTATGGTGGGCAGAAAAATTGGAGTTGGTGTCTTCACTTGAATAAGTTCATCTCATTTGCCTATAAAATAAGCCCTTCTCCCATGCATTCAACAAGAATCCATCAAGCAACAAATAAGAGAAATATCAAGTTTAGAGGGCTTTTATATTCTTTGTCTACTCTTTGAAGAGAGTTATATTTTTATTGTAAACAATTTTCTTTGTTCTCATATTTTGGTGAGAGTGAGATCATTCTTGTAAAGAATAATAGTTATCCTTGAGAGAACTCTTGGTGTGGTGTTATCAAGAGTTAAACAATATAGAGAACTCTTGGCATGGTGTTATCAAGAGTTGAAGGAAGAACTCTTAGTGAGGTTGCTCATCAAGCAAGTTGTAAAGAATTCAACAACTTAGTGGAAAGCCTAGCTTATGGAGAAGCTAGGAGCCCGTGGACGTAGGCAAGTTTTGTGGAAGCACGTAAATTGAGTTTGCACTCTTTCTATCTCTATCCTCTTTAAATTCACTTGCACTTATGTTTGTTCATTATTGTTATTCTCTTGATTGCTTCTTAGATAACCTCTAATTTTACTTTCATCACCTTCATTCTCAAAGAAAGACTTAACTAATTTTGAACTTTTAAGAAAAGTTTTATAAATTCGTTTTTACAATTAAAAACCCAATTCACCCCCCTGTCGCGTTGTCATACCTAGGTCAACAACTGGCATCAGAGCAAGGTTGCTCATTTTTTTAAAATCTTAATCGGTTTTGAGCTATAGCAACTTTTAACCCAACTTCACATGTTGAGGGACTTTCTATCTCTACACCTCCATTTTTTAATGGTAGTGATTACTCTTGTTGGAAAACTAGAATGAGTATTTTCTTACAATCTTTTGATTATGATTTATGGTCTATTGTTTAGGAAGGACCTTTTGTTCCTAGCAAAATTGTAAATGGAGAAAGCATGCTTAAGGAACCTAAAGAGTTTGGTGAACATGATAAAAAGAAATTGAGTTTGAATGCTAAAGCTATAAATATGTTATATTGTGCTCTAGATAGAAATGAGTTTAATAGAATATCTACTTGTTCTAGGGCATAGAAAATGTGGCACACACTTGAAGTAACTCATGAAGAAACTAGTCAAGTTAAAGAATCTAAAATTAGTATGCTAGGTCATAGTTATAAGCTTTTTAAGATGAAACCAAATGAATCAATTTCCAAAATGTTTACTAGATTTATAGATATTGCCAATGGTTTGAAATCTCTTGGTAAATCTTATTCAAATGTTGAAATGATGAGAAAGATTCTTAAGTATCTACCAAAATCTTGGGAGCCAAAGATGACGGCAATTCAAGAAGCAAAAGACCTTACCAAACTAGCATTAGAAGAATTTATGGGTTCTCTCATGACTTATGAAATCACCTTGAAGGAGAATGAAGAAGATTCCAAGAAAAAGAAGAATATCGCTTTCAAATCTTCAATGAAAGAAGAAGATGACTCCGATGACGAAAGAGATTATAAAGATCTTGCATTCATCATAAGAAAGCTAAAAAGGATGATTAGAAGAAACCAAGGATTCAAGAAGAATTCTAGAAGGGAGTACAAAGGGCAAAGCTCAAAGCAAGATAAGAAAAACGATCAAATCATTTGCTATAAGTACAAGAGACCGGGACATGTAAAAAGGATTGTCCATACTTCAAGAATCAAGACAAGAAATCCAAAGCAATGAAAGCCACAAATTAGGATGATAGTGAGGCTAGCTCCTCCTCCGACGAAGATTACGAAGTGGCAAACATGTGCTTTATGGCTTTAAGCGAAGATGAGGTAAGTATTCTAAACTATGAGCCTAAGCTTATATATGATAAATTACTTGAAGCATTCCAAAATTTACATGTATGTGTTGATAAACAAAATTCAAAAATCAGTGCTTTTAGAAGAAGTCAAAAATCATGTTAACACAATTAGAAGAGTTGGTGGAAACAAATGAAGCTTTAGAAAATGAAAATGAAATTTTAAAGCAAAAAGATTTTGAAAGTTTGGAAAATCAAATATATTTATTAAAAACTGAAAATGAGACTTTAAAACAAAAGAATTTTGATAAATTGGAGAAAGAAAATGTTATTTTGAAAAAGGAAAATAATGACTTAAGAAATATTGTTGATAGTTTTACAAAAAGCACAAAAAACTTGAACTCTATGTTACAAAACCAAAGTATGTTTTTGATAAAAGAGACTTAGGACATAAAACTTATAAAAATCAAAAGTATTTTAAAAAATATTTTGCTCATGCATTTTCTGGGAATAATCCTAATCATTCATATT
This sequence comes from Boswellia sacra, assembly GCA_013180625.2. Taxonomy (NCBI): domain Eukaryota; kingdom Viridiplantae; phylum Streptophyta; class Magnoliopsida; order Sapindales; family Burseraceae; genus Boswellia; species Boswellia sacra. Next base: position 8,843 of record SNVD02007100.1, on the reverse strand, counting down.
CTTATTGCGAAGAAATGGACACAAAGTGCATTCTTGCTATATTAAGAGAAATCCTAATTTGAAACAAATATGGGTTCCAAAAGGTACCATAACTGACCTCCAAGGACCCAAGAACATCTGGGTACCAAAAAGTCACTCTTTGAATGTTGATTGTAGAAACAAAGAAGTGGCAAACACAAATGGTACTTAGATAGTGGGTGCTCAAGGCATATGATCAGAGATGCCTCCCAATTCTCAAGATTAATCATGAAGAAAGGAGGATATGTGACCTTCAGTGATAATGCCAAAGGAAGGGTAATTGGACATGGTGATATTGGTAACCCTTCTTTATCTATTATTGAAAATATTTTGCTTGTTAATGGTTTGAAACATGATTTGATTAGCATTAGTAAATTGTGTGATAAGGGATATTTTGTTGCTTTTGAGCCTAACATATGTGTGATTAAGAATGTTAGTAACAATAAGACATTATTTATTGGTAACAGATGTGGTAATATCTATACAATTGATATTGATGTTCATGATCATGTAGAAAAGTGTTTTGTTGTTAATCATGATGCGTGGTTATGGCATAGAAGATTAGGTCATGGTAGCATGGACACAATTTAAAAAATTTCTAAAAGTGATTTAGTTAATGGTCTTCCAAGAATAAAGTTTTAAAAAGGATAAGATTTGTGATGCTTGTCAATTTAGAAAACAAGTGAGAACTTTTTTTAAACAAAAGAAATTTATTTCAACAAATAAACCTCTGCATGCAATTACTTTATTTGGATTTATTTAAGCCATCAAGAACTCAAAGCCTTGGTGGAAAGTATTATGGTTTTGTTATTGTAGATGATTAGTCAAGATTCACTTGGGTGTTATTTTTGAAAACTAAAAATGGGGCCACACAAGCTTTTTCAAAATTTGCAAAAAGAGTTCAAAATCAAAAAGGGTATTCTATTGTGTCCATTAGGAGTGATCATGGTGGTGACGTAGACAATGTTGCATTTGAAAATCTTTGTGATGAAAATGGTTTTGAACATAATTGTTTCGCACCTAGAACTCCACAACAAAATGATGTTGTTGAGAGAAAAAAATAGAACTATCCAAGAAATGGCTAGGACCATATTACGTGAAAATAATTTGCCAAAATATTTTTGGGCTGAAGCCGTTAATACCACATGCTTTATGATAAATAGAGTCCATATCAGAACTTTAATAAAGTAAACTCCTTATGAACTTTGGAAAGGAAGAAAACCCAACATTGGATTTTTTAAAGTTTTTTGGATGTAAATGTTTTATTTTAAACACCAACAGTAACCTTGGAAAATATGATGCAAAAGCTGATGTTGGAATTTTTGTTGGCTGCTCTAACCATAGTAAAGTATATAGAGTTTTTAACAAAAAGACTCTTGCTATTAAAGAATCTATGCATGTTGAATTTGATGAAACTAATGTGATTTCTTCAAAGAATTTAGATGATGATATCATTGAAGTAGAAAAAGCAAATCAAGGATTCAAGGCTTGATGAAAAGTTCAAGATAAATTACAACTTTAACAAGAAAAGCTTGAGGAAGTAAATGAGTATTCTCAAGAAGTAGAGGTACGCAAAAGCTTGCCCTAAAGATCTCATTATTGGCAAACCGTCACAAGGTATGAGAACTAGATCTTCTTTTAAGAACTTTTGTAATCATTTTGTATTTGTCTCTCAATTTGAACCAAAATCTTTTAAAGAAGCCGAAAATGACAAATGTTGGATTTTGGCTATGCAACAAGAATTGAATCAAGTTGAGAGAAATCAAGTTTAGGAATTAGTCTCTAGATCCAAAAGTAACTTTATTATAGGCACTAAATGGATTTTTAGAAATAAAGTAGATGAAAATGGCACCATCATTAGAAACAAAGCTAGACTTGTTGCTCAAGGATACAACAAGAAGAAGGTATTGATTATGAGGAAACATTTGCATCGGTTGCTAGATTAGAATCCATTAGAATGTTATGTGCATTTGCATGTTATAAAAATTTTACATTAATCAAATGGATGTCAAAAGTGCATTTTTAAATGGTTACATTTTGGAGGAAGTATATGTAGAGCAAGCTCTTGGTTTTCAAAATCATGATTTTCCAAACCATGTTTTCAAACTCAAAAAGGCACTTTGTAGCTTGAAACAAGCGCTAAGAGCATGGTACGATAGATTGAGCAAATTTCTCATTGACAATGGTTTCGAAATGAAAAAAGTTGATACCACCCTTTTTGTTAAAACCAAAAATGATGATTTATTAATTGTTAAAATCTATGTTGATGATATTATATTCGGTGCTACTAATGTTTCTATGTGTGAGGAATTTTCCAAGTGCATGCAATAAGAATTTGAAATGAGCTTAATGGGAGAATTAGTTATCTTCCTTGGACCTCAAATCAAGCAATCAATAGATGGGATCTTCCTAAATCAAGCCAAATACACAAGAGATCTTCTCAAGAAGTTTGGCATGGATAATTCAAGAACGTATAACACACCTATGGGTTCCTTAACCAAGCTTGAAAAAGATGAGAAAGGAAAAGATGTTGAGGTAACAAAATATCGACGTATGATTGGCTCTTTTGTATTTAACTACTAATAGACCTGATATTATGTTTAGTGTGTGTATGTGTGCTAGATTTCAATCTTGTCCAAAGGAATCTCACCCTAAGGATTGTCAAGAGGATATTTATTTAGATATCTTCTTGGAACTATAAAGCTAAGTCTTTGGTATTCTAAGTGTGATAATTTTGATCTAATTAGTTATTCTGATGCAGGGAAGTCTTCTTGATAGAAAGAGCACTATTGGCTCTTGCCATTTTCTAGGACATGCATTAGTCTCATGGTTTAGTAGGAAACAAAATTATGTTGCTTTATCAATTGCGAAAGCCGAGTATATTGCAGTAGGAAGTTGTTGTGCACAAGCTCTTTGGATGAAACAAATTTTAAAAGATTATGGTATGGTATTTGATCACATTCCTATCAAATGTGACAATACAAGTGCCATCAACATTTCAAAAAAAATCCCATATAGCACTCTAGGACTAAGCATATAGAGGTTAGACATCATTTTATTAGAGATCAGACATCGTTTTATTAGAGACCATATGCAAAAAAGTAATATTTCTTTAGAATTTGTTCCTATGAATAAACAATTAGCCAATATTTTTACTGAACCCCTTGGTCGAGATAGATTTTACACTATTAGAAGAGAATTATGCATGTTGGATATGTCTTAATTTTATTTTTATATGATAATCTTTGAATGGTAGCATATGTTAAGGGGGATAATATATTTAAGAGGAGTAGTTAATTCGATTTCATCTTTTTGCTGATAACAAAAGGGGGAGAAATGGTTGGATTTCTTATATGGATTGCTCATATTTATGATTCGTTATAACAGTCTCCTTATAACAATTGCTATCTTTTTGCTTCTTCTTGATTTTAGATATTTATTTTTCTATTTTCATTCTTGATTTTAGATATTATTTTAAAGCAATCAATGGTTTGTCATCATAAAAAGGGGGAGATTGTTAGCCCTAAGGCTACATGATAATTTTGATGATAAGAATACACATTGATTCATTGAGGTATTACTAATATGTTTATTTATGTGCAAGAATAAGATCAATGAAATAATTGTAAAATAAAGCAAGAGGCCTATTAAAATGAAGTGTTGAAGCTAAGAAATGTTAAAGGCACCAAAGTTTAAGAACAAGGTTTGATTCAAGGAATGTGACACATGAGCAATGTTCAATCAATTGGTTATATATTTCTCTATAAATGTCCAAATGATGTGATTCTTGACTTTTATAAAGCTTACTCAATTAGTAAAATTTCATATGTTTTAAAGATATTCAAATTTCAAGTGAAGGCTGTTCAAATCATCATGCAAATTAAGGACAAACAAAATCAACTGACTTGAGCACTGAATGGTCTTTTATCCATATCTTGAGCTGGAGATATCCAAATAACTTGCTTCTTGATATGTTAGAAAGATGATTTAATGGAGCACATTTCATATGTTTTGAAGAAATTCAAATTTCAAATGGAAGGCTGACGTAATCATCATGAAAATTAGTGGACTGACACAAGGAAGAAAAATCTACTAACATGAGCACCGAATGGTCTTTTGTCAATATCTTGAGCTAGAGATATCCAAAACTTGATTCTTGATGCATTGGAAAGCTTATTCAAATATGCAGATCTTTTATGTTTTGCATATTTTGAAATTTCAAACAGAACATTGACAAAAATGGCCGACAAAATTACTATTTTTATGTTGAGCAGAAAATTTGGAGTTGGTGTCTTCACTTGAATAAATTCATCTCATTTGCCTATAAAAGGAGAATGAAGATGAATATTGAATAAAGATAATGATCGAAATGCCCTTGGAGGCCAAGAAAGGAAAGGCGACACGGAGTTGGTTAAAGGTCTTAGAAACTGACATATGACTTCAAAAAATCACATAAAATAGTCTAGAAGGAATCTAATGGTGAATCATATACTGTTGTGAAGCTACGGATGTCTAGTTTTCAATAAATTTACAAATCACAAATCGGAAGTGAACACAAAAAGTTATAAGCAATTGAATACATAAAGGTTAAAAGGGACTGCATTACAAAATTGTAAAATAGGAAGGGCCAAACAATGAGTGCACTGTTCATAGGGTACTGTTTACATGTGCTATTCACCTTTGGTCAAACAGCCGGTTGGTACTATTCATCATTAGGTATTGCCACTTTTATTGTTCACCGTCACTGTTCATCCGAATGCCACATCGATTTTTTATCATATTTTCACTCCAAGGAAAGCCTATATAAGCACACCTTAGCTGCACTTCCTAAGAGACACCGATTATCGAATACAATCATCTCTTTCTCCCCCTTGAAGGCACGCTCAAGAATTTGAGAAGTTTTTTCTAATATAATTTTTTAGGTGTTTTATTGCTCTAAACCCGTAAAGATTACGTCTTGAGAGCAGAATTCTCTCCTCCCTCCCATTCTCTTTTATTTTCTTGCTTAGAAAAAGCATGTTCAAGACTTTATTTTTAGGGATATTAACAATTTAACCCTCGAGGTTAAGGAAAAATACAAATTTTCCCTTGCAAGCTTTGAAATTACAATTGCCCCCTGATTTTTGAATTTTGACGTTAAGTTAAACGGAGTAGGGGTATTATTGAAAATAAAACTCGTGCGATAAAATTAAGGGATATTTAACAATTTACCCCCTGAGGTTAAACAAAAATACAAATTCCCCCCTCCCGAGGATAAAAATAATTAAAAAATTAGGATGAAAACAATAATAATAATTAAAATATAATATTTAAAAATATTTAAAACTTTATTGAATAAATAATAAATAGTAAATTTGAACCAAATTAAACCCACCATTTAATCCGAGCTTTAATTAACAAACACAAATTGGGCGGTGGCGAGTTCTAGTAGAAGAATTGGTGATGGAAGCAATTTCGCCAATGAAGAGAAGGAAACGACGATCGTGGGGGTGGCAATTCGTGTCATGTGTGTCGACCCATTTAATTGTTCGTGACAAGAAATGAAAAGCGGATTCGACACGGTTATTAAATGTGTCACCCACGTCTTGTAATCGTGTTTACTTAATTGTTTAATTTAATTATGCATAGTATATCATATTCTATATATTTATATCAATTAAAATTATTTTTAGAATATAAATAAATGTTAGTATAATAAAATTATTAAAATCATTACAATTTACTCCTATGTAAATTAATTTACTTTATAATATAAAATTTTCAGTTTCATAAAATATATGTTGTAATAAGGTAAAAATTATATCATTAAATGAGTTTGCATGTTAATGATTGACAAGATATATTTAACTGTTCGTACCATTAAACTGGTTGACGTATTGAATACTTTCAACATGAATTCGACCCATTTATTAATCGTGTGTCGTATTCGTGTTGTATTCGTGTCATGTTCGGGTGTCATGATTCAAATTGCCACCTCTAGACAATGACAATATAGGGGGAAGATCTGGTGAAGCACTAGGGAAAGGTGGTAGAGATTGCTGGTAGATGGGAGACAGAGAAGGAGACGGAGGAAAAAAGAAAGGTAAGGGTGTTTAGGTGATTTTAGAAAAGTGAGGGAAGATGTTTGTATTTATATAAGGACATTTTGGTTGAATAGTATATATTATCCTCTGTCTCATTTTTTTCACTTAATTTAATGTGGAAATTCAAAAATAAGAGTATAATTTGCAATTTCAAAATGTGCAAGTGGAATTTGTAGTTTTGCTTAATCTCAGGGGATAAATTGTTAATATCAAATTACTGAATATGAGGTTATTTTGATAAAATTGAGAAAAAATTTTTCTCTCTCCTCCTTTTCTGTTTAATTTAACATCAGAATTCAAAAATCAGGAGGCAATTTGTAATTTCAAATCTTGCAAGGAAAATTTTGTATTTTCGCTTAACCTCGGGGGGTAAATGTTAATATCACTTATTTTTATGCTTTGAAGCATGATTAGGGTTATTATGAATTATTCTAACCCAAGTTGTTTTGCAAGATAAATAAGCGTGTCGAGATAAGTTTGTCAACTTTTCTTTTTTAGAATCATGTTTAGGAGTTTAATTTCTTTGTGAATGCTTAGACATATGCTTAGGAGCACATGCTTAGAATCATGCTAAGGAAACTTACTTGCATTGATGAATACTAGGAAATAGCATAGAATAGGTAGAATTACCATTTTGCCCTTGAGTGTTTTGTTTGGGCTAGAATAGCTATGATTGATTTTAATTATTTGAATTAGGCTAGAAATGCCATGTTTAGGCTAGAAATGCCATGATTCTTAATAAATTGATATGAGTTACGCTAGAATAGCAATAGATAGAATATCATGATAGAATTTATCAAATCTAGGCTAGAATCCATGATACCAAATTATGGCTTTGTTTGATTTGCAATTTGTTTATTTATGAATGCATGAATGTATATTATGAAGTGTAATTACGTGATGCCATGAAGTGATGGTGGAATCACATTGATGGTGAGGGACCATTACTTAGAATGGATATCTAGATATATGAATGTACGAAATATGTTATTATTGTTGAAGAACAAACGATGTAATCGTCTTCCCATTCCCCTATGTATGACAGAAATGTAATCTATTCTCCTTCCTCTTTCTATGTATGAATATACAATTGCCATTGATTGAACAATTACCTCATATGTTTAAAGAAGATAAAAATGAAATGTGTGCATAAAATCAACCACTTAAGTGGATTAAGTAACAATACGAGCTATTCTTATTTGGTATTTCCTAAGTGGAGGCCAGATTTACATCCGGGCGGGTTGATAAATGCATGAAAATACACTCTTAAGCATAAATAATTAATGCTAATTGGTCAATATTGTAAAACTTTTATGATATTTTAGCATAATTATTTTGCATTTTTTTAGTCTTTATCTTGAAATAAAGTGTTGTCCTTAAATTGTGATTAATGAAAATCTTTGTGCAGGTTTAATAAAATAAATATAACTCTCAATCTATAAATCAAAATGAAGAGATTCTTGAACCTGGAGCAACATGACCCAATCCTACACAAAGTTGTAGAACAATCAAAAGCCCAAATCCAACATTTGATGGGCCAAAATTGAGACATAACAAACTGAGCTGTAGTTGTTGCTTAGCCTGACCCATGTTCAATATTTTGACCATATCTCATAGAAGACTTGTCCAAATTGCATGAATCTAGTGGCCATGGAAAGATGAGACAAAAAGCTACAACTTTCATGTTTACCACAAAGCCTAATTCAATCGTTTTGGTAGTAGAAAATGTGTTGCAAGTTGGTAGAAGGTTTGGTCGCTGAAATTGTGGAAGATTGGTTCACACTAAAATAGTTCCATTTAATCACCTATATAAGGACAACTTGAGGAGTTGAATAGGAGAGCAAAAAAATCCTTTAGATTCCATTATATCATTGTATGTTACAATTCTCTGTTGTTTTTTTTCTTTAGAAATGATGGGACTGAGTTGGAAGTTAGGCTAGAACTCTTGGTAAGGTTAGAGATGAACTTATATGTGTAGTTTATCTATTTCTCTACTTTGATTCTTCCTCAAGGGCTACAAAGTTTGTATGTTTGTTTACGTGTTAAACTCTTTCTCATCTTGTGATTTCTCTTTAATCCAGAAATTATAATTCTCAATTTCATATAAATTTAGTTATGCTTTCTTTGTGTGATTCGTGTTGAATTATAATTGTTATTGGTAGTTCCATTTTATGAGTTAATCTTTTATTGCAATGTTGTCAATTGATATATTGTCGCTCTTGGATAAATTGTAAGAATGAACGTTGTTGGTAAATATTGCTTATAAAGAGTTTATGCGTATCAAATACATGTGTTTATCAATGATGCTTTACGATACATATTTTTCGATTGATTGTTTGGGATGTGAAACTTTCAATTGAGTTATAATTATTGAATCAAGGTAGGGATTAGATTTACAAAACATATAAGTGATTTTCGATGCCTTTAATTACCATCGATTGCTTCCAATTATTATGCATTGTAGTCTCTTTATAGCCAATCACTTCAAAAATAAACTTTATGTCTTTATTATCTTTTTAGTATTTTTGTACTAACCTTTTTTGTTGAAAGCCTCCTTCTGCATTCGACGCCTCAACTTATACTATAATAATCGAGGTATACTTTCGCGTAAACAAAATTTGGCGCCGTTGCTGGGGAGGCGAAATAGACGAAAAATGGTTAATATTTTTCATTTCTTTTTCTTGTAAAATTTCATCTCTTAGTTTCTTTTCTTTTCTTTTTTTTTTTTGCTTTAAATAATTT